>JAFBJQ010000467.1:59791-218763 GCA_016785345.1 Trinectes maculatus | reverse complement strand
TAAACATTTTTTTTCTGAGGTCCTGCTTTAATGTGCAGCTCAGTGTGTTTGTGCACAGAAACCACTGCACGTTGACTACACATACTTTATGAGCCTGTGCAATGCGCGTTTTCTCCGAAATCCCAAAAGGCTCTTGCGGTTACTTAATGAGTCAGTATGGAGTTCATGTGTTTTCTCGGCCAGTGTCTAGCCTGGCGTGATGAACATTCACTTTACTCGGGAAAGTCGAAGCCACTGATTTCCCAGGAATGCCTTACTCACTCGACATCAATGCACGATAGGAACCTTTAAGCATTTCATTCATAGCTGTGTATGAATCTGAGCCCCCCAGTGTTAACCATTATCTGTTGTGTTTTGAAATCATTCCTTGTGTCTTTACCACCACTAGCAGTAACACTACAACTGTTGCTTCTGTTTGTATATTTACAACTGAAGTTAAAGCCCTATTTAACCACCAAGACCACCCTCTGCATGTTTGATATGTTTAAGGATGCTACATACTGACACACAAAACTCACACACATACACACAGCCTGTGGTGAGTGATTCTTGTTAATATCCACAGCATGAATCCACAAGCAACTTAAAAGAGAAAACACTGCCACTGTCAAATAAAGAGTGGACACTGATGTGGTTGAATAAGAATGGAAGCTTTAGATCAAGTGCATATGGAAACAAAACGTGTGTGTGTTAATATACAGATGTGTAGAAGTACGTGCTAAATCCAGATGCTAGTAACTGTAGTACTGACATATAACTGAGATTTGTGAAAAAAAATGAAATATTGATATAATGTAAATAATCATGGACCTCTCAAACCCATTAAGTTGCCTGTAACTAGTTCACCCCGGGGCAAAGAAGTGTAACAATACACATTAAGGTATTAAAGTTATACATTTGTCAACAGTGACACACTCAACACTGTTGGCTTGTTAAATTCTCCACAAAGATTATCAGGAGATCATCACAGTTGTCAAGTTTCTGTGCCATGAGCAGCTGTATTTCAACAGAGTGGGTTTCGGCTCTTGGCGTCTCATGTAACAGATCCCATAGTTGGAATTGGAGAGTGAGAGAAATAAAAGTGACGGAAGGAAAGAAAGAAAAGATAGGTTGAAAGGATGAACAAGGGACACGTCAGTGTGTATTGTGTGTGGTGTGTCTGGCTCTAACACTAGACGCCAGGTCAGTCTGCAAACACACGCGCACAGGCGGCAGTGCACGCAGAGTGTCTGTTGGTGTCTAAGGCTTCAGTAAGTAACTCTACACCTGCAGAGGAGGGTCTGTGGGCTTCCATGAAAGGCTTGGCCAAGCTTAGGACAGTAGTCAACAGGGCAGAGAATCTGTGTGTGTGTGTGTGTGTGTGTGTGTTGAATTTGGTAAAAGATCAAAGTAAATGCTTTTGCCAGATTGCAGAGGTGTTGAGTTGTGGCCCGGAGCAACAAAGGTGTTTTGTTTTAGTTGATTTTTTAGATCCTGTTATAATAGTGTTTTTTTTTTATCATGCTTTTGATAGCAAATTTGTCCTACTACCACCAAAGGGTTATCTCAGTCATAGTGATGTATTAACATGACTCAGTACTCCACTCAAATTATACCCGTCAGACACCAAAGTAATGTTGGATGAAGAAAAAATGGTTTCAGAAATGTTTTGGTCAAGATGTAATACTTAACTTGAAAGTGCCGGGGTTTGTGGTGGGTCATCATCTCCCTTACCACCAATGTCATGGTGTTTCTGTAATGCTGCATTTACAGAGATTTTGTCAGGGAGATTATTTTTATACTTGAGGAATCCTCCATTTCAGACTGAAGCATGTTGTAGTGTACATGTGTAACATTTACAGGTTGGAGACATTTGCGCTGGTCTACTGCTGTTGTTTTCATGTATATTTCAGTGTAAATCAAAGGATCTAAAGTCTAATCTGGACCTTGTACCAACAAGTTAGTACAGTGTATATGTTTCAGTCATAATGGTTTATTGTTATCCTGTCCTGGCAAAGACAACACATTTCAATCTGTAATCTGACTTTTTTATTTGCTTTCTGGGCAGGTCCTGGACCACTATGAGAGGGAAGGTTTCGACTTCCTGTCCAAGGTTTTTAATTCTTCCCACTCTTTCCTGGAAGACCTGACTGGGCTGACACTTTTACACCAGGAGACACAGGCAGCAGAGGTAAATTTCACCCCACTTACATCTGTGCTGACAGGTAACAACATGCACACAATGCCTGCTGTGCCAAGAGGCTCAGGCCTCAGCGTCAACGTGTGTGTGTGAATAAAAACGCTGTGTGCCAGAAAGTGTTGACGTTATACAGTCAGTCGTCACTTATGATTAAGGTACTGACGAAAGTAAAATGCAGCAAAGTGCAATGAAAACAGTCTTGAGAAATATGTCATGACATACATGAAAAGATGAGACAGAAAATTTGATCTCTGTGGTCAATAAATTGAACCGTTGTTCTCAAATAAGTTAAATAAGCATATATAAGCAACTCTACATTTCTGGTATGTTTCTTGTGGTTTAACTTATCATCTTGTAGCACCCCTTTTTCCTGCAATGGCAATAATGACACTCATCTTGAGAATTAAAATCCCTAACTCCTAATAGCTGTTAATAGAAACATACAGCAGTTCATAATTTGGTTCAACTTTGCACTACATTTGCATGGAAACACAATAATGGGCTGGTTGGATAGCGTATCAAACTTGTCATGAGAGTCCACAAACTAGACCTCTTCAAAACGTTATGTCTTTTCTATGTAATTCTTTAACAGGAATTCTAATTCTAACTATATGTTTAATTAGAAATATGTTGTTTTTATTCAGAGGGAGAGACATTTCTCATCGCTTTTGATTTATTTTGATGACAGCGTTGTCTTAGCAACTCACAATTGATGTCCATGGAACGAGTGGCATAAATTTCCGACAACATCCAAAATACTCAGTGGTGGAATATGGGTGGTTTTCCTCAAGACTCCCCTCTGACAGGAGACAGAGGGAGTGGAGGCAAAGACAGAAAATGAATGTGTGGGTGGTGGGGGTTGGGTCTGGTCCTGCGGAGTTGTGGGAAAATCCCACGTACTTTCTCTCCAAATGCAGCTCATAACACACAGCTGGAGGAGGGGAGGGGGGAACAGTGTGGATATGAGAAAGGAAAGGAGGATAGATAAGGGGAACAGTATCAGGCAGAAGGAAGAATGGAAGATAAAGAAAAGGAAAATATATTTTCAGGTTATTCTGTCTTTGCCCATCTGCTCTCCTGCCCTTTCTCTTTTTGTTTTCAGTTTATTGTGTGATGCTATGAGTCCACCACAGACCATACGATTCTCTCTGTATTTTTCCTTCCCAACGTAGATGATGGTTTAGTTGGCTGGTAGGTTGGTGCATTGTTTGGTTGGTTAGATCTGCACATTACTCCCGTAGATGCAGACCAGGGGCAGTTTCAATTGAGAATTTCTGTAGATGACAGAATTTATTCTTGTCCAACATGTAAATGGTGACCAGGAAGGGTGATAGCACAGTTCCCTTTGCGCTTAATGTTATAAACTAGACGAGCAGACCATTAGCAGACCTGTAGCCTCACGCACTGTGGTTTGCCCATCAGGGCCTCCTTGATCCATGTGACCACGGTGGCACCAGTCTGCATATCCTCCAGCTTTTTTGCCTTTTGAAGTCTCGGCTGGGTCTTTCTGGAAGCACGCAAGAAGTTAAAGAACATAACTCACACCATACTTTTGAGTTTGCCATGTAAATTATAGTGTCATACGGTACACGCTCAATTGTAGCTGGTACTCAAGCTGCATGGGCTCTGATGCTGATTTATGACCTTCATTAAGTCACTGAGAGTTGGTATCAGTTTTAATTTTGGACCGGTGGATGCTCCTTCATGGATCCTTTCATCAGACAGAAAGTCTTTATTAGCACCGGAACTCTTTGAAGGTGCAGACTTTTTGTTTAACGGTACAAGAGTAGTCCCCATAGTCCATAGTTGCTATTAGTCCATAGTTGCTATTAGCCCCTGCATACTGTAAGCATGCAGGGGCTTACAGTATGCTGTCTAATCCAAATGCCTTGGATTGGTGGAGTCTCTACTACTCTCTCAGCAGCACCTAAATGTGAAATCCATCCTGCAGATTTGAAGATGTGCCAGGGTCTGCAGAGGGTATTCATGGAGGAGTGGGAGATGTGAATATGTCAGAGCGAATGAGCAGGGTCTTGCAATGTCAATGGGAGGGCGTGGGATTGGGTAGTTCACCTCCCCTTCCTGATGAAGTGTGTTGAAGAGTCTGGCGCAGGTCCCTTATTTGTCAATCAGAAGATGGAGAGATTGTTTTGATTGCTTTTCACACTAGCGCCAGGAGTCTTAGTGCCTGTTTCCTGTACACAGAGGTGCTGTTCTGAAAACTACTGCTCTTGGAGGATGTCCCTTTAAGTTTTTTTTCCCCAATTCCAGGAAGGGACATAAGTTATTCCCTCGATTGCTAAAGCATATTATTACTTATTTCATGGGATCCCACTAGAAACAGGCTTGTGGTTCATTGTGGGTCCTGACCCATATTTTAGGATGCACTAGCCTGAAATAATCACAATTCTCAATGTAAAAATTACAGGTTTAAAGAGCCCTTGTTGGATACCTTTTTTATGTGTACATATTGGAGTTGTGTACAGCTATGAGTCATCACTAGATAATGAGCATCACTTCCAGAGTCTTTTCCGATCAGCAACTCTGCAGCACTGGTCATTTATTACAAACTTTTTAGGATTATGGCTGAAACGTGCCTATTATCATAAATCTGTTGTTATTCTTACAGTGTTCTCTTCTTGTGCGTGGTACTGTATTAACTACAGGTCATGTGTATCTGTGTGTCTTTTCACTCAGGCAAGCGTGTGTAACCATTCTAAACTATAATCCACGTCACCAGATAGCAGTACTATGTACTTAAGGCCTATTTTGGGCAAGTTTGTAACCTGAGAACTACTTTTTATGCGGTCACCACGAGGTTTAGGGGGGAGTTTAAGTTCGGTAGAAGTTTAGACGGTGTGTGTATGTGTGTGTGTGTGTGTGTGTGTGTGTGTGCGCGCGCACGCATGAATCACTGTGAATGGCTTCTTTGTGAGATCAGCCTTGTTGATATTTCTAACTCTGGTAGGATTGTGGCGGGGTGGAAAATGTACTGTATTTTGTATGATTTTGCTGTTGTCAAATTAGTTATGTCTTTATATGTTTTTGACGCTTTCTTGAGCTACAATGAACTGGTCCGTGCCTAGACTTGAATTTTCCTACCTTTTTACCCTTAAATGTGTTATATTTCTCATGTCCTTGTAGTGTTAGCAGAATGGTATTAACATGTCAGAGCAGGGTACTGGCCTTCCTGTAATCTCATCTATAGAGGGCTTGGTTTGGACAAATCAACACACGCACGCACGCACGCACACGCACACACACACACACACACACACACACACACACACACACACACACACACACACACACACACACACACACACACACACACACACACACACACACAGAGCCTAAAAGGAAATGAGTGTCTGTACAGGATGCTTTGCCTCTCTTCCGACGCCCACCCACCGTCTTTGGCATTGTACATTAAATAAGGCTGTATAAAATATATATAGACAAACACATGAATCACACTAAATCATATATAAAGACAAAGACATTGCGTACACGAGTACTGTATTTTTCAGGGAAACTCTGCTTCTATGTATGATATCAAAAGAACCTTATGATCATTGGTAATTACATGTATGTGTCAGTCCATCGTCATTTTCAGTCAGCAAAGCTGTTGGCTCGCACATATTTGTGTCTGCGTGAATCTCTATGACTGTAAATGCTTCAAACAGAGGATGTATGACCCTCTGAGTACAATGGGCTTTTCTGCTCCCTTCCCACCTACTCAAACTGGCAGAGCCAGTAAGTCACAAGATCGAGACGTGATCGTTGAACTTAGGGAAGAAAGTGTCACTTGTCACACTCTCCTATTTTGGATTCGATCTTGTGACATGAATTTTTATTTGTCTCATTTGAATACAGTGCCAGCTCTTGAATTATGTTCTGAAAACATATTGGAAAAAACATCCCTTGCTTGTTCTGATATTGTCCCGTTATATGATTTACAGTTGCTCTCAGTCGCTTTGGTACATTTCTTCACATCTTCACATCATCTTGCAATCAATCTCCCACATACACTAAAGTTTAACTTACAATTTACAAAAATTGTCATCAAAACCTTAGCCATAGAACATCAGAACATGTCATATTGACAACATGACTAAGCAATTTGACTGTCTTGTCATCCGTACACAATGACACGAGGACTTGTCATTCTGATGGCACTGACATGTTCATTGACACAGGTATTTACTTTTGAGAGATGAACTAAGGCTTTTGCAGGTAATCCATGGTGTTTTGCTATATGTACAAATTGTTTTGAGAAATGCACTTACTGTTTTGCACATGTCCAGGATGATTCAAGAAATGTACCAAACTGACTGAGAAAAACTGTAATAACGAGTTGGCTAACATAGAGAGAGTCAATACTGTGAATCAAACACTGTAGGAGATGTAACGTCTGTTTTTAAAACAAAGCGAAATCGTCAATTACCTCAGATATACATGGTGACTTAATAGAGAAGTTCTTAATAGAGAAGTTAGTTTCAGAGGCATTTACTGGCTCATATTTAAATTTTAATGTACACAATGGTAAACCAAACTTGACTTCCAGCCAAATACTGTGAGTCTCAGGTTTTGATAATTTTCAATTTTTTCTTTGTAATGCAGACACCTGTGTTTGCGCAGATGTGCATTTGGCATTTTTGATAGCACTATCATTAAATACCACTAATTATCACCTTTGTCATGCTAGTGCCCCAAGGAACAGAGGTTACCCAACCCTCCATGATCTTCCCTGCTCTGGTCTGTGTTTCTCTACGTAAAACAGAGTGCTGACGATAAAGATGATTTAGTTACGTTGGCCCATGACCCAACAGCTTGGAAAACATGCAAGTGGGAGCATGTACGCACACAGTAACACAACTCTCTCCCTTCACCAGTCACACAATAATACACACACTGACTCCTGGAGCGTCACTAGGCCCCAAGTATGTCAGAGCTTTATCCAAACACTGCTATGGTTGCTACATGCCACAATTATTACCAGATGGATCTCAGGGAAAACATATTAAACCTGCTTTTTCATTAGCACACTGCACACCCACATGTTTGACACGCACACACACACGCGCACACACAAATGGGTGCTTATTTTCAGATGAATGACTGAGTTTGTCCCTGATGGTCCTGGTTGTTCATTTCCATTTCCATTTATTTCACCACGAAATGGGAAATTGTTTTTCATGTTGCTATGTTGTCAAAACATTTGTGTTTTATGTCTGTTTATATTAAGATCCCACCCTGTTTTTTCTTTTTTTTTTTATCTCACACGGTGCACTCAGTGAGAACAGTTTCAGTTGGAGAGATGTGATTGCATAATATGAGCCACCTTCCAAATAATGAGCAAGTCTCAAGTGGTGCTTCAAGATGATTAAATGGTTTGTCAAATGATAACAATTTCCCAATTGTTACATTTAATTATGTCAAAAAAAAGCCAAACATCTGTTTCTAGCTTCTCAAACATGATTTAGTTTCATAATAAAATACCTCTGAGTTTGAACAAATCAAGTAATACAAAAACTAGGATCTGGTAAGTGCGATGCACACGCTTCACTATTTTCTTAAAATGTATATACCAAATGATGAAATATAGTAAGGTTACATGTGGTTAAAACATACCCCCTCCTTGCAGGTATTTATTGAATACATAGTTGATCATAACTCAGGGATTTTTCTGAATGAACAAAAATAAAAATCCACACATTTATTCATTCTTACAATATATTGAATTGTGGATTTCAGCTGACACTATATAAATTACTCTCAGTTAGGTCAGTCTAGTAGAATTATTCAAATGAGCAGTTTAATTTTATTCATCTTTTGTAATAAATTATATCATTTAATTTCTATATCTTCATATTTCTATATCTTCACAAGTCCAGCAATGTGCACATGGAATATATGCACATATATGCTAGAGTCATCATGTTTCAACAGGTCTATGCATGTGTGTATTTATGTTGCGCATGTATGCCAGCCATGCCTGCTAATTATACATTTGACTTGATGGGATGCTTGTCAGCTATGCACAGACACATAACACCTCCTGTCCCTTCCTTCCCTTACATAGTTACACATATACATATACATACATATACACTTGGCACTATACATAGTTAGTCTAAATCTCCCTTCTTTGCAGGCTAAATTCAGAAGCTTTGTGTCAGCCAGGTGTTTGACTTACGGCCTCACTTTCTGACCTCTCGAAGTCTCCCCTGAGGGTTTGAAGGTTATTCTCTTGTGCATCTGTGTATATATTACATATTTATACAATCATTCTTATCCTGTAAAGACTCCTGTTGTTTCTGGAGTTGTAATTAGCCTATATGATCTATTTGCTGCTGATGAAACATAGATCAGGAATTCCCGCTTTGATTTATTGTTCAAAATAACGTTACTCCTCTACATCCTGTCACTGGGCTGAATACCAGACATTCTGTGTCAGGGCAGCTACTCCCTCCAGACCCACGTCAGGTGGGATGACTATGTCGTCATTGCTTCAATCTTTTTCTGTTTCTGTAGGTAATATGAGTCTCGTATTTAGCATTACTGCTCAGTGTTTCCATACTACAGGGTGCAATCTTTAGCAAAATACCAGTAATAAATATAAATACCAACGTACATATCAAAAAGAACATACATTTAGATATATTCTCAGTGATGCATTTTAATACTTTGTCTAATTTCATCACCAAAATGGAAAAACCTTAAATATATAAGTCTGTTATGCTTTATGTATATTTATAGTTTATTTATTCCTCAGACTTTTACATACTGATTGGACATGAGATTAGCAAGGTAAGGAGAGCAGTTGAGTACAGCAGTGACACTACTTTGGTGGGCTCTGTATTATTAATACACTTGTACACAGAGCTGGAGACGCTGAAGAGGTGTTTGTATGTGGGGGTCAAGGGGGACGCAGGGGGCCCAGGACAGCTGTCTTAAGTCCTGAGGCTAAACGGGACCATACAAAAATGACCAGTCATCAATCATAGGGGAGTTATTTATTCATAAGGCATAAATCGGACTTGCAAAGCCAACATTTCCGTCAGCACATGAGAAAAACTTACAGCGACCCAACTCCTATACATGACCGCTTCTCCCCGGCGCCAGTCAGTCCAGAATGATGCCTTCTTCTGGCCCTGGCAGCTGGCTATATGCAAGGATAGACTGTTAGACAGACAGATGACTGGGTTGAGACAGACTGAGTAGTAGCCTGTCGTCCCTGTTTAGCTCCGACTCTTCTTCCTCGTCGGTAGCTTTTAAGGACTATTTCTGTATCTGTGTCGGCATTGCACTCTTAGAATGAGCTTTCACTTCCGACCCCCCCACCCGCCAACATCCCCCTCCCCCCACCACCACCACTCATCATCGTGATAACGTCAATGATGTATGTAGCTCAGCATGAAAGGTCAACCCTTTACCCTGGAATCACATGGTGATTTGAAAGACAAAAAAAGCATCTTCATAAAATTAAACATTTTATATAAACTATCGGTCTCCATGTTAGTTCTTACGTACTCGTAAATGACATCTTTTTTGGTTTCTTATTTACATGCTTAAATTGACCTTATCTTGCAAAAAGAGCCATTTTGAATGTCCTTTAATGATATGTTTTCTGATAGTGTAACATATGGTTGTGTTTTTACAAAAAGTCAGATCCTGTTGATGTTTTTATTTTTAACTATTTGGTCACACTTTCCTGTTTGTGTTACTGTTTACAGTTTGTTACTTTTTATGTACACAAGTGTAAATCCAGAAGTCAAAGACCACCAGCTTATGCATGTATGTATGCATACGAATGTCCAGCTACTTTATACATACATGCTCATGTGGAGTATTTCTCAGAGTCCTATCTACAGTGCAGGGCTGTTTATCCCTCTGTTTCTGGTTTGACAAATCTCTGATACTGAAAAACTCTGCAGTAGCATCAAAGGCAGAGATAAGAGCTGGCTTACTGCGTGCCTGTGTGCGTGCGTGTGTGCGTGCGTGTGTGCATGAATCTAGATTGATTCTGCCCCGCTTGGCTGGTCATAGGTAATCTGCCCTGGAGACACGCACACACGCATGTGTGGTCACAGTGCCAGGTTTTATCTTTTCCTCTGATGCTGTACTGTCCAGCACATGGAGAGCAGCGATAGCATCAGGCCTCTGGTTCAGATAATTTTTAACAAACACAAACAGAAATGGTGTGTGTGTGTGTGTGTGTGTGTGTGTTTGTTTGCATGTTTGCGATTGTGTGGAGTATATACTGCCTATGTGGTGTATGTGCCCCATTTTCTCTGACACAAACACACATCTGTGTCAGATAGAATTTCCTGTGACCTAATTTTTTGGGGGGAAAAGAAAGTCCCTTGAATTAAGCTAAAAAAATTAAAAAAAAGCTGCAGGTCATTCTACACTGGTTATGGCAAAATAGTATGACACTGAATATTGAAACAATCAGAAAAAAAGTAACAAGACCAGTGTTATTTTACACTACTCAGAAATGTTTCCTTGTAGTTAAAAAGCCATTAGGTTTTGTGCGATCAACGGATGAGCAAACGTTTTCCAACTGGGAATGTCACAGTTACCCATATCTCAAGTCCAAAAAAGTATCGTTTAGATAGGTCTGTGAAGTTGTCACTGATTAATTTGCAGAGCAAAGAAGGCCTTGTGTAATGAAAGGCAGGGACTGTCTGATGTTCTTTACATCTGATCAGAAGATTTCCTCCAATGTGGTTGACTAGTCCGCTTCTTTACTGTGAACTGTGCATGTGTGTGTGTGTGTGTGCGCGCGCATGTGAGTCTGGACATGTTGCTTCATAAAAAGTGGTTACTCTGAACGTTTTGTGCTCACGGCTCTCCTGAGGATTGGGATCCTTTAACAGAACAGAAAGAAAAAGAGGGAAAATTGTTTGGATTTCGTTATTTTTTGCTTAAGGGCGTTCGTTGTATGTGTGACAGAATGTGTGTGTGTGTGTGTCCATGCGTGTGTGCGTATGCACGCATGGATGCCTGAACGCGTGAGTGTTTGTGCATATGCCCTTGGGGCCCGTACTTATGCTACTTGTGTTTGATTGCTCCTCTGACCACACGTCACTGGCTTTGACTCACAGAGCTAATTAAACCAAGGGCAGGTCTGAACTGGCAGCAGACACACACTTATGCGTGCACACACACACACACAAAGTTTCTTAAGCTGATCTGTTATTGCCATTTGGTTCGGTCCCCTGTCAAAGTGGTTCATTAGGTGGTTTATACTGGTTGCACACACACACACGCACACACAGGCTAATGACTCACTGAAGGCAACAGCATTTAACCTAGATTTTAGTTCATCTCCCAAGAGCTTTTTTTTTTACTCTAGTTTTAAACAAAAGGCAAGTCTGCCTCTTCTTGAAAAAAAGAACCATTGGGACTAAAGGCTCTCTCACAAATAAAACAACAGTGTGGACATGCCAAAATGAAATATATTATGTGTGTAGCCTACACATAAAATATGACAATGACCAAGATTTTCTGTTTCTCACCAAAAATATATCTCATTTCATCAGTACCCTGGTTATGGAGTTAATTTTTTTGGGGGGGGGCGCAGATGACGAACTTGTGTCATTGTGAAACACTTGCATGACTCAGAGTTTGTGTTGATAACCTTCTCCAGTATACAGGAAATGTGTCAGAGGGAAAAGGGGCCCGCGAGGAGAGACGGGGAGAGAGAGGAAGAGGGAGATGGGGACTGACAGATTAAGTGAGAGAAAGAACAGGCAGATTGTAAAAATGAAAAAAACAAAGAGAAACCACACTTCTGAAAGAGAGCAGAGGATTTGGGAGAGAGCGGCAGTGTCAGTTGTTGAAGAGCAGGACCTCAGAGGAGATGGATTTATTCTGAGAAAATCAGTTTGAGGAAAAATGGTTTGGTAGAGATTCTCAGAAGCTGAGAGCAAAATGGCTGCATTTTTTTTTTAAGTGAAGGGCATGATGGGAAGTTGTCCTGAAAATGAGGGCGAGCAGTCAGTTGGTGTCTGAGGAGAAAGAACAGGACCCAGCTGTTGCTCCACAGGCCACCACACCCAGCCGAGAGAGACTCCATTTGTTATTGTAGCTGGCCTTTATGGCTCGGAGAGAAAAGTGGGAGAAAGGGGTGGTGGTGGTGGCGGCGGTGATGAAGTCTGTCTTGTCTTTAAGTCAAGAAAATAAAAACAATGGAAGCGGAGCAAATAGCTACACTTTTGGAGGAGACGGGAAAAGGAGGGGAAGGAAAGAGGATGCTGCATCACTTCCTCGTTTAGCCATCTCTCTCTGCGATGAGGTTTGGTTCCAGGGTTTGCTATCTGGACGAGCGTAGTGAGCGCCGGTGTTTTGTTTGATTACCCCACGACTGGGGAGTTTATGAAAACAGAGCCTGGGGACGCGACCTCAGCTGGGACCTGCACACTGACGCCGTTCCCACCAGAGCTCCTCGAAAACCAGCTCCTTCCCTCTTTCGACCACTGTCAAACCACTTTCACTCCCATCCTTCACTCTCCCTGTGACGTTTCTCCTCGGGGGGCACGTCTTTAACCTCCCGCCCCCGTACGAGGAAATGTGGGTTTCAGAGCATATGTTTTTGTGTTTTTGCCCTGAGCTGCAGATGAACCATGGTGGTCGTGTTTTCTTCAACGATACAAAAAATATCTCGTTTCTGGCAGGTTCTCAGAAATGGAAAAAAAAACAACAAAAAACCATGCATGTCATGTGCAGCGTAACTCACAGCTATGCACAGTAGTGGTGACTTTCTTGGCTATTTCTATAACATGCTCATACCCGTAGTTTTCTTCCCATTCTCAACAAGAACAAATGGGTGTGGGTTCGAGAGCCACAGAAATATAAAGGAAATCAGAAAGTACCATTAATACCTCCGATTGGCCTCGGAATTTATATTTGTAATGTAATAATATATAGAAAAACATTAAGTTAGTCTGGGCCCCAGTACTATGTTTGACTTTGTCCTGTATAATCAGCTACTTTTGAGTCATGCTGGGTCTTTTTTTCTATTCATAGCCTGAATGAAGCAGATTGTTGTCACACACACTTAACGGGTGCGTAATATGTACAGACGTACTACAGTACACTGTAGGGCTTAAAATGGTAGAGCAGCCCCTTATCGTTAATGGCATCAGTGTTAAATTTGGGTGTATAGATTAGTTTTCCATTGAAGCCAGAGGAAGGGAACATGGGCTGCTGAGAGGGCAGGTTAGGTACGCGGGTGTCCCTCCTCTTCCTGTCTCCAATCATGTCCTCTTCCTTCCTGCCACAAAGTGAACAGAATCCGAACACACACGCACGCACACAAACACGTAGCCCGTTCACCGTGTTCTCTCCTGAGAGCCGCAGCCCTGGAACAATGAGGACACCAGAGAGAACACAGAGAATCGCTGCAGGAAATGGAAGAACACAAAATGCTCATTTAGCACAGGGAGGGACGGGGGCAATTACAAATCTGTCTGATCTCTGTCCAGACCCACAGGTTTCTGAGGTAGACAGTTGATGTGGGCTTTTTTATTTTCTTCCTACAAATAGCCAGTTGTGTGGCGGTTTAAAATATTACGACACTGAGTTGTGTTTGGGCTGGAGGGGATCACGCCAGCAGAGACAATAGAATTGCTGTTCTTCAGGTAACGGGAGACACGTTACATTTGCTCGCCGCGTGCCGCTTTCCGCCTGTCAGCGCCAACAATTACTGAGAACACAATATCGTCATGTGCGAGCTGGCGAACGTTAAAAACTCTTCCCCCCCCGACATCTTCTTCGGCCCTCATCCAGTTGCAGCATCTTATATCAATTGGGGTATCTGGAACTGCTTTGGAAAATGAGTGTTTTCACTGCCAAGCCATATTAGCTCTGTTCATTGTGTAGGATCGTATTCTGTATTCTGCCTGGAGACATTACTTTATTGAAGAGAAGACATTAGACGCTCAAGAGTCCTCCAGTTGTATGATGGCTTCCGACAGCCTGAAGTAGTAATGGGTGGAAAATGAGGGGCTGTAGGATTTGCTCTCCTCACATGTGCCCTGACATGCAGCACCTGACAGATCACAGTGGTCCTGTTTTGCTCAGACTGAAATGAGAGAACGGAGCTTT
Organism: Trinectes maculatus; assembly: GCA_016785345.1. Classification (NCBI taxonomy): domain Eukaryota; kingdom Metazoa; phylum Chordata; class Actinopteri; order Pleuronectiformes; family Achiridae; genus Trinectes; species Trinectes maculatus. The sequence continues at coordinate 204,467 of JAFBJQ010000467.1, read as the reverse complement.
GTGCACAGCAAATGAAAAGAGGTTGGTAAGTGTGAGTTATGTAGTCAGAATTAAATGAACCACGGGTATTTTTGGAGTCCTCAGAAACACTGGTTGTCAGTGAAATTGGTGTCTTTTCGATTTTCCTTCGCAAGAAAAAGGGGAGAAGAAGTGTAATTTGTGATAGACCACGGCCCCTCGCTGTCTGGTGCTATCTGCCGCTGTAAGCATTTACACTGGCATCGGGTTATTTTGGTCTCGCTCTGCTCAGAGCGCCACTGCCAGTGTGAAGTCTGTTGTCACTATTGCAACATAAAGGTGTAATTGTCGATATCTGTAAAGCCAGTTCCTCCATCATAATGCTCTTTGTTTGTTTCAGACTAAAATAGTCATATGTTGTGTGCATCTCATATCTGTGTGTGTATCTCACCTTCGCTGTGAGGCACTCAGGGGTCTGCAATGCAGATATTCAGGTCACGCTCTGTCTCTTTTTCCAGACTCCACAACAGCTTTGACCTTTTTACCTTTTCACCCCACATTAAACTGCCGCTGCCGGTGAAATCACCACAGTGCAGATTCCCGCCACATTGTGCAGGAATGTCTGAGGGGAACTCAGGAATGTAATTGGGAATGCCGAATGCTGCAGCAGCAGCAGCAGCTGGGCTTGTCTTGGGTTGTATGAGGTCATTTTGCTGCTGACACAGTTGTTAATGCTCTCACCAGTGTGACTGGAAGAGGAGACTTGAACAATATATGGTTTACCGTTCCTAATCCCATTTAATCTGCTTTACTGGAACATGACACACTGCCTTCCCAGACCAGGAATAAATTGGGATATTCATTTAAGCAATCACATTTCCATCAGTGATTCTTTACTATGAATTGCGCAAGACTCATAAAAGATCTGAAAGGGTAGACAGCTTAATGATGTTGGGTTGCCGCCCCGATACACAAACCACAAAAACAAAACGATCCATCTTAGCTACACACCTGTAGAGTTTTGTGACTGGATCTTGGGATTTTGTGACACTAACTGCCAGACAGACAGGTAAACACCTGCCAACGTCAGGAAAACCGACCTCTGTGACATGTCTTGCTGCAGAAGGTCTCTCTCTCTCTGTCCCCCCTGCATACACACACACACACACACCACACACATACACACACATGAGCTAAAAACAATCCAGGGTACCAGGTTGAATATGCCAAAAACATCCTGTAAATCAGTAAATCTGCAGACACTGGAGGCCAAACACATTCGGCAGGAAAACATGGCTGAAAGACGAACCTCGTGATAAATGACAGGCAAATGGATCATTGAAGGTATTAAGACAAAAACACAACAACATTGCCTTCCCTTGAATGAATTGAACCAAGTGTAGCAGAAGATGCACAGTAACCCTAAACCTGAAAGAGACTGCACGTGTGTGGGCCCACTATGTAACATCTTACACATCAAGATAAGATAAGATAAGATAAGATAAGATAAGATAAGATAAGATAAGATAAGATAAGATAAGATAAGAAATTGCAACAAGAAACTAAATATCTAAGAGAACTAAATATATCAATATATAGATAAAGTGAGGCAATTGTACACATTGCACATTGTAATAGTATACACTATATACACATACATACATACAAACATACATACAGAAATATATACACACACACACACATATCGCCTATATACACATACAACAACCATACATATATGTACAATAATACAAAAAATACAGTAGTGCAACAGTGTAGCAGCATTGGGTGTTGTATGTTGTGTGTTTATTTAAAAAAAACAAATAGTAGCTTGAGGTTCTTCTTTCTTCTCTGTTTTTTGGATGAAAAGCTCAGGGTTCAGCTAAGCCAGATAAAGTTTACTTCCTCAGCCGCCCCTCAGGTGATCGTAGACCTTATCACACCTTTGTACTTCAAAGTGCAGCCGTTTCACAGCCGAATAGTCTTTTCACACCAGAAACCCAATCCCGAGAAAGGCAACACCCAAGCCCCATTATTTATTCACATAAACTGGCCTGAGACTGCAGCCCGTTTGGTTGTGGGTGCGTGTGCTTGTGCACTCATCAGTCGCTGTTTGTCTTTGTGCATGTGTTACGAGAGTGGTTCTGCACATGCTGGTTAGTGGACTCGGCATCCTGGGTTGCAGAAAGTGTTTTGGCATCATGGGGTCAGCACACACACACACACACACGCCTGCTATTGTTGTTGTCGTCGTCAGGCAGTATTGTAAGTGTTTTTTTGGGATGAGTGGATTGTGAGGCAGGGGGAAGGAGGAAGCCGCGGGATGGACAGCAGATAGAGAAGGGAATCTCAAAATGAAAGAGACCAAACTGTCATTGTGTTGTGATCTGAGAACGTTTGAACACCTGTATATTTACTTCTTCTATTGACTTGCCAACAAGTTTGGTTTTCTCTGATGGTTGACTTAAGTAGGGGTGTGTGAGTGCGTGTGTGTGTGTGTGTGTGTGTGTGTGTGTGTGTGTGTGCGTGTGTCCTGAGGGGTCTCACAAGGGGATAAAAGAGGAAGCACCCACCCTTTATTATGATTAGTCACCAAATGGAGCTCCCTGGCCGACAGACCTTTGATCATTTGTTTGACGAATTAAGACACGCACATGGCCTCCATCTCTTTGTGCAACTGCTCTTTGCTGATGTTAGCTTCTTGGGGGCTCTTCTATAGATCGATATTAAACACCTGGGCTTCAATGAAGACACTGGAAAAAAAAAGTAAGACTGTAAAAATCGAACATAAAATATCCCCGATCACAGGACTTCTCCTCCCTTTATGTTCGGCACACAGTCGCCATTGTATCCAGCAGCAGTAAACCACATCGCTCTGTGTGGTCCACTAATTGCATATCAGATGGAGCCAGTCTCCATGATGAAAGCTTGACTTTGCGCTTTGTGCTTTGGTGTCAGTTCTAATATGTAAAGCAGATGTGTGTTTAATAGCTACGACCATCAGCGGTTGTGTACCGCTGCCTGGTTGAAGGGCTTTAAAGGTTGGATTTCCACTTGGGGCCACACGCACGTAGGATGTATTCCTGTAAGCAGGCTCGAAGTTTAGCACCATCTCGCCTGAGGATCAACAAGCCTGTGCCCAGAGAGGGAAACGTCCCTGAAAACAATTACACAGATAAAGTGATGCCACACGACTTATATACATTATCAGAGGTAGTACTCTGACTCAGGCCTGCAGGGTGGTACAGTAAGTGTTAACACAGACCATAATGCTGAGGCTGGTGCTGTGTTTGTGAGGGAACATTAATCAGCGGCAGCAGAGGGTTGGCCGTAACTTCCCCGGCCTCGGCTCTCAGCTGCAACCCCCCTCTATCTGATCACATCCCGCCCTTGTCTCGACAACTAGCCTGGATTATGGCCGTCACATCAGCCGGTGCCCAACTGATTACAAACACAAACACATTCACACGGTGATTACATGCGGCTTACTGCTGGACTTTTAGAAAAGATCCAAAAAGCCTGTTTTTTGGATCCTGCAGTGGCTGAAGGTCCTGAAGCGATAAGGCTGCTTCACAGCCAAAGATGTCGTTGATTGTGCTTCTGCCAATCCCTTTGAGGTGCTGTCATGGTGAGTGTGTGTGCGTGTGTTTGTGCGTGTGTGTGAAGGGTGGGGTTCAACCATCCAAAGGTAGGACCGCTAATAGTTAATTTAGTTTTACTGTTACTTGACTTGTTTCTGATTGTTGAGTCCAAACTGACTTTTTCACTGACTGTATCATTTTGCTACATAGACCTAATGATATTTCTATACGCGTGCATGAGCCTATGGAAGCAGCACTAAAGGTGGATGGTTGAGAAACATCCCAACTATTCAGACCTGAGTGTAGTAAAGTTGTTGGTGTCTGTTTGCGAGAGTTATTCACGTTACATAAGGCCTCTCCCTCCCCTTCAGTTTGCCTCCCTTCACTGCCCCCACGCTTTCATTCTGCACAAAAGATTTCTCAAAACACGCAACACACACGCACGCACGCACACACACGCCATCAGTGTGGCATGGCAGCCATCCAGAGAGGGGCTCCAGTGTCGCTTTATTTCAAAGAGCTCTTTGCTCGCCTTCCTTTTGATGCTCGCTCTCCAGCGGCACTGGAGCAGAAATGGTGAACATCCAGCTTTGATATGAATTTGGCCTGGATTCTCCACACTGACCTGCAGCGCTGACAAAAGCCACCTGACGACTGCAGGGATGTAACACTGAAATAACCCTCACTTCTGGGCTGTGTAGTCTGTTTTGGTTATCGCGCTGCAGAACGGGTTCAGCAACTTTTGGCAGAGCTGCCTCTCCAACCTGCCTCCAACCAAATGACTTTCACATTGCTCCGACTATCGAGGCCACGGAATTACATTTTAAAAAACAATGATTATTCATACTTCAGATTTTCATACAAATATTATGGGAAGTGTAATTGTCACTAAATTTGCCTCTAACCCCTTGTATCTATGTGTCACTTCTGTTTTAAGGAGGTCGGCGTGTGGAGACGTTTGTGCTCATATGAAATTGACTAATTTCCACAATAGAAATAACTGAGGGCTGTCTGTAATTTCCCAGTTTTGGATCAACAAAATAAATCTATCTATCTATCTATCTATCTATCTATCTATCTATCTATCTATCCATCCATCCATCCATCCATCCATCCATCCATCCATCCATCCATCCATCCATCCATCCATCTGTGCTGCTGAGGACATGCTGTGTAGACGACTGCACACAGTTCCTGCTGGGACTCAGCACAGAGCAGTTAATAAGACCTGTGATTCTAACCTTTCTCTTCTCTACTCCTGCATCTCCTCACAAACACGACAGAAGCAGAACATGTTTCAATTTCATTAGTGTCAGTATGAATAAAGAGGAAAACAGTCAAACTTCTGAAAGTATGTGCATCGTAATCTTTCCTTTCTACATGTTACTTACATGTTTGACTGACATGTACATGGAAATGAAGGCACTTGAACGCATCACATTTTGTCTATGAAACCAGTAAAAGAGAAAACAATATGCATTTTTACCTGCTGTTTGTTACGGACAGTCAAACTTATGTGTGTGACTTCAGATGTTTTCTTCAAATAAGACATGAAAATACTTTCTATTTAAGTTGTTTATTAGTTTGACCAAATCTCCTATTGGGTCTGAATGTCTATGTGTGTGTGTGTGTGTGTGTGTGTGTGTGTGTGCATGTGTGCGTAATTGACCTACACACACACAGGAATTTCATTTTTTCATGAAGTAGCTCCTCTGAATACCTCTGCATGTATGTGTCAAAACTCTTTCCCTCTGTATGTGTGTGTGTGTGTGTGTGTGTGTGTGGGAAACATTCCAGTGTTAGAGGTATGTGAATTACGTCTTACAGAGCGAGAATGTGAAGAATCTGCTGCCCTGAGAAGGCCACTGTTGTTTACTGACGCAGTACTGCGAAGGAGGTTCCTCTTAATGTGTGTGTGTGTGTGCGTGTGTGTGTGTGTGTGTGTGTGTGTTAGTCACATGCTGCTGTCACTTCCTGGTAAAAAAGCCTTTGCTGTGAAAATTATTATTACTATTACGGTAGATTATATACCATGTTGTTACAAACACATGATTGTGGGTGAGAAATCCTGGACGTAAACAACCAGAAACCATCTTTAAGGTTCACTCCCAGCCGTTTCTGGAGCCTTTGAACACATTTGACCACGTTCAAACCGGCAGGTTTGATTAAGAACGTTTGCTCAAACCACACAGACATTGTTTTTCAGACACAATTGTGACTTTTGTGTTGATAATAAAAAACAATCTTTTTCTTTTTTGTCTGATCAGATTTGGGACATGAGTGATGACGAGAGCATCTGAAGGACACGAGCAAGCACAGAGACGTCGAATGACACGTTGCACTCCACACTTCTCTTTAACGAATCTTAACATGTACAAAGGACTAGAGGTGTGTATGACTCACTGAGGGCTTGTGGGCAACACTGGAACACAAAATTGAAATAAAAAGTAAATGTTAAGTAGCTGTTTCATACATATGGATGAAACAGTGTTGTTTCTACACTGTGACATTTGAAACTGGATCAAGCCGGTATTCCACTTTGTATGTACGAGGTCTTTTTCTTAATTACCAATCAGTCACATTCACCCACAGTTTGGAAAGGGTCAAAGCTGAAACAAAATCCACATTTCTATTCAGGAATTTTGTTTTGTCTGGTAAATTTCAGCATCACTGGACGGTCACATGCTCCGTCTGTCCGTCAGCAGATGTAGTAGGCGAGACTTTGATAAACGACATCTGCTCACTCATTCAGTCACAAAATTCACAAAATACAGTAGCATACAAAAAAGTAGAGAGGGATCAGCAAATCCCTCCATCTCCCTCTCTGTTTGCTAGTGACTGCGGTACACACAGTAGATGATACTAAAACCAGCTTTGTCCATTTTTGAAGAATGACACTGAGCAAACATGTGCAGATGTTAATCCAGTGACTTCTGATATAGAAAACATTTACTGTTCCTGAAGCCACTTCCAGCTTGCATGTCCTTGTCTGTACATGTTTTTTTTAAAACTCGGTGTGCTATGTTTGACCTGCAAACGTGTTGTATTTTCATTGTAAATGAAGTCAGCAGCTGCTTGGGGACTTATGGTCAAGGATCAGTATCATGTGAGATAGAGATTAAAGTCGGAATTGTGGGGAGAACACACAGTTCAAAAGCAAAATCCCACAGTTTAGATTTTTGCCTTCAATTTTGTTTCATTCCTGAAGCTCAGGATTCAGTGTGTTATTATAATTCTGTCATTTTGGTGTCAGTATTTAGCAACAATTATGGTTTACCTATTATTATATGTTTACACTTTTATAATGCTACAAAAAAAAGTGATTTACTTGCAATTCTGGTGTGTATTTACATTCTGCTTTTCATTACACTATACTACATCCCTCCATGTTTTTGGTTCTTGTGAATATGCACCTATCTGATTCTTCTTATTACCATCCACTCGTACCATCTGTTTTAACAGTTTCACAACGACAAACACACCAGAACAGTTATGACACAGAGGCCCACACACTCAGATGGTGGTTTAAAAGCACTTTATTGTTCATCAAGGCTACTTTACGTACAAAAAAGGTGGCCTGCCAAAACCTTTTTAGTAGGAGACACAGAGCCACAAGTTGACTGTTGTTTTCTTAATACAATTTCTTCTTTTACGGTTCAGAGTATTACTACCACTAAGTACAAGCTACTTCCACTTCAAAAAGGACCTGGAAAATGTGGTACAGTCAGAGTAAAGACCAACTCCTCTTTGATTTATCTGCACAGTTTTCATGTTTACAGATGCAAAATGGCCTCCAGATGGGAACCGTGAGACCCCCAAGGCTCGTTTCCTTCGTAGTTTACCGTATCTCAGCCTAACTGAGAGGAAGCAGATGAACCTGAGCACAAAATTATGATTGAATTATTTTTAATGATTTTAAATTACTGAGCTTCAGGTTTATAATTCAATTACCCAGGACCCAAGTTAATAAATCTGACAAGTGTTTTTAAGAATAAATTGTTTTTCTACTGAAATTAGTTCCCATCTGTAAACCAAAACAGTCATCAAAAGACTTTCACAACCCACAGTGCAGCAGTGAAAATAGAACCCGCCTGCTAGCCCAAGACTAATGTCGATTTATAGAGTTACATGGAAACTGATTGAAAAAAGCAGACAGGGTGCAACGGGCTAGTTGCAAAAATCCCAGCTGCCTATGTAAAACATGCTATCTGCAAAAAGAACACACTCTTTTTACTTGCAAGTGAAATTTTTGTTTATGTGTCTCAAAATTCACATGATTGAACACAATTTCAATGATTGCAGAACATCACGAACCAATGGAAGTAGCGATTGTCACTGACACACCAGTGGCTTGTTGTGGTTTCATACGATTACCGTGCTCCTGCACATGAACCTTTACTCTAACAAGACAAACTCTATTAACAAAAAAGATCAACTTTTTTCACAAAAAAGAGAATGCAATGATTACAATATAAGGACAGGGGGGAAAAAACAATTAAATAGCTACATATCATTAACAAATTAATTGTTCCTCAAAAAATACCTACGATTTTTTTCTCTGTACATTCGTTACGCACAGCGTAATGATGGTCTTATAGTTACCTATTATAAAAAAGTATTTTTTTAATTAAGTGATTTTCCTACAGTGTGTAGGGAGTGTGTGCCGAAGCAGAAAGAGAACCTCCTACCTACAGGGTGGTAGTGAAACAATAATGAGAAAGAATAATAATAGAAAAACAAACTCTTCTGGACACCAAGCCCCTTTCCCTCACGTGTTCTAGCAAGATGTAAACTACATCTAATCTCAATCATGGTCAGCTGAATCTAAGAGGAGTAGGAGGAGTCACTGAAAAGACTGAGTGGCAGATGAATGCCTCAATGTGGCTCACAGGAGCTCAGCTCCTGTAGCTCTGCTCCCCCACCCTCCACTAAACAACTGCCAAAAATCACCATCAACACCACTCCGAACCTGCCACAGAATGAACGCTGCTGATTGTGAAGGACTTGTTTGTTACGAATATTCATTGACTGGGAGTTGGGTTGCAAGATCACGGGGGGGTGCAGTAGAGTATGGAATGTGCAGACGTTTTTGATCATTAATGGTCCATGAGGAGAACACTCATGGATGCTCTTTATCAGATTCGATAAAAAATCTGAACATTTCCGTCTGTAAACCTCAGCTGAGTGACACACAATGATAAGTAAGTTCTATGCTCTGAATGTCCGGGGGAATCCTGATGGCATTAGTTGTTCCTTTGTCGTATGGTATAGATTTGTGGGCATCTTTTTTATTAGGGTACAGATGTACAACATGAAGAAGTTGGCAGGGAGCTATGGGACGTGTGGCCCTGGCTGGTTATCAGCACTGTCTGTTGGGAGATACTGAGAGTGTATGAGGCCTGTACAAAGTTCCCTATAGGAGGAATGTATGCCACCTTGGCGTAGGCTCGTTTATAGTGTAAAGTTCCTTTTGTCAGACTGCAGCAGTCTCGCTTAACTGCAGCAACAATACAGGGTTCTTCAGAAAAAAGAACTGAAATACAAAATAGTCTGGACACCAAATTAGGACACAAAAAGTCAACGGCTATGGGAAGAGGGAGCTTTGACAGCACACAATAATTTCAGATAAGCCTTCAATGTTTTCATAGCTATTTTTGTCATGTTTTGAGTCCAAAAAGTTTTGGAGGTCCGACATCACTAACTCTAACACAACCCCTTGTTTTCCAAAGGCTTTTGGGCCTTCGAGCTTGTCTTACAACCATTACAACCAAGATTATACCCAAACAGAATCAGTTTTTCATCTCAGGCTCAGTGTTTACTTTGGAAAACAAGGCCGTGTAACTAATCAGTGCAAATTTGGTGTCTCAGCTCAGTCACGCTGTAGGCTCGTAGCATCCTGTACCACTGATGGATCAACATCTTAACTGGCAGCGTATACCAACGCCAACTCAGCACTACAACGATCAGCCCTCCGCTGCGGCAATGAGCTGGTCGACTGTCGTGCTGAAGTGGTTTTGAGTAACGCAGCTCTCATCATTAAACAGAGCCTGTCCGGAGGCTGTCCCACTGTAGATGTTTGTTACCATGTTGATATTAATGGAAAACAAAAATACAAAATTGTAATAATAACAATAACAACAATAATATGGAGTACAACTGACCCAGCAGTGAGTGTATAGTGTTCTATGTCCGTTACTAGCAACGAAAAAAGTAACAACTAACGTCCGAATGAAAGGCTAATAGTAGTTAAGATTGAAATGCTTAAAAACACTAATAGATACCAGCTATTTAAAAAAACAAAAACAAAAAACATGCATCTGTAAAAGCATTAGTTTACCCTTCAAACCTTACAAAAAATCTACCAAACCACAGTGTGTAGGGGAGGGAGGGATAGCAGGGTGTTAGCTAAAGAGAACGACAACACCTGTGTTCAAAGAGTTAGGAAAACAAAGGCGTGTTTGACGAGATCTGAACAATCTTCTCTCCTCTGGTCAAGTAAACCAGACGGCATTGTTTTTTTCTTTCAACCACAAAGTGACATGCAGTATCATCTTTCCCCTCATCACTGTCAGCAGTTAAGCCCGTGAAACACATCAAAGTTATTCAGGAAAGACCCATTCTTTACCACACTGCAGCTTGTACGACTGTGTGTCTGTCAACGCAGCAGTGAGCTATTTCCATAACCTGACTGTGCTTGTAGAATCTGCATGCAACAATTTGGCACAATTACACAGGAGTAGTAGTTGAGAGTGTTTTTGTTGGGGCAACAATATGTTTATATATATATATGCCTCAATCAATCAACAGTGATTAATTTACCAAATGTATGTAAGTGTACTTCATAGATAGTTGCTTTGTAAGGTTGGCTGGTCTGTATTTTTAGGTGATGAAACATCATATTCATATTTTCCCTCATGCCTCTCACGGTGGTAATGTGTTATGGTGTAAGATGCTGCATCTCAGTGAATAATGCTTCTATTAGTACCCATGGTGATGGGTGCTTACTCAAATTGAGGACCAGCCAGTTCACCTAATTGTTTATACGCCTTCACTTAATATGGAGGACTCTCTGCACCTTTAAGTGTGACTAATTGTGGACTGATGCTCTGTCAAGTGCTGGTGAGGAGAGATGAGCGTTGATAAATCATATAAAATGTTGCATGAGGAGACTGAACAAACAAACAGTGAAACGACTTGGTCTTCGTCACACCTGTCAGTGGCTGCCAGACATGAACCTTTCCTTAAACCCATCTTCTCTTGCTACACTAATGTGTGTGTTTTTGTGACCAGCTGTATGATGCATATCTCGTACCATTCTACCTAACCCAATGTATTTTTCTACTGTTCAGAAACATGTTCAGTATATAACAGATAATATTAATGGCTTGGATGAAATAACAGCCTGGTGCATTTTAAGTAGGAGTTAGTGATAGAGCAAACTGAGGGCACAAAATGGTTGAGATTTACCAATTTACATTAAAATCAGCTTCATCAGACCCAGTGTATGCAATGCCAGATTCCAATAGTGACATACCAGCATTTACCCTCGACAGCAGTAGTGCACATCAGACCAAGTCGATCCTTATATGTACACATGCAGTGACAAAATCACCAGAACACATACAGGGGAGAGAGAGTTAGAGCAGATGGTAAGAACTTGTAAAAGAGCAAACTGAGAGGAGCCTACAAGATGGCTTTTTGTTGTTTGTGATCTGGGCATTGCTAAACATCAACGTCTAAGGTTTCTTTGGTAGCACAGTCAGGTGGTTTGTGTTTCTTTCTCGTCTCTTCAATCAAATATCACACATCTCACAATGCAGAAACCGTACACAAAACTAAAGTTAAAGAAAATAAAACCAAAAAACAAAGACGAAAAAGAAAAAGAATAATTAAAAGACCACGTTTTCCTCTCGCTCTTTATGTACATATAACTACAGACACTTGCTCAGCTCCAAGCTTGATATGCAGGGATGATGCATGAATGGAAGGAGCAGTGTAATGCTCCAGTCAGTCCCCAACTCAAGCCCTCATCACTCATTGCTGATTTTTTTGTCTCGCATAAACATACCAGAAGACACAGGGCAAAACAAAACATTTTGCTATTGCTTCATTCATCCTCTATGAGCGCATAGAGAGAAAGCGAACTTAAGTGTTGTAGGTGTTTATAGCAGACCTGCAGGCAGGCACTGCCTCTGGGATGCTGGTGACACACCAAGAGTGATGGGGGCATGGATGTTGGAGCCAGGATGAGTGGGAGGGCTGGGGAAAAGGGGTAGATCCCACTACAATTCCTCACGCTTCAGGAGACCACTGAGGGGGAGTGGTTGTGATTGATCATGTGAGTGTCGGGGGAGGAGTTAGGGCTGCTGCTGGATGAAGAGGGACTCCCCTTGTTCTTGATCTGCAACCAGGTCTCGCCCAACGCCTTGGCGAAGTGGTCGTCCACTGAGCCTGTGATTGACACAGAGTTGGTGGCGGTGGGCTCAGGCTCTTTGTAGTTCTTCCCAAGACTGCGGCGGAAATGCTCTTCAATCACTGGGTCGCAGGCTGTGTTGGCTAAAAGGAGGGTAGGAGAAGGCAAAGACTTTTTAATTTCCATGTTGAAATGAGAAATCTGTCTTAACCGCACTTGTATAAGAGGCAATGCGTTATTTATTGCCCAACATCAATTTTACATTGGTATTGTGCCTTTTAGATCAATGGAAAATACTGACTCTAACATCTATTCACTTTTTCAGTGAGTTTTTTGGGTTTTTTTTAAATCACTGTTTTGAATTTTACTGTTAACCTCAATGAGATCATGGGGATTTCACAAGGATCATAAAAACAGCCACGGTAAAGTTATCAACCCACAGAAAACATAACTGACACAGACAGAACGAACAAAACAGACACACAAGTGGCTGAGGCCCACAATGACTTGAAGTACAGAGATAACAGACGAGGCTGTAAATTTCACGTGCTGTGGCACCATCACAAAAACTGGTGTGCTATAAACACTAAAGGCTGAAAATCCCTGTCAGAAAATAGGTCTGATTTTCGCATTCCTAGTCATATAAGTCAGTCTGAATGTGGAGAGTATGAGTTGATGTGCTTTCTCTGGAGGCTGATTTGCTCTTGCAGAGAGATGTTTCCAACAAACGGCACTGGACGGGGAATGAAATTTGTTTCCAAAAGTATACACATTCTTCGAGAAAAATCTACCCAGTAAAGGTCACCTGGTAATATTTATTAGTCATTTATTTTTAGACGTTGCCTGTCATTGCTCCTTAAACTAAGTCCTGAAGAATAGTACTTTTGTACGAGAACAACTAGGATGCAATTTCTATCCGTGTATAAAGTTGGGTGTCTGTGCACGTGCACGTTTGTCTAAATGCATTTGCATTAAGACACTCACTGTTGATTCTCCTGTAGTTATTGGTGAGGCTTGAGCAGCCGTTGTGGGAGACTGGACAGTGAGAAAGGTTGCAGTTGCGGTTGTTGGCTGGGGCGCATGTGATCACTGAAGGACGATTCTGAAACACAAAGACAAAAAAAAATCCAACATTAGGATCACATCAGTGTTGAACTATTACAGCTATTAGACGTCAATGTTGACGGCTTAATAACGGTATATGCACGATACCTGCTGGCGTTCCACGGCACTGAGTGTGTGTGGCACTGTTGTCATCGCTGCTGTGCTGCTACGTGCTGACTCCACCATGCTGTTTTTGGTGAGCGCCAGTGGCTGGTCCATACTGGCTAAACTGGCCAGGTGGTGGTGGTGGTGGTGGGCGTGGCTGTACAGGTGGTTGCTGTGGACCCCCAGCCCGCTGGGCACCACCACTCGTTCAATGGGGCTACGGCTCCGGTCCTTCGAAATGGGAGAGCTACGGTAATCTCCGTTAGGTTTCCTAGGGAAAAACGGGAAAGCCAGCCACATTAGTTGAGATAAGACAGTCATTTTATGTCTATTCAATGGTGGTTGGGTTGTGATAGCGTTACAGAAAGTCAGAATCCCTTTTAAGCTTACAACAATAAAAATCATGTACTGTTCTTTACTTTACTTTAATTCATCAGACCTGAAGCTAAAAGACCCTGGGTTTTACTCATAGGATACCGGATTGTAAAGTATACTGGCTATGAATGTGAGAAGACTGTTGGAAAATGGGACTGTAAATGTGAAAACTGAAGAGAGAAAACAGATCAACAGTAGGGAGACAAATAAGGACAGAGAGGTAAAAATGGGCTCTGAGAGATAATGAAATGAGGGCAGAAACAGAGGGGATAAACAAAAGGACAATTGTGAATGGTTTTCTGTGTTAAACACTACAGGACCAGCAGATGCTATTAATACTGATCTCATACTCTCTGATTGCTGGAGAGTTGAGTAAGTCTATTATGTACGTGCGCTCACTCTTCTTGCTGGGAAAGAGAAAGGAACACTGACACTATCTGACATGGATGGATTCCAAATTTATCCCTGCACAGAGGCAGAGGGCCACATAGGTTCAAAGCCCTGAAGTGTTTGCCAGGGAGCTGACTTCTACTTCTACTTCTGAAATCCTGTACACAACCACAAGATGAATATCAATGGTAAAAGACGGTAGGCCTGCCGTAAAACATCCATCCCACCACAGAAAAACCCTGTTCTTCATTGAAAAGGCAGAGATCAAGATCAGGGATTAAAATAATGACACTTTAATACAACACAGATTTTAGCCTCTTTCCAGCTCCCAGCTCTGATGATAATGACTTTAATATGTAGTGAAGTGGTTGGGCCTGATACAGTGCACACTTGCTTGCAGTTTAACAGGTAGCAATTATTTTGCCCTGTACGTCAAATGTGGTCTGTGTGTGTGTGTGTGTGAGTGAGTGTATGTGGGTGTGTGTATGTGTGTTTGTGTGTATATTACACCCTTTCCACAGCTCCACTCCCCTCCTACAATTTGAGGCCCAGTTACAGGGAACAAGACACTGTACTAACCTCATGCTATCTCTGCTTTTCTCTCCAGCTCAGTGCACCCACATGCAAACACACATCCATTCACAAATCATCACATATACACAGACTTCCTGCTTTCTGTACTGAAATGCACACTATACATAGACAATGAAGCCTCAGCTGAGAAAGGCACTGAGATTTACTTTAAATAAACTGCACTCAAACAATAGTGGGCAGAATAGAAGACGAAATCCCATCTTTATTCTTCATCAGACACTGTGTGGAAGCATTTCCCACCCATGTGAAAAAGCGTGAATGGGAATATACAGATGACTCAAAGGAAAAGGCTGCAGTCGCTCTTTAAGGTTTGTTTAGATGCAAAACAACAAGCAGGCAAACAGTTGTAGATCTATGTGACCAGGCAACCTGACTGCTAGGTCAAGCATCTGGAGCCCACAGCACCGTCCTCCACAAATAAATAGTCTCCACAGAATACAGAAGGATGGGGGGAGGCTGAGGGAGGTGGGTATGGGGGGTGGGGGTGTTATTGAATGGTCCGGACCTCTACGACAAGAAAGAGTGAGGTCGGTAGTTTCCTTCGTTTGTGCCGAGAGCTTACATTAGCAGAGACCCCCTCTTTCTTTTTCTTCACTCTTTGTCTTTCTTTCTTTTTTGTCTCTCACAATCACCAGCAAACTTCCTGAGGGTTAAAGAGGGAGAGACTTGGCAGCTCTTACATAAAGCCTGGCTCACAGCTCAACAACAAGCTCATGTGTTTTCCCATAGTGGCATCCATTTTTAGTTCTCTTATTTTAAAGTGGCTAAAAGGTTGTCTTGTCCTGCTGATTACTTAAACATCAGGTCTTTATAATTGTGCTCCAGCGACTCCATTGTTTACATTATTGCTAAAGGAAACATCAACTTTTAATCAAATGCTACAAATCAAAGTCCTCTCATATCACTCTTATCTGCAACAACAAACAAAGCTTGATTAGCTAAATGGCAAACAAATAATGAAGGTCAGTCTCTCATCCCATCCCAGCAGCTGGGTCTTCATTTAGGTTGTGGAAGTTGTTCCAAACTTTAATCACTGCCAAAGAGTGGGCATGCCCACATCCTCGCACAAGAGGGGCCATAACAGGAGCCAGTAAACAGGATCAACAAATCCAGCCAATGAATGGCACAGCTTTTGAATCCATCACCAACCAAGCCTTCCCCTCGCCTGATTGCCCACCAAACCCTGAAACCGCAATTCAATGCAATTGTGCCTTTGTCTCTCTTGCTCACCTCCCAATTATTGTTCAGGCCACAGCTGGGGAAAGAGTGAGAGGATGGAAAGGGCAGACAGCACGGTCTACACGCGAGAGATAAGCAGGGGGTGATAACGGGCTAGACCTAAAAGAGAGGGCTACCTGTTCAGAGGCAAGAAAAGAGAATGAGAGCTGGAAGTGGGGGAGACAGGGTTGCAGCCTTTTCAAAGCTAAAGGACTAAGAGAGAGACGTGGCACCCAATAAAAGGCATGGAGGAATATAGATTGTGATAAAAAGAATGAAAAAACAGAGAAAGAGGTTGGGGATGCAGCTCAAATTCATTTCACAATCAGTGTTCAATAAGTCGCTTGTCAGTTTGGAATCCAGCCATCTCTGTACATGTAACCTGCACAATGACAAATTGAATCTAATCCAATTAGTAGTATTTACTAAGAAGGCCACTCATTGAAAGATCCCTTAATTTCATACATCTTGAACAATATTAGACTACTTGGATCTGTCATTAGATACTGGCTTTTTAGTAATCATTCACATGACTGCCTGTCTTCAAGTTCATGACTACAATCATGTGTTTGAATTACTTAAGATAAAAAAATGTGCATCTGTTCTTGTAAGAAGTAAAAGAAAACTACTAAATTTGTGCTCACAGCACCATATGTTATGAGCAAAATTCCCTAAGTGCCACAGAAGAAAAGAAAACAAATCTAAACAAATGATCAGATGAATTGAAAAACTATGATTTAATTTTTTACAGTTAGTTGAGTTGAGTTTTTAAAAATTTTACTTTGAGGTACAGGAGCCATAAAAGCCCGGGGCCTATTCTTTTCTTCTGAGAAAAACCTCACTGCAAATTTTTCGTTGGGCAGAGCTTTCGATCCAACTCCTTTACGAAATAAATAAAGTGCAAGGATGAGGAGCAAGACTAACGGAGAGAGGGAGAGATACACACAGGAAACATCTGGGAAGAATCAGGGAGTAGAAAGAAGATGACTAAAAAAGAAAAAGAAGACATGATGAAGGCTCAACCACAGGTTACAACCAAGCCCAAGCTCTGCAGGGCCTGTGTAAACCCACAAAACATATACACAGAGAGCGAGAGAGCGATCGAGAGAGGGCCCGCATGGAATATTATATACAAAAGTATAACACAGAGTGCTCTGATCAGTCCAGGCTGGAAGAGTGTGAATAAGCAGTAATTTGTAATAATATTTACATCCTGTACGAGCCAGAGAAAATGCTCCTTTAAGTATAAGTACATGGTATTATTGTTATCACTCAAGTGATATTCCTCAACATATAACAGGCAAAATCAAATATAAACTCAATGACCATACTAGGGTAAATCTTAAATTATGACTGTATAAAATACGTATTAAGGCTTTTGACTTTTTGTTCCAAACAGTACTGGACACAGCTGTTTTAAATCTTTCACATTTTCACTCATGCTGAAGCACTGATCAAAATCAAGCTAATTTTTGCCAGTGAAATGACTGCAGAGAAAAAGAGCTGAAGAAAATCCTTTGTTATCAGAGCTGGGACAGATCGGATATGGGAACAACCACAACAAGGCAAAGAAAACATGTGAACACACACAGGCACACTGAAAAAAAAACACGCTCTCCCTCTCCTCCTTCCTCTCTCACATACACACACATAGTATAAAAAGTCCCATGTAAAACAAGAGGGTAACAATGACTCCCCCCACTTGACACTAACATATACACATGGAGAGAATGAAAAGAGAGAGAGCGAGAGAGAACCCCCCTCCTCATTTTCTCCCCATTTGGCCTCTGGAGAAACGTCCATGAGAACAACTTACTGATAAAGTTCCCAGTAAAACACAGCTGCAGGTTCTTTATGCCACAGTGCTTATAACAGTGAACTGACCAGCATGAATGTGACAAACAAACAACACCTACCGGTACTATTGAATACATATAGCTGTAGATATAATATACTGCATAAATCTCTGAGTTATTTCACCTGTAGCTGTTTGTCTTTCAGCAATTCATTTTAAAAAGTGAAGAAATTGCATTTCACCCTGATTACAAGGATAAAGAGCATGATCAAGAACAAGAAGGTTACTACCAGGAGCTGCTGAAAGTTAAGTACTGCAGTTCTGCTTTTACATAACTTCTACACTAATTTCAGAATCAATATTTATTTTCTTTTTTACAATGAGGTAGTGTAATAAAAACTAGCAGCTAACAGTTTGCTTGGGAGCTAACCAGTTAGCCTGTTAGCATTTGCAACTGAAACACTCACAGTGAATAAATCATTTACGTTTAACGTCTGAGCCATTACTTTGTCACTTTCAGTTTAAATCGCAAAACAAGGCACACAATATGAGTTGCAATAAAGGACAACCGATTCGTAATACTGCCATGGAACCCAGCATTATATTCTCTAATTGAAGCCTTTACAAAAAAATAGCTCTGGGCCTGGCTCTTGTTTTTAAGGAGGGATGAACAGCTGAACAGGTCTACAACTGCAGAGTGGCAGACAGGCGGGCAGAAAGCAAGCTTCCAGCCCGCAGGCTCCAGTGGACAGGATAAGGCTTCTTTGTTCAAGACTCCTCCTACTACTCAGAGAAAATGAGAACTTAGCCCCTGCTGCCTGACAAGGAGCCAACTCACCAGACACACACACACACATACAGAGAGATTCACAGATGGGCAGGGAAAGCACACATGCATGTTCAGACAGCACATACAGTAACACATGTGCATACCTGCACAAACACATGCTGACAGCATGCAGGCAAATAAGTCACATCCACATATCAGCAAAACGTCATAGCAAAAAGGTCTTTAAATATTGGGCTACACTTAAAAAAGAAATCTTTCTCTCACACTAGTTGCGCCTCCCCCGTGTTTCAACTTGTTGTGATTGGACAACAGGGGAAACCTGAGCTTTTACCTTCCTGGCACTTGCCCAGCATCTTAGGTGTCAGGTGTCTGAGTGAACACTCACTGAATGTATGACTGAAATCAGACAAAAACCGTAGCCCATGACAAGGAACTTGACAATGACATGTGTTATTTAGACACCGACACAGAAAGCATGCATGAAAACTGCTATTCAAGCAAAATATATGAACACAAAAGCTTCTAAACACTAAAGAACAGTCAGTACTGAGCAGAGCAATCAGTAGAGACAAAACACAAGCTACACAGACAGAAGCAGCCAGTAAAATCCAACAGCTCGAATGGTGTCAGATAACCATCGCTGGATATCTGAACACAGTGTCTCTCTCTCTCTCTCTCTCTCTCTCTGTGTGTGTTTGGACTATTTTTTTCCCAAGAACTAAGTCCATAATTTTCAAATTACTGTTCCTACAATTGGCAAATGAGTTAAACGGAGCAGAAAGCACATCCATGATAAATACAGATGAGTTGACTGTGAACTGCCCTTCAGAGTTTTCTTCAACTGGCTATTTTTAGCTCTACTTTTTCTGTACAGACAACTGATTCTTCTCCACCTTAATGTAATCTCCGCTCAGATAGTCACAACAGTTCAAACAAGTCGGAGAGCTTTTCAGAGACTGACTCTAGGTTTTACAAATCACTCAGGAGTTACCTTTGCCAGTGAAAAATGGCCTAAATGAAACCTCAAATTAAACTAAACTAAAAATAAGACTGTTGTAGGATGGCCCTGAGGCAGATAGGTTTCCAGTGTAATTTAACAACGATCCGACTTTTCTTGGGGGAGATTAACCTACAGCACCAATAGTCAAATGACTCCAGGATCACACTTAAAATGAAGATTAAATTGCTGATCACAGTGTGTTTCCAGCAAATGATCAGAACAACAAGCTTTTTACCATAATAACCCTTAGCCATAATAAATATGTGTCTTGTAATACTGCATTTATAAGTTTTACATAAGTTTTATTTTTATAGAAACTAAAAACTGCAACACCAAATGATAGCTAATATGACAATACGCCCCATTGTGCTTAGGCAAAACAACTTGCTGGGCAAACTTCAACTTGTGATACACAAGTAGGAGCACTTGACCACATGGAGACTGAACAGTGACTGGGATAACAGACTAATAGGCCGAGTGGGAAAATGAATTAACGGTCTGGTTCGACTGGACAGTATAATGCTATTTCTCTCACCACTGACACACTTATAACGGAAAACATGATGACTCTGCACAAATCTCACAACACACACTAATCCTTTGTTGTGCGAGCCTAGAGAGTCACAAGATGAAGGAACAAAGACCCGTCCCCTTGTTTTTCTAGAACAAAGTGACTTTGTTCTAGAAAGTAGTATAGTATAAGTGTATTATAAGTGACTGCTTATAGATTCCTGACCTGTAACGTTGCTGATACTTTTATTACCTTCTGTAGGTCATAATGGCAAAATATGGACCATGATCACAGCAAGAAAAAGGTTTCACTAGATAACCCTAACAGTAAATGTTAAAGGTGCTAAGTTAGTAGGGGGTGGTGCATGACCCAAAACAGAAGCCTTTAATTTTGTTGCAGGAATTTGTTTTTGTTTTATACATATTAATACACCTGTCTGTAACTGAGCTCTACTCTTAATCCAGGGTCGTTTGTTATGTTCTACTGTCACCTCACAGTCTTGTCGTACACAAACAGGTGATTGTGATTAAAAAAAAGTGACTTAAAAATGCACGCATGAAAATGCTGCACAGCTCTAGCTAACACCGCATTGACTGTCTCTGCAATAAATAGCACTGGCTGGAATCCCATGACTGACTCAGTCAAACCGAGAGAGAGCGAGTGAAAGAAACAGAAACAGAGAGAGGAACAGATATCTCTGACACCACTGCCCCAGGCCCGATCAGTCCATTACCACCAATCAGCGCTCCAAAATCTCTGGAATCTCTGGAACTGGGAATGCGGGAACGCTGGAGATGTGAGTCATTTTTCTGTTGTGCAGCCCCTGTTTCCAAGCTTCCACAGGTCTGTGGCTATAAGGAGAACACTGTGGAGCCAGCTAAACCTGGCATAGCACCCTGGAGTCCAAACTGGGACTTCTGAGAAGGCTTGTCTGTGCACAGCTTATACCAAGCAAGGAGCACACAAACACATGGCCAACAGAAACACTTGCATACACAAGTAAAAAAATTACTTTCAAAAACAGTGACTTCTGTGTGTGTATACATGGCTTCTAGGACACACAGTGGCTTCTTCTCTGGCTTCAGGCTACAGTGTATATTTGGTATGAAAGAGAGAGATGCGAAGACAGGAAAAAGTGAAGGAAATTATAGATATTGTATTTTTTTACTAGAATCTCAGGAAATGATGATGCCCTTAACTCTATTCCAAGGCCTCAGTAATGTATTTTAATAGTTTGTGCAAGTGCCGGTTCACCATGAGGCTCTCAGTGTGTGAACTCACAGCTGTGCAGCAAACAGTCGGCTCATCTTTGCAACATGCTCATTGTCGTCCATGTCGCTGTCTCCCTGGTCCCCATTCAGCTTCCTCTTGGTCGGGCTGATGGGAGGAGGACCTGTCCTGTGGCTTGAGATGGAGGAAGATGAGGAGGAGGAGGATGAAGAGGAGGATGAGGATAGGGACAAGGACTGGAGTCTGGGATCCCCCCTCAGAGCTGCTTCACCTGTGGTTGAGAGACACAGAGGGGAAAAACAAAGGACAGATTTAGTTTCAGTGAAATTTTCAAGGATAATACAAAAGAACAACGCAAAAAACAGATTAATTATATCAACAACAGTTGAACATTAATGGTAACTTTAAACACGATCGATACTTAAGTTGCTGTTGTTAGTATGCCCACGAGCTTTCACTTCACTCTCAACAGTAAATGAAAATTATGGTAATTTGTCAAAATTATAGTATTTTCCAATAAAATGCAACTGTTTTATTGCCTCTTTAAACAGTCAGACCACAAAAACTTCTTCATGACAGTGTTTTACTGTACAGGCTGTGTTTCAGCTCAAACTTTGGGTTCTGTTGACATACAGTTTGCTGAGAGAGGCACAAACCCCTGCCATAAGCAGAAGTGTCTGGTTATGAATGTTTTGGAAGAAATAGTTGTGGATGGGATCTGCATACATATGTGTGTGTGGTGTGAACTATTTCTCTGTGTCTCTACAGAAGACCTACAGAGTTGTAAGAGTGGGAGTAAGAGCAAAAGAGAATCAGGAAAACTACCACTGGCTCGCTCTCAGCCCAGGGACTTTCCACTGCTTCGGCCTCATGTATCGGTCTGAATTTTTTCCAAACAAAACATAAAGCATAGACTACAAATCCCATTACAAATCACTGCTTTCTCTACAACTAATTCCCATTATAAATATTAAGTCAATTGCACTTGATACCAGATAATTATTTATTCATCGTGAACTTGTCGCCTCAGTGGTGAGTAGCAGCCTGGTGGATTTAATTATTCAAACAGTAGAGTACAAAAGTAGTAACAGGTTCACTTGTTTCTGCTGTGCTTTTAAATTACATTACTGACAACTTAGGCAATCATACGTGTACCAGAGGCACAAGTAAGCAATGAGTTTACATATATTACTTTTTTGGTTCTGTGTTATTTTGAAACTTCTCCCCAGGTAAAAGAAAAAAATGACTTTGACTACTATTGGGGTTATGGTTAGTTACTTAATAAAGCAATGTTTGTTTAGAGCAAATGTTTTCTGCACTGGCTCAATCAACAGGAGGTACCTGTTAACTAATGGACAGAAACACAAGGTCATGGAATCTGGGTATAAAGCAGTTTAAATTGATCCACAACATGTCATAAAGTGAATGCTCTAATTAGCCAAAGTTCCTAATCTACATTTTGCATGGCTTCTAAAACACAGCATTGGTACCTCCCTGTCTCTCTAGCATGTTCCTGCTTGCCCCAATGAGTACCATGGCAACAAGGATGACATCATTGTTTCTGGCAGGACAGAGGGGTGGCAATAAAAGAAGGGAGACCGTGACAGCACACTGTCCAATCAGGATCCAGGCTGCATAACAGCTTATCAGATGTATGGGAGTATAGAGCTCAACAAGGGGTGAATCTGTGAGTGTTTTCTCAAGCAAATAACCCATTTGGCCATATGGAATCACACAATGTCAGCCTAAATGCACAGCTAAACATAACACTCAGTTGCCAGGTTGATATACCAATCTAAACCAAACCCCACCTGAAAATAAATGGCATTAACATCCACCAAATGATAGGAACATCCACTCAAGAATGTCATGATTTCAGCATAAAATGTGTCCATTACCATTTCTGAAATGGCAAAATGACAGAGATTATGGCAAAACGCAGCAGCAGACACAACAATGCAGAAATAGGAAGGACAGAATGGCAGAATTCTAGAGAGGACCAAAACATTCTATGCAATTTCCTCTCAAATCAAAAGCGAGATGGGAACAAATAAGGATGGTCAAGTACTCGGTGGATCGCTGATGAGAATGGCTCAGATACACATAAAAAATACTGCAGTTTGTACATTAAATAAAGATTTAAATGACAGCGGTTTATAGACACAGTATTTATTCCACATATTTATTCAGTTCATGAAGAATTAAGTGTTTTTTCCCTTTTCCCTTGTACCTACAAACAAACAATCAATAGAAGTAGAGATGAATCACAGAACTAAAACTCTGCTCTCCTTTCCCCTCTCTACTCTCTTAGTTCATTAGGTTTGCATGATCAAAGCCTATTTGTCTTGACAGAACTTCAAACAGCTCAGAGTCAGGATGAGATTGGATTACAAATGGGGGTGAACCTATCTGTCTCTCTCTTTTTCTTTAATTCCACCACTTCAAATATTTAAAAATGATGCCAGCATGTCTTCCGCTATCTTTACAGAGCAACAAAATGATTGTTTCTGGCTGAGTTAGTCAGAAACCTGAATTTGGTCCTCTGGGTTGCGTTCATTCTTTCTTAAGTCTATAGAGCTTTTTAGTTTTAAATACATATAAGGACATACTGTGGAAAAGGCTCTTTCACAGAAGTTCTTGCCCTTGTTACGAGATGTGATATCCTCGAATGTTAGATTAGTTTGATCTCTGACAGAGAGAGAAAAAGACAGAAAAACAGACAGACAAATGTGCATGGTTTTGAGGAGGTTTTTTCAATCTTATTCATTTTGTCCTGCTCAGCAGCAAAAAGAGACAGTCAGCATTCCCCCGCACCCCTCACTGCCAGGCGTACTACTGATTGTAGCTTTACACAGATAAAAGAGCTAAGGGGGGGAGGTGGTGGTGGGGGCGGGGGGGTGGATGAATATTCAGACTAAAAGAGAAAAAAAGGACAGAGTGCTAAATGACCGCAGGGAAGTCAAATGGTACATATCCTGTTACTGAGTCTCCGAGCAATACCACAGACAATACCAAAATAAAATCAGTTTTACAGGGCTGAGAAACGAGAGCGAAATGAGAGCAGACAGTTGATGTGGTAGAGTTGTAGTAAGGTAGGTCATTGGTGTTTATGATTTATAATAGTGTACAACATTTGTTATAATGACCTCTCAATCTGCCGAAGATGAGGTGCATATTTACCTCTGCAGTTCAGCTTTTCTCTTTTTAGCATTTGTACTTTTTATCATTTAGCATGAATTCAATGAATGTTTACCCCATTACAAACCAATTTTCCAAATATGCAAACCTATTGAAACCATCATCTGGTGGCCCATTTTACATTCTTCCAAATGGGAAGTTGTAAATAAAACACTAATCCTTACATTTTTGGAGAGTTCACGGTAGTCCGAACAGTTGTTTAAAAAAATCTGTCAAATTTGCTGTGATGTGACAAGAATATGTTTTCTCATGTGACATTTACAATTGCTAGTAAATGTTGATGTCAGTATATTTGACTGTGTGTGTTTGTCAGAGAATATAATGAGTACATGGGTTCATGCATACAATAACAAGACTGCACACCTACAATATCACAACGCACCCCCAGCCTCTTCTTGACTTTGCATGTTTGAACATGTAGCGCTTTTCTTTCAGTCCTTTTACTGATCAGCCCTTTCCCCTGTTATTATAACCTTTGTTTTCTTGCCATGAAGCACATTCAGTCAAATTTTAGCTCTGTCAGCTAAAAAACAGACAAACAGCTAATAGTGACAGAAATTAAAAGTTGTGTCTATATTCTCGGAGGAAGAAACATTTACTGGTTTCACAATGTTAACTTAAAGTATGGTTAACTAACAGTCTGTTTAACTGTTGTTGTCTTTCTAGCTGACAGCCAATTTGCTAATGGCTTGTCAATTGAAATCTACAATGTTATCTACTCTTCTGCAAAAAAAAAAACTGTTGGCTGTGCTTCTGTGTACATAGTCAGTCAGCAGACTGAGTAACTGCAAACCATAACACATTATGTTGTCTCCTAACCAATATATTGAAATTAATTTAATTGAAATTGCAGTCCTCCAATTGGCTATAAAATGGAAGAAACACATTAGATTAGTAGCAATCTCTCCTCTATCTTTTGCATATAGGAGTCATTGAATATACTCAGATGCAACAATTGAGGCTTGGTCTGTGTGTGTCTCTATGTGTGATAGAGGACAAAAATACTGGTAATTTTGGTTCCTAAAACTGTGATTGGACTTTTAAGTGCATTTCATCTCTAGCCCAGAATATATACCACAAAAAGTAACCCACCCACCCACCTCTTCACTCCTGTAATTATCCTCACTGAGCTAGACAGGGTGAAACCTGAGAAAGGTGAAGCTTTGTAGAGACATGGACCCCTCCTCCCTCTGAACCCCAGGCCAGGCCTATCTGCTGCTATCACTGCACAGACGAGTAAGCTTTAAGAAAACTGCCACTAACGTTTCACACGAATGGCATGTCTTCCCAAGCTGCTGAGTAAATTCCTTAAGTAACGTGCCTAAGAGCAAAAATTTACCTGCCGTTTGCCAAAACAGGAATTACAGCAATAAAACATGTACCCCCCAAGAAAGCATTAAAGATAGACTAAAATAAAACACCATTAATGTCGGCTTTAATCACCTGCACAAACACAGAGAAAAGCATGATGTACTTCTGCTGCAAATCGTTTCAGTAGAAGTCAGCCTTAACTTATGTCTCTAGTTCATCATGTTGCACTTAAATCTCTTTTGCGTCTACCTGGTCCTAATAAACTGCACTTGGCCATCTGCCAAAACTGTCTCGCTGTACTTCTTACAAACTGTAAAAGTGTTTTAGTTAATTATTAGATATTTATGATATTAACACTGTTATTGTTTTATACTTCTTATCTATTATCTGTGCATACTTGTGTTTTTATGTTCTCTTAATCTCATATTTCATTCAAGCCTTTGGTCAATTGTGGCTGTTTTAAATGTGCTACATAAATATATTTGCCCTGGCTTGACAAAAAGGGGTGCTATTACAAGGTTATTGAGGAGAGACAGAAAAAATAGGAACAGCTTGGTTTTTAATCAGTTGTTAAAATGCTTTCCCGCTGTGTTGTAACTGTTTACATTTTGTTTCAGTCTAGCCCAAGTAGGGATAAACCTTTAATCAATGCCTTCAACAACTAATCACTATTTACAATCACACCATACGTTTCTTCCATCTCGTTTGCAGAAGTTACTAATCAAAACTTACACGTGAGGCTTCAGAAGTGTTTGGTCAATGATTGTGTTGCACAGGACTGTGAAAGCAGAGACAGGACAGAGGAAGGAACTGGCATTTAGACTGGATGCTAATAGAAAGGGAGCACTGAGAGTGGAGCAGTCAGACACTTTGCAAAAAAATGGAAACTCCTGCTCTGTGTGTTCATGACATAATCCTACACTGCTAAAGCTAGGAATAACTTTAGTCCACAGAGGGATGGGAAGTCCCAGATTTGATCCCAAAAAAAGTACAGCCTTAATCTTCTAATGCAGCTTCTTGTTTGCTATTAGCATAACAATAGTCAACCCCGGACACTGTCGAAATACAATTCAATTACAGGCGGATATTTAGCCAAAAAAATATCACAAGTTCGGAATGCAACACAGAGTCCGGAATGAAAACAATGAACTAACACACCGCTCACATGCGGTGATTTCAGCCTTGGACCTCAATCATCAGCCAATTCCTCCTCTGGGAAGTTGCACAGAAAATGATAAGAGCAGGTAATAAACATATTACAGGCTTCTACATAACGATCCGACTACTAGCAATTAACATTTAAGCTAACGTTGCTAACGGTTTTAACGTTGACGCAAAGTAGCAGTTCAAAGAAAGTTGGAAACAAGCTCGAATAGAGGAGAGACTGGTTTAATTAATACGTAATTAGGGGGGGGGGGGTCACACGTTGTTGGTTGCGGGAAGCGAAAGCTTAGCGACGTAACTTAAGAGAAAAGTTGGACCACTGCCGTCGCTAACGTTAACTCGGCGACCACCTCCAACTTTTAATAACAAGCGTAATAACGCCCCCACACACACACACACACACACAGCACAACACAACCGAACCGCACTTTACCTTCGTAGCAGAGAATACCGATGTTGTTGTTCATCTTGTCCAGGTACTGGTAGTTCAACAGGTCCATTTTCGTTAGTAGCATTTATCGACTTTTCACACACACACAAAAAGAACCAGCCTTTTCTTTTCCCCTTCTCTGCTCAACCCGACGAGTAGAAAGCTAAAGGCCCAGCCTCCAACTTTACTTTTCTAGAAACCCTCTCAATAAAAAAAATGAAACCCGTCAAAGCCTGATGGGCCCGGTTCTTCTAAAGAGTTCGGGACACTTCTTTAGAGGAAGTACAGTTGTATGTATCGCGGTTATAAAGCGCACCACAAAAAAAACAACAACAAGGTTAGCGTCAGTTCTCCTCACAGCCAGCTGTAAGTCGACTGCACTGACACGCAGGCTATGCTTGGTATGACTCCTGCGCTGCACCAGAGGTTTCCTCTGCTGCTCGCGGGGACGCACTGCGCATGCTCGCTAAATCCCTCGAGCGCCTCAAATATCAGGGATGTTTCACGCGCAAGCTCAGCCTCTCCAAAACCTTCCAGAGGGAGAGTGTGTGTGAGTGTGTGTGTGTGTGTGGGGGGGGGGGGGGTATCCTCTACGAGCCATACAATACTGTTTTAAAGTATCACAACTCCCTGTACTGCAGTTTTACCCGAGGATATTTAATATGCCCATGACTGCTGTAGTGCAACAGACGCACCTTAACGAACACAGATCTGATAAGTGAGGATGAGTTCGAAGGTGCCATAAAATATGTTAAGGTTGCTGTGACCTTATCGCGCGGTGTCAAGTCTCAGCAGGAATAAAATGGTGATAGCGCCGAGGCTGTAAAGTTTGATAAGTCAGTGTGGGAATATTCCGGGAGATAGAAAAATAAAAAATAATTGAGTCAGTCCTAAGACTGATTAGTAATACGGAAGTAACAGCCTATAATGTAAACAGACTTTTAAAAAAATAAAAATAATAATTTACTTCCTGAAGAAAGCAGCGTATGCAATATGAGAAAACGCATATATATTGGATGAAACTGTTTTACAACGTGAAAGGAAAACAAACTTCACTTTGTTGATTTTAATGGATATAAAGTTATCCAAGGCTGAATGAGGTCTCCTCAAATTTAATTTAGAACGGTTCTCTTCTGCCCCCTGGTGCCAGAAACCGGCTACACCCATTGTTTGTCCCCAATGAAATAGAGTGGGGTGGAAAGAGGAGAACGAGTATAGTCCTTACATCTTAACAGAGAGGGAATATGACTGTCATCACATTACATGGTTTGCGTGGAAAGAGAAGAGAGTGACTTCCTCAGGGCA
This sequence comes from Trinectes maculatus, assembly GCA_016785345.1. Lineage (NCBI taxonomy): Eukaryota > Metazoa > Chordata > Actinopteri > Pleuronectiformes > Achiridae > Trinectes > Trinectes maculatus. Next base: position 175,995 of record JAFBJQ010000467.1, on the reverse strand, counting down.
TTTGGCTGAGGAACATAATAATGAGCAGGGTGTGTCTGTCCTTTTATAGTGCGGGCATACACTCGAACGCACATCGGCCATGTATGTGCGTGTCTTTGTGTGACACGTAACCCGCAAACATACAGCCACGGAAATGAGCCACATGATCAAAGGTTCAGACGACACACCAAATACCTGTGAGCTGTTATTGCAAACCCTGACTTGTATGAAGTCAAACCTGAGCATCCTTTCAATGCCACAGAAACAAAGACAACAATAACAGCGGACTAAAAATGGCAAAAGAGAGCCCCCGCCAGTGGCCTCACTTTAGACTGGCACTCCAAGTCTAAAGTGAGGGGTTTTGGTGAAGAAAGAAAAAGAAAACCTACAAAAGAAGCTTTCAAGCAGGTGGGTTTACTTTACTATTTTGTGCTCCATGCTGGTTCGAGTCACTGTAAACGTCATATATCAACAGACTGAATGGGTCCTGCTCCAGGCCTTGAGTCCCAGCTGCTTCACTGATCTCTTTCTCACTCAACATGCCTCTCTCTACCTTTACTACTCTGTGCTAATATCTCCTGCACAGTGGCACTTTGTGACGCAGTGCCATGTGATACATATTTTGTATCTATTATTAGATTTCTATTATTTTCTTTTCTACTCTGCAGTTTAAAATTTCATTGTATTGTTTTTTTGACTTATTTCTCTTGTATGTCATTGCTTAAAGTGCTATTTTCTTATGCTGATGATTGATTTGCCTCATTTGCTTTTCCCTTTTTTTTAAAATTTATCACCATGTTTCTTTTATGCACCAAAACGCCAAAGCAAATTCCTTGTGCGTTAAACTTGATGTGAAAAACCTGTTTCTGATTATAAGGAGGAGCGCATACACAGGCCACAACTACAACACATGCTAACAGACAGTTCATATATCAAACAGTTCATATATCCACATGAAAAAAATTACTACTAAAAAACCCACTCCACCCTGCTCCACAAATAGACATCATTCTAAATGCCTCCCCCTTCCTTCTTTGACACACACACACACACACACACACACACACACACACACACACACACACACACACACACACACACACCCCCCCTCCCCTCACGACGGCTCAGAATTAAAGAACATGGTTCTTGTCCCATTGGACGGCCCTTGTTTCCAGTTTCACATACAACAAGAATGAGTTCAGACAGAGGGTCCATTCAGTGCTACTGCTGCCACCACAGCTGGCGCCTCATGTTACAACGTGGGCCTAAACGACATTTACGTGCAAGTAAAAAGTAAAAAAGTAAGAGGCTACTTCTCTTTAATAATGGATCACAGACAAGTGTGAAAAAAACACATATACACAGTTATGCATCACTATTTTGACAAATTTTCCGGCTGATGGAAACAAGTCAGTCATCTCAGTGGAGGTTGAAGATAGACTGTTGTAGTGCCCCCTTATGGCCTTCAGACCTATTTGCCAACAATTTATGGAGTTTATTGTTTTTCCCCAGAACTAGCTGTGAAACACTCACTGCAGAGCTATTTATTTACAATAGATGTGCAGGTAGGCATGTGCAAAAAATTTAATATTTGACATTTATAATGAATGTGTCTTGGTTGCTATGACTACGACAGCATTTCATTGAATTGAGTTGAGTTTTTATTTTGGCTGGGTCACACACTTATTCAATCAAAACATATGTTTTTTTATGAATATTTGCAAAAAAAATGGCCTTTTATGAATTCAAGCCCCTGCCTCTGTAACATTCTTTGCATATTGCTGGCATCCACAGGCAGTGAACTAGTACCTGATTAAAAACCAGAGGAATCTAAAAGGGAAAACTGTCACATACCTTGACGTTGACTGAAAGCAACTCAGTGAAGCTTCTACAGCAAGAATGAGACCTAATGGCCCCCTGAAACATTCTTGGACCAGTAAGATTGTCAGTAATGACTGAAATGTAGCACTGAGAGCTTTGGCTCCTCAGCTGCCTATAACAGACGGAGTATGAGTCATTTTCATCTTTGTGTCTTTCAGTTGTCAAATTAAACGAAGGACTGGTTCTAGGACAACTGTATCCTTAATTAGAAAAATCCATTTAACTGAAAATTGACCCCACACTGGGTAATTTAACTTATTACAGTTAACATGAAAACCCGACTTAAAAAAATTATTGAAAAAAAGGAAAACAAGGCCTGTAACACAGTGGCTTTGTCCTGGCTTGACAGGCTCTAAGATTGAATAAGTATACTAAGGAGCTTAATGGTTACACAACAAATTGGTGGACTTCCAGCTCTGTCTTCCATAGGGACAAGTTCTTACACATTACTTAGCCTAGTGTGGTTTAAGCCTTTTAGCTTACACACTAGCTGTCGAGTTTATTTTCCTCAGAATGAAGTGAAGAGCTTCCTGCGAGGGTTTGATGACCATTAGTGATGTCACTTTTTGGAAAAGGCAGGTTGTGTGGCATTGCACCCCTAAGACCCATCCCTGATTGAATGTAACGTTTCTCTTGCCAGTGAGCTGGATTATACAGTCTCCGTCTTAATGTAATAAATGATGTTTTTGAATTGTGCTCATTAGGTATTTTTACTTGCTCTTTAACTCACATGGGTAAATGATCAACAGATACGCCCACACACTATTCTTACTCTCCTCCCATTAACCATCACACGTTATGCCTGTTTATTTATTTGTCTAATCTATTTCTTTAAAAAAAAAGGTGCCAGACCGACTTGATCTCCTGTGGTGTTGTGTGTCTCTTTCCGAACAGGTCTGGGCTTCTCTTGGGAGTGGGTGTGTCTGAACAACAACAGCGCACAGGCTAGGTAGTGATTCATCCTAATAGTTCATTAACACGCTCTGCTGTTGTGACACAAACACAGGTAGAACAAAAGACCATAACGTGACAGTAGTGTGTAAATAGCTAAAGGTACAAAAGGTTCCACCTCACTTTTGCTTTCCCTGTACCTGACTTTCTGTTTACTAACTGATCTTACAGAACAATAGTCCTGTTGAAAATAGGTAAAGGGAGAAATCTTGCTCTGTTGTGCTCTTAACATACCAGCATGCTGGAACAAATCTCAAAACAGGCAGAGATCAAAGGTCAAGTCCTCGATAACTTTGTTGAAATACCATCAGAGCATTACTGGGTTTGTTGACACAGTGACAAGACGGGTTGAAAACGCTTATCCCTCTCTGAAACGTGGCATCCCAGAATTTTCCACAAACCTGGAGGCTGGTGAAGGTTTGATTACACATCATGTCAGGTTTCTGGGTGTGTTTTGGTGACAATATCCTCCACACTCGCACACTGAGCAGGAAATATCGGGTTACTACTCTTCAACAATAACAACAACAGGTTATTGTGTGGAAACAAAGCCATTCTGTCATTTCCCGCCTGCCTGCCCTCCCCCCCACACACACACCTCTCACTTTCCGTGTTTATTGAGATACATTCAATTCACACTTTTAAATACCGTATCAAAAACCTTAATTAAAATACTTAACCACAGAAATATTTATAAATGAAGAATATGCACTTATTTGACAGCTAGTCACTTACGGTTTAAGCAGAATGTTACATAATCTGCAGGACCAGAAACAGGAGCAGCCTGTGTACAGGAAAGACATCTAACACGTGTGACCTGCTCTCCCTCATAGTCCGCCTGTCTACCCTTCCTTTTCCATTTGACTGCTGGTTCTCCCAAATTAACCTCAAATCTATTTGCCCTTTTTCGTCTGTTCTTATGCTGTCTGTCGATTTATTTATTTAGGAAAATATGCAAATGACTGTAAGACAAATATGAGATGCAAATCTTTCCCAAGCAGCAGGTAGAGACCGACATGTCTCACAGAGGAACGAGAGAGTCAGTAACATCAGCTGTCTATAAAATATTCAAGCGGAACTTGACAGAATTGCTACGTTAACAGTAACTGGTAGCAAACTGGGCCCAGTGGCTCCTCATTTATTGCCAAGGCTGTGTGCCACTGCATCTGTGCCTGGATTACAGCCTCTGTGTGCTCAGATGTCATCCACACAACATTATGACTGGATGCCACGGCTACAAACACAATATGTACTTTTCTGAGGTGCATGTTCACAGACCGTTAGATATTACTATGTGACTTCACTAATGAGGGAAAGTAAAATATGTCTCATCGTAATCATTTCTTTGAATTATTATGGCTAAGTTTTGCTTTGTGTAAATCAAGTAACTATGGAGACTCCTATCAAAAAGGGAGGAATGTAAAGTATGTGTGGTCAGCACAGCTCTGAGAGCGTTTCCTCTCTCAAACGCCAGAGCTGGTATGGGGGGAAAAAAACTTGATGTAAAAATTAACCTGGGAGTCTCCACCTACAGAAGTCATATTACTAATGAATGTTTTTGACAATAAAGAAGCAGCTGCTGGCAACAAGTGTAACTCAAATGCATGAGACTCTCTATAGTATCACCACATCAAATATGAGCAAACAAGAAAATATAAAAAAACAATGCAAAACAGAAATAACGAAGAAAAAAAGATTCCAGTTGTATTTAAGGATAGTGACCTTTTGACAGCTGATGTTTGACCTTATGACCATGGTGGCCCTTTGCCCCTCCTGTCTTAATGGCCGCTCACTGAACCACAGCACTCACAAAGCAGCGTCAGTGACGTAAGCGCTTCGACCCTTGTGTAATTGTGCAATGGTTTAACGGACAAGTAAGTAAAACTGCAGAGGGAAGTGTATTTAGTGGGACAGAATGATAAAGTGGGAAAAGGGTAAGACAAAAGACAGACTGATGGTGGGGGGAGGTGACTGGGAAGCTGAAGTGTTCCAAAAGCCCTCCTTTAGCATTATGGGGGTGACCAGCAAACAGTGAGCTGCACATACCAACCTAACAAATGGCCCACGCATGTGACAAACCTTCTTCAGGCTAATTCTTTCACACACAACTAAATAAATTGAAAAGTTAATTGATAATTGATAAGTAATATTTATTAATGCGAATTCAATCTAATGCAAATGCAAATATATTTTTATTAGAGATTATTGACAGAAATTTGTCAGTTGTGGACTATGGTTACTTATATTATTATTATATGATTTATTTATATATTAGTTAGTTATATCATTATCCCGCCCCTTGCCCCCCTGATTGTAGATTAGGGAATGATGATCATGGCTAGCGGAAAGATTCCTGCAGTACCTCACATACTAAATAAAGAGATGAAATAGGTGAGCGAGAACATGAGCCAGAGCTTCAGCGGTAAACCACGATAAGTGTTATTCTGTACGCTGATTATCATATAGTACTGATAAAACTGCTGTTCATAACCAACATTTATCTACTGCAGACTCCTCGATCGCCGCACCCTCACCCCATGCACGTGAACTGACATGAGGCAGTTACTGCGAGAGTGTTAATAGCTAATGACGCAATGGCATCCCATTTATCAAGGAAAAGGCAACTGACACTGAGGGCGAACTGACATTTATATTGTTGATTTTCTAAACTCTCTCACATCAACTACCACTAATATATCTCCAAAAAAGTTAAACACTGGTATTAGCAATCCAGCAAAAGGGGATCATCCGTTGCCAACACTGTATCAACACACACCCTCGCTTGCTGAGACCAGCTGGTTTAGCTACCACGCGAGGTCCAGATCATGTGTTAATGTTTACGTTCCTTTTCAGACACTTAAACAAGGCATGCACGTGAAGTGAATCGCACAGATTTAGTTACGATGCAGATCACCTTCAACACCTGGGTCATGTGACATGAGCTGAACAGAGAGAGGCCTGTCCCAAACCTGGACTAACCTTGCTTATGAAGGCCCACACACGCCCAAAGGAACCAAACCCACCCCAGCCAGAGGCACTGCTTCTCGGTTAAATTACCTCCCACCCAGAATCCTGTTCGCCTCCAGCAAGATTAAGTCGAGGTGCAATGATGCGAGGACTCGCATTTCACTTTCAGGGCTGATCTGGATAAACGCCATCAACTCCCAACAAGCTCTGACAAGTCTCAGGTGCTCACTTGCTGGGAGGACTACCACGCTTTAAAGATGTAATATGTCACATATGCACATTAACAGGTCTAAAATGTCTCTAGACCTAAGTTATATGTTTGGTTGAGTTCTGCTTCAAGCTATTTTTAAATGAATGTGAGTGTGTGTATGTAGTAGTATTTGTGTTTTTTTTCTGCGATGCTTAATTGGTACCACCAGGAGGCGCGGCTCCGATTTCGCCGGGCCTTTTCTGACGTCAGGTCACTCTTCTTCTCTTGACCTGATGACCCTTCACCTGATGGGCAAAAATTAGCGGAAGTTCGACAGCGCGTGTCGAGTTGTCAACAAACAGCGGGCTGTGAAACACTGGGGAAAGTGTATGTACGAGTGCAGGAGCTCAGAGGTGAAGTTGGATCGTGTTTGGTGTTAATGGCGGAAGCTGGTGATTTTAACGAGATGCTTAATTGGTACCACCAGGAGGCGCGGCTCCGATTTCGCCGGGCCTTTTCTGACGTCAGGTCACTCTTCTTCTCTTGACCCGATGGCCTTTCACCTGATGGGCAAAAGTTAGCGGAAGTTCGACAGCGCGTGTCGAGTTGTCAACAAACAGCGGTCTGTGAAACACTGGGGAAAGTGTGTGGAAGAGTGCAGGAGCTCGGAGGTGAAGTTGGGTCGTGTTTGGTGTTAATGGCGGAAGCTGGGGATTTTAACGAGCTGAAAGACGTTGTCACATTCTCTTTATGATGTGACCGTGGACATATTAGCGCACGCGACTGAGCTGAACGTGAAGCTACAAGCTAAAGATCAGTTTGTACACGAAAAGGTTTTCAAACATCCACCAGCTGCCACAGACAGAAGATGTTGTGTTATTGGACTGTACTTGTGTGTGATGAACATAAACACAACAGGCCACAGAGTCCAGCTGACTGATGAACACCTGAGCGCCATCCTGTGGATTTCCACAACAAAAATGGCACCAGAGTTTGACGCACTGTGACCGACAGCACTGTCTCCATGAAATCCATCAGTGGTGAGTTGTTTTTATTTATGTGTACGTCTGTCAGTTGTAAAAACCAAACGTGGCCCTCGTGCCAAAAAAAGTTAGCCCACCCCTGAGTATAAAATTGTGTGAGTCCTCCCTCTTTGCTACCAGCTTTGAGTCAGGTGTTAACTCACCGAGGAGCAGATATTATACACAATTGAATTCTCTCTTGGCTGCAGTTTGTGTTGTTCTGTAGTCTGCATCTGTACTTTAAGCCGCTCTTCCACCACCTGCAGTATCTGTTGGAGACTCATTTAGTGCATGAATCAGAGAATTAACAGTGCAGTGGGGTCTGTTTTTAAGGGACTGCTTCCTTTGGCCCAAAACCCTTGCTAAGAGCTGGGAAACAAATGTCATGTTTGAACAAACCATGGAAACTATAACAATCAACGGGGGAGTCTGTGTGTGTCTGCAATTGTGTTCATTCCTCTCTAAACAAACAAGCAGCATTTCAGTGTACAGAACTAGAGCTGAGGGCACTATACAGGTCTCAGTCAACCACCTTCTCTTGGCACTGGTTCTTCTTTTGTTGTGGTTCCTGTCAAACACAAAAGGGGCCATACAGGGCCCTAAACCACCAGCACTCTTGTGGAACGACTGGCTGATGTAACATCCATAAAAACGAAGATATTTGGATTTGTCCTTGCAGCTGAGTCTGTAGTGCCAGCCAGATTGTATAAGGTTGATTTCAAATACAGGTTTGCTTCTAGGAAGGGTGGAGCACACGGAAAGGGCTTCCAAGTTGCCACCAAAATTACTATGGAAGGTGATGGCAAGTACTGTAAATCATTTTCCCACATTCACTATTAAATATACCGCATAAATTTGCTTCACTGCATTTTTAGTAGGATAGAAAGAACGAGCAGGATCTTTACTCTGTATTCAGCATTAGGACTGTGTAAATTAAAACCTGGGATTAGTGTTGGTCACAGACATAAAGGTGGGAGTTCACAGGGACACCAAAGAAATAGCCTTGCTGATTTGTGTGCTTGTGTCTACATGCGAGAGAAAGTGTCTCTCCTTAAAGCTGGCATAATCAGTGTTTTCATAACAATAGTTCAAATAACTATGTGCCAATTGAAATGATTCATTTATAGTAATGAACTTATGCTAATGTATACTGATGTAGTACTTCCATCACCTTCTTTTATTTACTATTATGAATCATGTACTTTTTTTCCGGACGATTCAGGGTCAGATGTTGTAAAAGCATTTAATCATTCTGGGAAAAATGACTGATTTTGAATAATCTAAATAAAAGTGCTTTTATCTGAACTCACAAAGCGGCATAGAGATGTATAGACCTAAGGTTGCAATATTTCAAGTGCTCAGAACTGCTCTGTAGCTGTAACAGCTGATGCTGCTATTAACCTCAAACATGTATTATTCGCTCCTTTCTGTTTGAGTTTTTAGTCAAATGGCCTTAATTGATCTGGTCCAAAGGCAAAGATTCTATATCATGGCTGCAGTATTTTCCATTTTAGAGTCAGGCAGTGTGGCCTCGGTCCAATGCACCATTCATGCACTGAAATTTAATTCCTCTAAAGGTGGCATTGGAGTAATGAGAAAAAATAAATCCCCACAGATGTGAGCTGTCTGCAGAGTTGCCGTTGACAAAAAAAGGGACTTTTCATTTTGAATTCTAAATGTTGTGAACGTCAGCACTGGCCCTGACAAGCCCCACGCTGTCCCTCTGAGTTTGAGCAGTAGTAGTGAAGACAGGCCTGAGCGTCTCCCTGTTGTGTGGCAAGTGCTCTGGTGTCAAGCGCTGCACATGCATTGATAGGGTTTGTCAGAAATTGCAAACAAGCAGATGCTGCTGGCTGAGCTGCCTGTTGGCCTAGTTGCTGTCATTTTCTTGGTTAGTTTGGCGGACTAGCTGGTTGGTTGACTAGCAAAGTAGGTTGAATGGCTCACTGGTTTGACCGTTTCTTCTGCACCGTCGTGGAAAAGGGTCGAGTGAATTGTCTTTGGACAAAGAGGCCATGCACGGCCCACAACAGAAAGTGACATCAGCACAGAGGGGAAAAACAAAAACACTGCAGGGGAGCGAGGGAGCGGAGGAGGAGGAGTGAAGTGCTCCCATGCCATTTCACCAAGTACCAGGAAGCCGATATTCATCTCATTTAAGCTGTAGCATTGTGGGAACAAGCTGGTGACACAGGAGATGTTAGAACTGAATGCTTTCTGAATATGCCCAGTCTTTTGGTGCACCATTGAACAAAAGGAGTTATCTATCAATCCACTTTTATATTTATATATATATATATATTCTATATTTCATGCCACTCAATTGCATATCATATGCACCTTTTAGAATTATTGAAGGACTTTTATTCCTTAACGTAAATTGGATTTAGCAACATCAAACACGTGCTTTTAATAATTAATGAATATGTATAGTGAGAAAATAATAAACACATAATTAATTTGCCACATCCAAACAGCAGACATGTATTATCAGTGGTATCCGCTGAATGTTAAGTGTCCTTAGGTTTCACCTAGCTCTGAGGCCTTCTGGTCTCAGAGGGACCCGCTGAGAAGGATTGGCCATTTCTCCTTAATCTTGGTAGGAATTTTTTTTCCCCAGCAACCCTGGATTGCTGCAGACATGATTGGGAGAGAGGGGGGGGAAAGGGAACGAGAGTAGAAAACAGAGAAGGTAAGATAGAAATCAGGCAGGCAGACAGACAAATGGACAGAGATTGATGAGACAGTGACAAAGACAAAGTTAGAGACAGAGAGTTGAAGATTCCAGGGAAAGCAGGTTAACACTAGCCAGCAGCTGGCTCAAACACTGCATTGGTGGCAGTTGAGTGCAGTTGGTCTTATTTGCCTGTGTATGTCCAACTGCAAGTTAGCACGGCACAAAAACACCTATTGTCTCATGTCAGAAGACAGGGCTGGGTCTTATGTCTGAACATAATGTTGCACTTCAACAGTAATCACAGAAATGATTTGTACACAATGTGTCCTTTGAGCGCACACAGAGAGAAAACCATACCCAAGAGGGACCATATAGCGCCGTGAGCAAACTTACTCTCTTCTTCGTTCGCATGAACATAAGATGCTGCTCTTGACAGAACATCCAGTGGTGTCTCCATGCTTGGATGACTGCGGGACAGAGGTGAGGGAACTGTGTTAAAACTGCTGCAACATGTCATACAGAAATCATAACAGCTTTCAGGTTTCAAATAGTAAAGTCATCGCTGTAAAGTGAGTAATAAAAGTCAAGTCATTGATATTTCGATGAACTTTAGGATTTTTTTGGGGGGGGGGGGTGTATTCCAGTTCCGTGTCCAGTTATGTCTAAATGCTAGGTTTGCACAACCATAAGCTACACTTATGGTTGTGCATCCAAACCGCATCATTTTTTTCCTCCGGAAACCCTCATGAAACCGTTGGAAAATGTCAGAACCACAAAAAAAAAAAGCATTAGCAAAAGATATGATCCTACCTATAATACGTTTTTATACATTTATACGTTGTACAGCTTAAGTAATTAAGATTTAAGAATTAAGATTAATCAAGTAATCGGTTGACTATTCCCTTAAATATTAAATGAACTGTTTTCTCAATAAAATGTAATTTTGTCATGCTAGTGACAATAATGACAATAATGCTGATGACAATTAAGAATCTTATATTTAAGATTCTTAAAAAGTCTGACTATGTAAAGACTATTGTTTCGACAGGCCAAAACATACACACTATCATGACAATTCTGTACTTAAGTCTTATTTAAAGTTTTGAATTTCAATTGCTGCCTTTAATCATTAATTGTTGTATTGCTCCTTTAAAGGGGCCCGCATTCCTCCATCAGTGTTGTACAGTATGTAGGCTATTACTCCTTTACTCCCTTGTATCATCATGACCTCCCGGTGATCTCTGGAGCCTGGCCCAAACTCTTTTTTATCTCTGTTTTAAATATATATATATATATATATATATATATATATATATATATATATATATATATATATACATATATATATGTATATGTATATGCGCGTTCCTCTTCCTTCTATCTGCATTCCTGAGATACCTTTCCCTCATTTCTCTGGGAATGTGGTGTTTGGATGGAGGTTATCGCTGAGGAACTAGTCCTGCAGCCTCAGACTGAGCCGTGACGCTCATCGTGGGTCTGATGGGAGAAAGGACACTTTGGTTCAGAGGCCAAAGGGAAAGCGAGTACTTGTATGTATTTCAGCGGCAAGTGCGTCTGTGTTTATTCCCAGCAGCCCCGTGTGTTGTATTTATACCCGCCTGACTCAGTGTTTCCTCATCAGCTGTCTACTGAGAGCTATCCAGGAAGCACTGTGTACTGAAATTGATCCCGCGACATGGGTTTCACTCTGTGCTCTTATTTCCTTCACAACACACACACACACAAAACATGTCCCACGGTCCGCGGAGGAAAGCATGCGCCTACAAGAAGGTGTGTGTGGGGGTGGGGGGTCGTCTTGACATGAGAAAGTTTACCGTGAATGAAAATTCCAATCGGTACCTGAAAGCCACCTCGCGCTTATTGAACCGGGGGAAATACTGGTCGCGAAAACAGCCGCGCGAGTCCGAGCGTGACCCGGATAGAGAGCGCACTCTCACGCCGCCGCACGCGAACACAGTGTCAGAGAGACGCAACTTCACATACCTCCTCCAACGCGTCCACGGTGGTATCGTCCACTGTGGTGATGATAATGTCCACGCGGAAGACGAATCCAGAGAAAGTAATAGAAATATTCCAGAGAGGTGTAAAAGGGGGGAAAACCCGCGGCTACTCCTAGTCCTGCGCGAGGGAAGACAATAGCAACAGAGCTGTCGGGACTAACTTGGTTGTAAACGAGGAGGGAGGAGGAGGAGGGAGGGAAGGCAGGAATGCCTGGAATGATGGAATTCAGTTGCTAGCAGGTGGTGAGAATGAAGCGCGCTGATTGGCCGAGGAGCGGGGCTAGTGATATCAGCATACATTATGATAATTGGCCATTACATCATATCGTCTGAAGGCGAGGCTGCTGTCACCGTGTTTACAACTCACAGCCAGGTGATGACAGCTGCTCCCTCCCTGCCTTAACGACCGCTTAAGTACCAAGGTCAGCTACTTAGACCTGTGCGATTCAGCAGCCCGTTGCAGTGTAAATGAAGACACAACAATAGTCACTTAAAGTTTAACAGTGTAGTTAATTACAGTGGTTGAGTAAATCGGTTATTTCCCAACACTGAGAACTGAAGTTAGGACTATTTGTGTATAGTGTTGTCCTGAGAAGAGCCCTGATATTCCTGTGTGCTCAGTCAAGTTTACCTCAAAATGCACAGAAATTGTAAACATAGGTACATTATCAGAAAAAATAGAATACATGGAGGTGGTTTGAACCTAAAGTGATTCATGCCTATAACTGATGATGCAGTTGTGACTAAAAGGTGGATAAAGGAAGTGACAGGTACTATGACTTGTGACTGCAGTTTGTTTGATGATGGGATGTAGGTCCAGATTATTTTTAGTACTGACTTCAGTCAAAGGTGTATTTGTGATCATTCAAATAGTTATTGTAAAAATCTTTAGATATTCCTGAGTATATGATGGGTAAATAGTAAGTGTATATGATTTACATCATATTTTTCTATATAAATAAGTGCACATTTTGGATATAGATACTGAAGACAGAGGAGTAATAGATGCTGTTATATTAAAAACCTTTATTAAACCATTTCTAGTCACTTAATTAGACAACAGTAAGTGTTTACACAATACAGAGCAGTGAGGAAATAATCGATGCATTGAGTGGTGGCTGAGAGACCCATCTCCAGTTAATAAATCCGGGCTGAGTCAAGCCACCATATACAGCCGTAAAACTAGAACTCTTTCTGTGCCTGTGTGTGTGTGTGTGTGTGTGCGTAAAACATGTAACAATGGTCCAAAGCTGAGAGGAATCAATCACAGGCCTCCTGCTCGTGGTGCCTTTGCAGTGTAGTCCCTTCAGCAGTTCCAGGGCAGTTATTTTGAGTATGAGTGTCATCATCCACAAATGTCCACTCTGCTCTGAAATGTCAGCCATAATTCAGTCTGACTTGTGAAATGCCACCCTTTATTCTACAACTTTTATGAATTGCGTAGTAAAGGGCGTTTCTAAATTATTCAGACAGCCTCATACCTGGTCAGTGATCCCATTCAAAGACACTATGGAGTAACACGACCAGAGATTATGGGATGATTGTTCCAGCAGTAGTTTGTAAGCGTACAATCAGATGATGAATTCAATTGTCCGACTGACAGTTATACAGACAGACAGGTTCTGGGTGAACAGATGGGTTCAGGACATGTGGGACACAGATGGCTTCCTCCTCCAGCCCTTCCACATCTTTAGTAGTTTCTTGGAGCTATATGACACAGTCTTCCACAAGCCTACAGGGGACCAGGAATACAATGCACTGGACTTTAACAACCACACCAGAAAATGTTATTTTCACATTGGAAATCTTATTTAGGGCTCACTTAAGAGATATTTAATTTGTCTATTGATTTCATTTCTATAATTGAACCGACCATTTTATCTAAATTAAGGTGAGGGAAACTCTTTAAGGCCATATTAAAGGAGCAGTTTGACATTTTGGTTTGGAAAAAATATATTATTACTTGTTCATTGTTTGCGTAGATTAAACAAAGGGAACATTACAAAGGCAAATTTTATTATTCAACAGAGAAACTAGATGTTAACCCCAGTTTCAAGTCTTTATGCAAAGCTAAGCAACTAGCTCTATAAACAAACATAACTCTCATTTGTGTAACTAATAGTAATAAAGTAATAGTTCTCACCAGCTGTAGCGATGCCTTTGAGACTCTGTGTTATACTGGAGGATTTCACAATAGATGAGATACCTGAGGAGGAGTGCACAAAATGCAGAGTCAGATGCTAAATCATGCACTGAGAACGACTTAATCTCTCATCTCTCTGCAATATAATTGAATTCTCCTCACAGTCTATCAATCTACTTCAATATTTTTTTCCTGCCTCCTGCAACATAAAAGTTACTCAACTCTATCAACAAATTTTCCTTACACAGGCAGCAATCAATCTTTAAACTAATGGACCACTGGGTGGCATGGGGATGGCATTTTGTTTGATTTACTACTCAATAACTTGTCTCTCCCTATCTAACTCTCCTTCCAACATATTTATTTCCCTCTACCTTGCTGAACCACCGCTCCACAGTCTGGATCCTGAGCCACCTGCAACAGGATCTCCTCCACATCTCTGTTCTTGCCTGGAGGGTCCACCAGCTTTGTGATCCTTTGCTGGAGGGTACGTGGCAGTGCCATCAGCTGGCTAAATTGGCCTTCTGGGCTTTTGTCTACCTGCAGTTACAGAGAGATAAACACAGTCCATTTTGTTGAGGTCTTCATGTAAATAAGTCCGTGCTTTCTTACAGTAATAATACTTGTGGATTTTTGGACATTGTAAGCCACTTTGGTTTAGGCCCTAGGGTAATGTATCATGGGTAAAGTATAAAAAACTTTAGATACAACAGATTTTGTGCACATTAATCCATGTTGCTTGGAAATCAAACTTATTGATAAAAGTAATTCTGTGTTCTGGCCGTGTGTTTACCAAGTCTTACCTCAAGTTTTCCTTGCTGAGGTTTGTAGACCACTTGAGGGCAGTCGCGCAGGATGTTGCTATATAGAGTCCTAAAGTGCTGAATGTTGTCTCTGACGATATTGGCCACCTTGGATTTGTCTTCTCCGATCACCATCCTAAAATCCCCTTAAGAGAGAAAGACTAACTGTTCCCCTCTCGTGTAATAAGGTGCATACAATATTTGGTTAATAACTACTCTACATCTTAGCTGTGGTGCCATTGCAATAACAATGTCTGAAATAGTAAATTCCCCATGGTGTTCAGTTTCTTGCGTAAATTTCCAGGTAATAACATACTCATTGCTCCATTCATTGGGGCATTGGCTCCTACTTCTCTTGTGTGAGGAAGCTACACGGCAACGCTCGTGTTGTTAGTAAATTATGAGCATGTAAACATATGCAGGGTTCGCACATTAATTTCCCTCCTTCTCTTTTACCGCATTACATCTGAGGTAGGCTAGTGTTCGTCTTGCAGTGCCAGAATCATCAGTCTAATTAATTAAAGCATTTTATTTAATAGCCAACTTTAAACCATACTGATAGATGGACTACAGGTAACATTCCAATATGTTAGAGCCTACTGTTCGTGCATATGTAACTGTTTGTTACCGGCATAAGAAAGGCCAGCTATCTGCAGGAAAAGATCCTCTTCAGTGAAGCTCTCTGGCAGCATGAGGAAAGAGGCTGTCACGGCACTCTTCATGTTGGCAAGCAAAGCAGCACGGAGCTTTTCGTTCTCACTCTGCACCAGCATTTTCACCTGCACAGAAACACAAACAGCAGGGATCCATTGAGTGAGCCCTCTGGGGATTTCACCGAGCACCATGTATAGTTTTTATCTAAAATCAAAAGGATAAAAAGAAAACATTTATAACAAAAACTGTATCACACAATTTCTGCCAAAACATTTCTGCCAAAAGTTGTGAATATCATAACTTAACAGACAAGAAATAGCTTACAAATTGTTAAATTCAAACTGTTATAATTCACAAATAAACAGCAGTTTATCTTATTCAGAATCACAATCTCTAATCATTATACTGACTGGTTTGTGAAGACGTCCAGCAATGTACATGGTCTTCCAGTGCATCAGATCATCAATTAGAGACTCTGTACTGATCACACCATATTTAATAATCTGCAAGAAGAAGAGAGGGGCATTGACGTACGCATTTCTTAAATGTGCCTTTACGTTCAGAGCAAAAAACAAAAAAGGCAATACAATGATTGTGGACTCTGTTGGCTAGGACACATGTGATTTACCCTCCCATCTATAGGGACCAGTGTGTTGTAGTACACGGCAGCCCCGTATTCACTCTGAATGGAACTGATTGTCATCGGCCCCAAGAGCTTGAGGATGGAATAGTGTTTGCGGTTTTGCAGCAGATTCATGGTGTGCCACGTCACTGGGTCGTCCACCGCAAACACAAAGTCCAGCATGTTTTTCTGTGCAAATGAAAAGTGAAAACCACACAGAACATAGTTTATTTTAATTATGAATAAAGGTAACCCGTGGATACATTTGTAGAGAAAAATGGATAATGAGTCTGACTATGTTCAGCCTAGGAAGACTTTACTGCAGAGTATGATTTTGTACAGTTAATTTACAAGGCAAGTTTAGGCAACACTTTCTGATACGGTACAATTTAATAACATTTTGATGATGGTTAACATTTATAACCAGAGTTGACAGCTCTGTAATGGTTTTACCTGCCGACCCTGGATTTATTCATAAAGTGATCTTTAAATTATTCGTGAACTATTAATCTGTCATAAGTTAAGACCACTGCTCTCAGCTTATACAGCCTCTGTAACTGTGCCCTATCTGGTATGACAGGTGTCCCTTACCTCCATTTGACCTTGGCTGGTCCCAAGCTGCTTAAAAACGCCAGATCCATAGGCAAAAGCTAAACTGATGTCCTGGGGAAACTGTGACAGAATTCTCCGGTAAAGCACGCCGGTGTTGTGCACAGCTGGAAGGGTCATTTTGAACTATCTACGACTTTTTTTTATTTCAGCAACCCCAGTTGGTTTATGGGCAGGACAACCGACTTTATAACATGGAAAGCGAAATTTCGGCCGCATGAAGTAGGATATACATTTCAGACGGTAGCGGTCGGTGCCGCTAAACACGACCACAACCCCTGTTAATCAATAAACAAATCACTTATATCGTTGAACTACGCGCATGCCAGTTTGGGTTAGCTTGTGGTTTGTTAGTCGCCTGATTTCGGCGTCACGGGTTCCGACGCGAGCAGGGGCTGCCGGGAAATGAAGGCAGGGACGCGGGTAAGCTACGTGACGCGTCACACTGTCGCTCCACCACAATTAAACTGCTTAAATTATGACTGATTTTGCATATTTTACAAACAGCTGTGGTTGGAAAAAACACGTGAAGTATCATCTGAGCAGCACGTTTGTGTTTGTTTACCGTAACCTGAACCATGGTTCCAGCAGATGGCAGCTGTGCACCAAGTTTAGCTAATTAGCAAAGCACATCAATGCACACTACTGATGACATCATCCCTGCGTAATATCACATAAATACACACACATAATAATGATAATAACAATGATGATTTATATCATCATATATTTTATTCATGATCAGGCAGTAGCACCAGGCCCACTCAAAATTTCTATGAGAAATGTATTATTGTTATTATTACTTTTATTAGTATTATTAATTGTCATACTGTCAAATAAGCACTAGCACGTTTTGGTCTCTGGTGAGCTCTTGTTGCTACAATAAACATAGCTGGATGTGAAGCGGTAAACAGTCAGTCGAGTCTCTGAAAGAATAATGTAGGCTCAATAAAACACAAGATTGTTCATTTATTTAGGTCAAACATTTCTATTCAGATGTTTTATTTTATGTGTTGTTTAAATGCTGCAGTGCATCACATATTTTATTTTAAAAAATCAGTGAGAACCTAATAATATGAAGAGTATGATGGATATCGCTCTAGTCAGGTCCTATGCTTATTTTCGTTTGGACTTGAGCTACTGTAGGAATTTAATGAAACCATCAATAACAAAAAGCAATTTTTGTCAGTTATTACTGCTCCAAACTCACCCTGCTGAAAACAGTATACACCAAGCACAGCCATGAAAGTAAAACTGAGTATTAAATTTGTGTGATATCCATCTACAGGGATACAAGCCAAAAACACAGTGAGGCCGTCATCTGTCTTCACCACAACATTAGGCATGAGACTTCTAGGCCCGGCGCTCACATCTATTTGAATAAATTAATATTGAATGCAGATTCTTGAGAGTTAGCAATAGGTCTGAAGCTCATAATGGGATTGTCAGGAGTGGGACAAATATTATCTTCTTAGTAATTGCTGTGAGCCATCTTTCCAGCCACATGAATATTGATAAGGACACTGAAACATGACTAACTCACTCACTCAATATGTTTAAGTGCCTTGTTAGATAGGGCGCAGAGCACCAGTAGGACTGAAAAGGTATTTTTCATTTCACGTATTTTTTACGTAGTAAATCATGCAATTTGTGCATAAACGCTCGTAATCATGTCTCTCAAGTTGCAAATTAGTCTGAATTCTGTATGCATCCTGCTGGTCTTGGGCTATTTCTTCCTCCCTGTATTCTGATTTACCTTATCAATGATCCCTAATGGGATCCTCTCTGTTCTGTAGATTTACGGTCGAATAATCAGTATTTAGTTGTAATTGTGGTTGACTATATTGATGGCTAAAGAAGATCAATCCTTAAAGCTGTTGAAGATAAAAATTTGTAATCATCTGGCCAATTCGCGAAAAGTCCATACTCATGCTTATTCTTCTACCTGCCATTGTTTTACTTTTTTCTACCAACTAAACCAATTTTAAACAAAGTAGTTTAGTACTTATTGCTTGTATGAACTAACCATCTGATACAGGGAAGTCAACACAGTGAATTTATCAACTGGAAACAATGTTGATGGAACCAAAGAGATTGAACCTGCAGACCAAAACAATGAGCTGAAAATATCATTTGAATAACATTCATTTTTTTAGTTGACAGGATAAAACTGTTGCAGGATAAAACTGTTTCAAAAGGGGATATGTAAAGCTCCACTGAACTGAGAGATAATATTATGCAGGTATGACGCTTGATACATTGCCTTTTTAAAACTATTTTCATAGCTACATTAAGAGGCAAGAGAAAGGAGAGAGATTATTAATTATATTTTGCCCACCACAGTGAGAAACGTCCAATCACACATTCACCTTCTCTCATAGTGTTCGAGTGGGTCAGTGTGAAAGGAACGAAGGCTGCAGTGATAGTAATGAAAGCCAAGATCAACTGATCCAACTGTGCCAGTGTTTGACATGATTGCCCATTGATTGTCCAATTTTATGTGATTTGGGCAATGTTTCTATATTGCGGTTTAGTGCCACATCATTTTCAACTTACAGAACCACTCCTATGATTATAAGCGGCTGCCTCAGGAACAATCCATTTAGATGTCAGGACCTTTGACAGGCACTGCTAGGCAGAGACCCAGGGTGCAGTTCATCCGATGCCTTTAAAAGCTAAATATCTTACAGCCCTGAGTTTACAGGGATCTCAGAGGGCTGCACAAAGAGTAAAACAGAAATGCAAATACTGATGCACAAAAACACTATGCACGAGAATCCTTCCAGCTTTTGCACGCCCGTTGCCATGGAAATAACCATTGCTGTCCATGCCTCGTGATGAAACATCAAACGAAAATGCACCATTAACCACACAAACACACTCGCCTCTGTAGATGCACAGCTGCAACAGAGGCTGCTACTTTTATCACACCCACTGAAAGACTTCACATCACCAA
This sequence comes from Trinectes maculatus, assembly GCA_016785345.1. NCBI lineage: Eukaryota > Metazoa > Chordata > Actinopteri > Pleuronectiformes > Achiridae > Trinectes > Trinectes maculatus. The sequence continues at coordinate 156,520 of JAFBJQ010000467.1, read as the reverse complement.
GTACAGGTTAATATTAATAACAAGGAAGTCAGGAGCCAATGTAAGCCAAACTAAACTACACAGTTGAGGTTAAATGAGAGTTGGAGTTACAATGCTACCCTCTGTTTGTTTTCTTATGAAGCAACACTTGAGAAAACACATACAGTATCAGGTCTATGGTCAATGGGTATGTAAATATGTGTGTTAATTAAATAGATACAGCAGATGTGCATTTCAGATTGTCATTGTATCCGTGGTACTGATCATTAGTATGTTTACTGTTTTGTGATGTTTCATTGTAGTGGTTGACAAGCCTGTTTCTGTTTTACTTGTTGCCATGGCATTTTTGAAACTTTGTCCATTTTGTCCCTTAAAATAACCTAACAACCAGGCATCAGTCTCTGCAGCACTGCAGCACTCTGCAGAGTAAGTGCGAGCATGTGTATGCATGTGTAGTGTACAGAAGATTTGTTAAATGGTGTTATGGGGGATTTGCCCGAGGTATTTGTGTGTGGGTGTTAAAAACTCCAGCCATCCACAAAGTACTGTTAAAGTTCATTTAATATTCTCGAAAGGAGCCTCAAAGGCTAAAATTCACTTAAAAACTTTACCTGTTTTTCTGATACTTCAAATGAGTTGTGGCATCGAGATTCATTTGGGATGCAAGAAACATGGTGAGGTGTCCTCTGTGCACGTCTAAGACTGAACTTGATAATAGCAAGGGCCCAGGGTAATTCTGTTGCTTCCTAAGTTGTGCCCCCTGTGTTTTCAATTAACGCGTTAGAGCGGAGCCTTGCTCCCTGTCAGATATACTTCTACTTATCCAGTTTTTATTGTCCAGTATTCACACCCCATTACAACCAGTCATTATAAAGGCATTTATCAATCTAATACAACCCAGACAGACTCAGACATTAGTTAAAGAGTTTGAATAATTCATTCATCAATGTGATGCATGTACTTCTCAGGTTGTAGCACGTATCACACCCCACACACACACACACACACACACACACACACACACACACACACACACACACACACAGACGCTCTCTTTTTTCACAACTAAGTGCAAGAATGGGTAGTTTCTATTATGAACATATAAATGTTTGTAACAATTGACTCACTGCACAAAACATTTATGCATTCCGTAGTGACAACATGTGTTGTATGAGTCACGTAGGCTTGTCTAAAAATCTGATTTTTGGTTGGGCCTGGCATGTTTGCATTATTCATGGCTTGTGTGTTTCTTTGTGAGGATGTCTGTTGTTACATGCGTGATGCCATGGTGATGCCTATGGCATCATGGGTATTCTATGCATGTGTTTGCTACAGGACAACTGTCCCAAGTCAGATCATATTTCCACTTTAAGTTGTAAGAGTATGGGAAACCTCAGCACAGCGTCAGAGTCTTCGTCTTATAACTATAGTCTTTATAGTTAGAATGGTGAATAAAACAAGTATTTTATGCCATATACATATACTATACATGTGTACGTTTGAGTTTAAGATACTCTTATCTGAGGTTGTCTATGTGGATGGTCTTAGTTCCCTTCCACAGCACAAAGCCCTTCTGTTGCATCCTAACAGACTCTTTGACTCGGTTGCCTGTATAATTTCATGCGTACACATCCAGTATTATATAATGGCTGTTTGGAGACGTGTTATGTGCTGTCTATTTGTGTCATGAAACATGTAGGCCAGGATGAGCTTAGGACGTCGACTACAGTTTACGCTGCAGCAGCTCTGTGACTCACTCTGACTCTCTTCTGGTTGACTAAACAAAGCCCCCCCCCCCACTGGGCTTGTGTCATCGTGACTTGCTACAAATATGCATCCTGCATTAGTAATGCAAAGAAAAGTCTTTTGAGGTCCGAACACGGAGCAGTTTATTCATTTTTAACAACGCAATAAATATACCTGTGCTTTCCTAGACTGATTTATGAGCAGGGACATGGAGTACGTCTTTTGACATGTCTTTTGGACAAGAAAAGTGGGTGGTCATCTGATCTTTATTCCGGCGTCAGCACATTTTCTGTCATGCCGCGCGTAATAGAAATTTAGAGGCTCTTCAGTGGCACCGGTCTTTAACCCACTGAGGGTTTATGTACACCAACCTAAAATAAGGTGTGAATAAAAGGTGAGCGCCAGGGGCTGATGGATGCAGTCATCTAAAATGTCTCATGAAGATTAGAAGAGCTAAGGCTCCAAGGGGATGGGGCCATATGTGGTTTACAGATATAAAAGCAATCTTCATTTGCATAAAGGGCAATGAATTCATTTTCATCAAGTCAGATATCACTGCCAAACAGACATTAGTTAAAGAAATGAAAAATAGAAAATGAAAGTCGAGAGTCTGCAGAAAACTCAGTGCTTGACACTGAATGAGCTTTCAACTCTGCTAGTGAATATCTCTAAATTATCCCTTAACTGCTTTACATCATTTAAGTAACAATTTCCCATTGAACATAATATAAAGGTACTGGAATGTAGGTCTCTATTGCTGCTGTCTTCTAATGCCAAGCTCTTCTCTGTTGTGAGGCTCAGACGTGTGTGGAATTTTCTTCCCGCACGAATAATCTTCTCTCTCGGCCTTTGTCTTGTCATCCTCTGGCTGTTTCTTGAAATAAAGCTGAGAGCAGATGCAGTCTGCTGCTGCTGACAGCGGTTAGGAAGCCTGCTCTTCTCATGCACCCAAACAGGAAACGTGTAACATAGAGAGGGGAGGTTTGTTTAGGAATTCAAAATGAAAAGGTGCAGACAGACATCTATCATTTTGGATCCTATGTTAATACCACGATAAAATGTTTTTCTGTACTAATATGAAACATATATTTTTTTTATGCGTCTCCTAGATTTCCCTTTTGGGTACCAACTCCATTACCTTTAGGCAAAGAGAGTTGTCTGCAAAACAAAGCACATTATTTGAGAGCAGTGCAGTGGATCTTTTGACTAATTCAATCAGTCGGTAGAAGCCTTGGGGGGGATGGTTGAATAACTGTCCTTCTTCTCTCCTCCCGTTTCTGTTTACCTCCTGTCCTCTACGTCAGCTGTAAATGACATATCAACGTGCCTCTCGTTGCAGCCAATAGAAAATGTGACTGCCGAGGGAGAAGAGATGGGCAAATGGGTTGAAAAGGAGGGTGATGGATGGATGGATGGATGGATGGATGGATGGATGGATGGATGGATGGATGGATGGGTGGATGGGTGGATGGATGGATGGGTGGGCGGCAGGTGAAGAAGGTGGGGCTGGCAGAGCAGGATGGATGGCGTTCTGATCTGTGAACGCCACCTGAAGCACGATTTCAGGAAACCCCTTCCACTGGTTGCACACGGCACAAAGCTGCAGCACAACACACACATGCACAGCCTATGATGTAGGAGGATGATGATGACGGGGGAGAGGAGGATGCGAGGGGGAGGGAGGGGGAGACAGCCAGTGAGCGAGCGAGGGAGCAAGCAGAAAAGGGCACAGGGAGCGTGAGCGAGTGAAAGCGTGAGATAAGCAGAGAGAGCTGCCTCTCCTGAGCACATTCAGCTTGCAGCGGTTCAAGAGGCGGGCGGCCAGAACGGAGGGGGAAGAGCAGCAGCATCTCACAGGAGGGGACGACACCACACCTCTCTCTCTCTCTCTCTCTCTCTCTCTCTCTCACATACATTTGTGAGGAGGTGCGAGGCTCAGGAGGAGGAACAAACGCACGCTGTTTTGCTGGCACAGCTTTGGAGAGCTGTCTTTTGAAGACTGGACCAGAGCTGCATCCATCGCTTCATCCATCCTTTCCCCTCCTGCTTTCCATTCCTGCACCGCAGAAGCAGCTCTCCATCACCTACCCCTCAATCACTCGGACTGATTTGCTCTCTGTCATTCATCTAACCTGTGATCAGTGCGCTTATCTCTGAGCCCGCCTGTCGCCGCTCTCATCCACTCAGCCAAGAAACCTAGAGACACACTTAGAGAGCTGCTAACCCAACGCCCGGGAGACCGACCTTTCGACAGCAATCATGAACTTCCTCCGACGCCGTCTGTCTGACAGCAGCTTCATGTCCAACCTGCCCAACGGCTACATGACAGACCTCCAGAGGCCTGACCCACCTGCACCACCTCCCACCTCCTACCCCTCCCAGCAGGTTGCAGCCCCTGCCACAGGAGCCGCCCCCGCCCAGTCCCCAACCAAAGCTCCCGCACCATCTCAGGCTCCAGCCAGCTCCCCCGCACCTCAGCTGGCTCAGCAGCCACAACAGGCCCAGTCCTCCTCCAGCGGCTCCTCTGGCTTCTTCAGCTCCTTCAGCTCCATCACCAATGTGGTCAAACAGACAGCAGCGTCTGCCGCTGGGTTCGTGGAGCAGTCGGCTCCCTCTCCCTCCCTCTCCAAGAAGTTCAAGATCTTGTTGGTCATTGACGAGCCCCAGCATGAGTGGTAAGATACAAGCAGCGTTAACGATTGGTTGAATGTGGTCCAATTGACTTATAGGTGGGAGATGTGAATGGAAGTTGTGTTGAGTGTTGACGCTGAATGACACTGGAATATTTAATGAACCCCTGATGAACAGGCGCACACTTTATATATTTTTGTGCTGTTCTGCAAATGGGGTGTAATAAATTTAGTTTATGGTCAGACTGAGTGACCATTATATCTATTTAATTAGAAAAAAACAAATAATATAATTATTGTTATGCTGATGGACACAGTTAAAAATGAGATGTTGGTTTATTTACTCAGTCCTCGACAGAATCAAAATGATTAATTCATTCACGTGATTTCACATATTTTGATCTCGAATGGATTGTGACATGAATCCTAACACCCGTTTGTCTTGGTGTTTGGTTTTTGTTTGTACGTCACGTCGTCATGTGAAAATATACTGTCACCTCTCACTGAAGCAGCTCCCAAAATAGAAGCAGCTCCATTAATCTGCAAAGACAGGACAGCATCTCTCTGGGGGTCGGATCCACACATCCCACCAGCCAGCACTGTCACCTGTTTGTGTGTTTGTGTGAGGCTTTCTGACGCCATGTGTGTAAGTGTGCTCGCGCTGGAGAGCTACGAGTATGTGTTTTCATCCTTTGACAGCACCAGTTGGTGAACAGGATATTGCCGTACTGCTATCACCTCATACATCACACTCTGCTCATATAAAAACACGTAGGTCTGAATAAAACATCCTCTTCTGCATGTGTGAAACGTTGAGCCCTCGGCACTGGAATAATGTTGCTGTTCCACTCGCTGCTTTCTGGCCCTGCAAATCAGATTTTCAGGCTATAAATGTTCGCTGTGTGGATGCTGATGATGGATTTTACAGCCATTCATTGTTGCCATTATCTTGGTGTAGTTTTATCTCGTCAGCCTTGTATTGATGCCTCCGTGATAAATTGGAAGCCGCAGGAGACACGTTTGACCTTTTTAATTTCATAAACGCTTTGCAATGTTGTCATGTGGCGATCATTATTTGGTATCACGCGTAACAAAAACCATGTGATTGGGTAAAAGCATGGCAGAACTAGTGAGTACATAGACCTCGAGTTGAAATTGCTGGTGTTTGGTGTTTTGATATCGTTTGTTGTTTGTTAACTATGCAAAGGATTGTGGACATTGCCTGTTTTATTTATTTTATATTATCACTTACGATTGATTTTAAAAACTGATTCTAGGCTGCATAAAAGCTGTCCCTTTAGTTGCATAAGTAGTCTTTATAATACAATCTATAACATCTGTTTTGATTTAATGTGTTAACAGTGGTTCATTGCAGTGATTTTTCAACATAACCAGCAAAGGATTATCTCTACATGGTGCATTGTACACGTGCGGATATACATTCATTAGTACAGACGCCCCGCCACACTGTATTGACTGAATGTGACTGGCATGCTGATCTTGTTGTGAGTGTTTCCATGGCTTGTGATTGGGTGGCTGCCACCCATGATGCAGCAACGTCTGAATGTGAGACACTGGCGCCGTATTTGAATATAAGACCTAGATTCTTGCTGTGATGACCATTTCACTTGCATGTGTGCTGCATATATATCTGCATATATATATATATACTAGGCCTAATAATTTGACTTATACATTGTCCAATATTAATGTAACTAGATTTATAGATGTTTGGGTTTTGCAATTATCACCAGCCTTAGCACATTAACGTAAAGTAGAAACTACATGGCCAGTAAACACATCACAATAATTTTGGTCATTTATAAAAACCTGCAATAAAATGACATAATATGGTTGGGGTTTACATTTGTGAGTCATGTACAGCAAACACTATACGATAAATATCCAGTGAGTCTGCTGTGACTGCATGTTCTTATACAAATGTATGCTGAATGAAAAATTTGTAAAAAAAAAAAAAGTCAGTGTACAGTGATGTTGACAGTATCCCCTAACGTTAGTTACCGAACCTGAGCAGCTTATGCAGTTAAATATTTATGAAATGTAAAATGTAATGATTTTGCAACATGACTTGCATTATTTTCATAAGTTCCTATTTTATAGTAAACAAGACCTCGTCTAGAGAGCCTGACATAAATATTAATGTTTATTCTAGGAATGGGAACACTTGCAGACAGAGCTTCCCTTAAAGCACGCGGGAGTGAGAGGCAGGAGGCTCAGTGCTATTGATTTTCCACTCTGTGGAGAGAGGGACTCTCTCAGCTTGAAAAATAAAAAATCCCACAAAAAAATCCCCACCTGTAATGATTATTTATATCACTCCTGTTATAATCAATCGCATATATAAAATGTATAAGGTTTTAAACATTAAAAATACCACCAGCCTTAAGCCAGACTATTCCTCTCCATCATCATTAAATCACCGTGTTTCGTTGCAAAATAAATGAGCACATTCATGGGGTGTGAGATGCCCTCAGCTAAAGCGAAAAATTATTTACAACTTCAATTACTTGATATTCATTTTGGCAGACCCTTTCTCTTACTCTTACTAAGTGTATTAAGACTCACTGAAGGTCTAAGAGTTTTGAGTCACTGGCTGAAGACAGACAGTGACTTTGCTCTCTCTACTCCAATCAGATCTTTCTTTTCCAGCAACGTTTCAGACACGTTTTACAAAATGCTCCAAAAAGCTATAAAAACAAGATACAGTGCGCGAGGCAGTTCCCCATTACGGATACAAAATCCACACATTGCCACCATTAAAACACAATTAAAACACTAATTAAAGGCCTGACACAGACGTTGATATTCTATTTGCCTGTACCGTATGAGGTACATTCCAGAGGTTGGAGGACCTAGTAGCAAAACAAATATAAATGGAGCTGGTTACAGCAAGAAGTTATTGACTAGGTGATCGGCATCAGGTTGATTAGACATTAAAAGATCAAAATATGTTTGCTTTAGCCAGTCGGTTTGAAATGCGTGTGAAAAGCCAGCGCTGTTGGTTTGATTCAGAGAAGAGCCTTGTGTGAGATAGCGATGTATCACTGTGTATCACTTTCAGAAGACAGTTTCAGTCTGTGCAGAGCAAGGACAGAGACAGATGAATGAAACACAGTCTGGGGTTCAAGCAGGTGGGAATTTTCCATCCAGCTCAAAACAAAGACGGTTGATCATGGCAGATATTATGTAGAAGGTAGACAGCGGAATGAGCAAGGACAGGAAACACAATCAGAAATATTTACTGAAATTGATTGAGGCAATGTTGATGAACAGATGTTTGCAATCCAAAAAGTGAAGGGCATGAAATTGACGCATGGTCATTTCCACCTGTCTATTACAATAAACTGCGATAAAACATCCTAATAAATCTTCCTCTCTGGGGTTATTATTCAGAAGTTTGGAGTGGATGATAGAATAAGAAGAAGCAGTGACACCGACTGTCTGTGTCTCTGTCTTCTTTTAGTCACCTTCATTTGTCTTTTCCCAAATAAAACGCCCATTTCCCTTTAGAATGCTTTACTCTGTGTCTTGAAATTGGCTACATGGGCTTAAATGGTGAATTGGCTTGAATCGCACGCTGATGCAAGCGAGACGTGCAGGCACAAATGGCCTTCTGCTGCCCATAATGTCGTCCTTCTCTTTTCACTGCTGGCCGGCTGTTGCATAAGCAACCGCGGGCATCGTCAGTCTCTCTGCAACTGACGGCTCTATCTCTAAGCTCTCAAATACCAGCTGTGCTCCAGCACTGGCTCACTCTGACTGTACCACAAAGAGAGACCGCAGTCCAACAATGAAGCCCATGAACGAGTGTTTCAGTGCAATTCTGAGTGTGTGTGTGTGTGTGTTTGCCTGTTTGAGTAGCCTCATGTAGCCTTTATGTAACAGACTCGCGGTCCAATGAGATGGGTCGGGGGAAGAGACGGTCTCCTTTGGGGCTTTTCGAGGTGATACCATTACAGAGGGGAGGATTAGGGGGAGAGAGGGAGAGAAGATCATGGAATCACCTAATTGTTTCTTTCCACCTCACCGTCTTCATACGTGTTGTATTTCCACCATGCATCCTCTGCTTTTTACCCTGACTGTCACTCACCGTGTGGCTCCAGAGGAAGGGCTCTGGGTTCATGGTGTGATGACGTTATGAGGAAAGACACGATGATTCAGCAGTTTGCGCCCAAAGGCCACATCTGCTCTCTTTCTCTTTCCCCTCCCTTCATTTGTTCTCTCCTCATTTTTACTCTCCATTTATCTTTTGAGTATACGTTCTCTGCAGCTTCTGCCTTCTGCCTTCATCTACCACCTATAATGTCCATCAGAGATTACTGTTGACTTTTCAGTATGACTCACAGCAGAGGGATTCATTGGGTTGGGAGGCGGATGTGTGCCTCTGTGACGAGAGGGGGCTTGATGTGAATGTCAGGGAGCTGCCCTGCAGTTATAGCTGTGGCTTTTACTGGCTGGTTTATTTATAATAAGTATCAGCGGTCGAAATTGCTTCACAGTGGTGATGGTGGTATAAACATTCGTTTTTTTTCTTCATTTTCTTTCAATTCCATTAACTGACTGGGAGTCAGTTATCCAGATCATATAAATATGTGTATAACATCTGATGCATTTTAAGATATTTTACCAATGACCCAAACAGTGGACTGACTGTTTGGGCTATTTTGGGTCATGACAAACGGCACGCCACTAACATGGCTAAAAACTGTATCATGTTTTTATGTTTTCATTGTAGACGTTCAGTTCTCCTGTGTTTGAACAGGACATACCAGTTTTTGGCTGTGTCATATTTTTAGAATATTAATAATGTCCTGATTTGAATGCGTGTATACTTTGTGTGTATGTGTGTGTTATTCTACAAAGTTATTCTAATTTTCTCCATGGCTGCTAGAGACAGGAGGAGTACACAGTGAGAGCAGGTGGGAAGGTGGAGCCTCGAGCATTTCCATCAACATTTCACACACACACACACACACACACACACACACACACACACGCACACACGCACATACGCACACAAACACAGTGCAAACAAGTTTATAAGCACCTGCATCCACTTTCTCTTTTCTGTCATCATCTGATAAATTACACATTACATTTGTTTTGGATGGAATACTAGCTTTCCTTTGTGCTGAGCGAGCTTACTTTATAACAAGGTTTTAGCTCACATGTTAGGAACACTGCAAAAATTGATCATTGTACAGGAATTGTTATCAGCATGAGTGTGTGTGGCAGGTTGTGTTTTCAAACACACAGGCTGAGTTTTGACCTTATTACAGTCTGGTACACTCATGTTTACGTTGTAGTTAGTGCCTTGTTTAATGTGACTAAACATTAAACATTCAAACACGCAAATGATTGTGAAAATACACGTTAACTGACATGATTCATTGAAAGTTAATTGAAAAAAATTGAGGGTCTTTTGATATGTGTATATAGCCTGCTAACTACTTGTCCACATAACAGTAGACCATTACTGCACCACTTTGTTCACACATTTGTTTTTAATCATTGTCTCTGCGTTTCTGTAAAACCTGCTCTTTATTAAAAAAAATCTGTCTCAAACAATGTCAACGTTGATGGAATCGGCCCTTTTAAAGGAAAACCGTGATGACAACAAGTTTAGGTTTTCTTCCAACTATACACGATAAAACATGGCTGAAGGAAATTTGAAATATATCACTGAGACCCTAATGTGACAAAGTGCTATGGGAACAGATTTAACACAATAAAAGCCTCTCTGTCTGAAGCCTCTGCCTCACTAAGGAGATAAAAACCGTGACAGTCATGAATATTAAAATCATAAATGACATTTTGCCATCATTGCATGCCATCATCAGAGCGTTTGGTTTGACTGGTTTTCTTTTAATGGCATTACCTCATCTTGTTTTGCCCTTTTCCTCTGCAATATTTAAATGGCACCTGCTTGGACAATTAGTCCCCCCAACTGTTTAAACAAACCATCTGCAATACCTAAATAATCAGATAATAATCAAAGGGCTTGTGCTTCCCCAACGGGACCAGGAAATTAGCTGCCAAATATATGCTGGTTAATAACCAGAATTTGAAAGACCTTTAAGCCTAAAGATCAACCTCGGATTAAGTTTATAGCTAATTTGAATATGACAGGGATGAAAATATGTATGTACAGTCTTGTGTTGCTTTAGTTTTTAATGACTGCAGTTATTCGACATGCTTAAGCATGACGGACACTTTGCAAAAACAATGAGACAAATGCGGCACGTACAGCCTGTGCTATCTCCATAAATTTACACCTCAACTAGCTGTTAAACTGGAGGATCCACACCGCTTGAGAGGGTTTTCGTCTAAAATAAACCAATTTGTCCAAACGCCACAGCCCGAATGAGTGTTTAAGTGAGTGGTGCCAAAACAAAGTTATTCCTCATTACACAAAAGAACAAAGGAGGTTAACTGGGAGCAACGAGATCCGATTTTCTTTTTTCTTTCTATTTAATTTAACTTGGCTTTGAGTCTATTTTATAAAGTATTCCAAAGTGTAAAATAGACGTTTGAGCTATGTAAGACAATGGTAAGGACACAGCGCACTTAGCCTCACAGGGTGAAAATGAAGTGCCGCAATTCAACATGCGTTTTTGTGCACATATGTCATCACTAATGATGTGGGCTACAACTAAAACACTGCTCCAGCATTTGTTTGTGTTGTGTGTTGCCATGACTCCACTGCAGTAGAGATAAGCCTGTTACTATGCATGAGGCATACAGATACCTAAGAGGCCCCTTAAACGTGACTAATCAGTACCACAACCCCCGGTAAAATAGCCCACTGTTGCTATAGCAACAGGTTATCTCCTTCAATAAACTTGAAGATTTATCGTTAGAAAAAAGACGCTGATGTGATTTGACCACAGTGTCTGCGGTCTGTTTATTCGCATGAGACGCACAGATAAACAGGACAGTCAGTTTCACTTTCACAACTGTACAGCTCGGCACGCGTGATTTTATCGCTTCCTTGCCTCACACAGCACGTGACTTTCTCTGTGTCTACTAATCTGTGCATGTCCTTATTCAACTCAGTTAAATATCGATGATAGAAACATGAGAAAACAATAGAATTAGAAATTATAAGCATGAAAGGTACAAAGGGTACAAACAAAACGGGCATGGGCAGCAGTTAGTATGTGTTCCAATTGTACATGCTTTTATTGTTCCTGTGTGCAGTTTGATGGTGTGAGAAAAGACAGCGAGGTGTTCAAGTGAGGGGAGTGTGCGAGAATGCAGTGAGAGAACAATGTGTTGGCACCTTCTGTGATAATATCACAAGCGGAGGAAAATAAGGTGTTATGTCATCAAACATTTAACTAGTTTTTGTAATTGCATTTTGTAATCGCAGCAGAGTAGAGTCAACAATGAGTGGACCCTTCTTTCGCACACTGCAAAAGTATTTTGTACTGCATGTCCATATAAAAGGTAAAGCAACTGACAACAGTAGTAGGTGGTTAATAACATTTAGATCAGGAACAAATTAACTACTGACAATATGATTTTTTAATTTAGTGTTAATTCTGCAGACTTACGTCTCGTCACAACACCATGCTTTATGGACAAAAGCATGCACACACAAAAAAGCAAGCAACACTGGCTCATACACACTTACACACTGTGCTGCTGCACCATTTCAATATTGACATAGCTAATTATGTATTTCTAGGTAATTGGATTTGTGAGATTTGTTATGAAAGTGTCCTCGGGCTTATTGGCCTGGCTGCACTGTTTGATTAATCACACATTTCCGATCCACATTAACACAAGTCTCAGTCAGTCTGGACCACTACCACCACCGACTTCACACATACCATTTCACACACCTCGTGATGTCTGACTGGACACGCTGCTGACCTCTTTCTTCGCCCTGTTGCTTTGACCAAATTGAGCCCAGGTCAGGAGGGACTGTATCTTGGCTACAGGAAGGAGAAATCGGTGTTATTTAATTCACACAAATATTCAGAGAAAGATCATTTGACTCAACAGCAGTGGATTTGTACTACGGTTATTATGTATTCCATAGTCTTTTTTTTATCCAACAGAGACATAACAACATTATCTGTCTTTGCTGTCCTAGTTGTTATGGGGAAGTACTAATTAGAATGCTTTGTATTTGAACACCGTCGTACAATGTGCGCTGCATAGTTGTGATCATTTGTGTACACTAGGAGCTTGTTAAATGTATATTAACAATTGACATGCCATAAGACCAGGTATTGCTGCTTTGGACTTTGGACTTTGGACTGCTTTGGACGTTTTTCTAGACATCTTTTATTGTGTTTAATTGTCGTGTCATATTTATGCATATGCAATATAATTTCAGGTCAACTTGTAAATTTCATTAACACCCAAGAGGAAATGTTACGGAGGAGAAATTCACTGAATACCAAAATGTATCCTCAACCCTTCTAAACAATTTAATCAAAGACTGGTTATGGCATGATATTCGCAGCTTACGACGTTAAGGCATAACGCAATCGGACAGAAAGAACATGTCATGTGATCAGCTCTGGAGACTTGCAGTGCAATAAAGTGAGCGAGCTCAGGTTTTTCTCTTCAGCCCCACAGAGAACTGTACAGACCATTGGGGGGGGAACAAAGCACATCGAGCTGCTGCTTTATTAAACACAGGGCTGAGGGCTTCCCAAATTAATCCTGAGGTTCTGTGGATTTCCTGAGGATCTGGCATAGTATACATGGAGAGTCATATCTGCTCAGTCTATCTCTGTTTTTCAGTGAGCTGTACGAAGAGCATCCTCAGCCTGCCTTTTTTTTTTCTCTTTGCCTCCATTAAGAAAGGGTCGATCTGAAGCACACTGTTAGTTTTGGAGTCCATATGAGTCAGAGGTATATGACAGAGGGAGTGAGGCGTAAATGGGAAATAGAACAGGAAGCTAAAGGGGAACAGAGATGATGACAAAGAAAGGTGGTTACGGGAGAGTAGGAGAGAGAAGGAGGGGAAACGATGCTCTGAATAGATTGTCACTGGATTACATCTATATAAGATAAATCTATCAGACAAAGGCCTCTTTTTTTTTCTTCCTACCATCATTTTATATATATATATGTGTGTGTGTCTCTCATATGATCTGTTCTCTCTCCTTGCCTCCTCTCACTGCCTCTGCGCAATCCAGTTAATGACAGGCTCAAATACTTCTCGGGATCAGATATGTTTAAAGCCAGTCTGAGCAGCCTGGCTCGATTCTGCCTCTTGGACTTGTCCACACATTAGTTGCCAACACGACGGAGTTTGAAAACAAATAGTGGGATACAGGACGAGATGTTTCCAATCACTGTAGTATTTATTTATTTAGTATTAATTATTATTTATAAATGATCTCTCTCCCACAGGGGACATCATCACACTAAGCGCAGCATAGACCAATCATCACATACAGACCTGACGTCTAACACACAGATTTCATTGACAGCCTTTTAACGTATCACCGATCAACCACAACAGTACGCCTGTTAATTGGTTTTCATGGTTGTGTTTAATAGTTAAATAGTGTATATCTGGTTTGAAAGAGTTCATTTTGAACCAATAGGAATGTGATTTGAAACATACTTTATTTTCACTTCGATTACATTCGCCAAAACATAGAAACCAGTCTTACAGGTTACAATAAAATAAAAGCTGAGGATCAGGGCAGAACATTTAAATGGTGGTGATGTTAATCATATAAATTAGCCAAAGCCCAGTGTGTATTGGGTGAAAATATTTTATAAAGACATTGAAGATTCACTGTCTGCCAGGATGCACCATAATAACCTCCGGCCAGTAAGGAAACAGAGTAGTCACACTCGCAAGAAAACCAATAAACCCCAGAGCCTAGTGTATAGATGAGCTTGTTGTCTGCCTGCACTGAGAATGATGATGATGATGAAATGTGATGAAACAATTAAGTCAAGTTAATTGTTTCGTCTTTTTAAATTGTTTAACATCAGTTGCTGCTTCAACTTTTTGAACCAATTTACCACCAACCTCTGAATTCTGCATTTATCTGCAACATTTCTCAGACACCCAGTAGACACTGTATGTTTCAGCTTACATTATGATAGCTATGCACCTATTATGGGGACATAGAATATAAAAAAATTCTTACAATTCTTTTTTTACTTTTTATTTCTATTCATTATCCTAATTGATGACTTGTGGGTATACACTATCTGCAAAAGGAGAGGTTCTTCAGGGGCTACAGTCATAATGTGCTATTCATCAGATAAAGTGTTTTGTGAGATGAAGTGGCTCAGATGGCGACATAGCCCTGACCTTGGATCAGCAGTGTTTTTGTCATCATCTTCTGAAGCTGGCCCCATGCCATCAACAGAAGTGGCATACAGCAGCACACTACAGGGAAACTGCAGACCCTACACATACAGCATAGTTATAAAGTATGCTTTGTATGTACAGAAAACTGTAAATACACTCCATTTGCACTGCAAGCCTCACATATTCAGTGAGGCTTGAGTTGCTACCCAGGGTTTTGGAGTTTTAACCAGCTGAAGTGTAGCAAAGCCACTAATTCTCTGAGGTCTTAAATGGTTCAGTTGACCATATGGTGTACAGTGCAATGGTGCATTCTGGCTGAAAATACAAAACACACACACACAATATATAAATATAAATAATATTACAATAGAGACTTAACAAGAAACTTTATAAAACATCACAACATCATAAAAATTATTCGAGTAGAGGAGGATGTGTGATCTATTGTAGTATTATCCTGGTCACACACCTGAAAAAGAGGTGGCTGCGCCAACGTTCGTTACACAGTAACTTTTATTTTGTGCTTGTGTGTCGCTTTGGATCTCTGTCACATACACACACACACACCACACATGGTGCATAGCTCACCCATGGCATGCGGCTCTGTAGCAGGTGTCAAACTGTCAATATGGAGACGCTACAAACTGCAAAGCCCAAGTGGGAGAATCACGTCATCACTTCCACTCTCCATAAAACAAACAACGCACATGCTCACACAAACATGCACACACCTACTATGCTGCAGGCACTCATAATACAATGACACATAATTTTGTACCAGCTATGTAACTGTTGACTCAAACCTGAGTTTGACTCAAGTCACGTCAACGTCAATGTCAATGTCAATGTCAATGTCAACGTCAACGTCAATGTCAACGTCAACGTCATCTTTACTTGTCCTGTAGCTTCTTTCTAGTGCTTCTTAAACTGGTTGTCACCGTTTCAGACTGTCCAAGAGTCTCAGTTATTCATTCATCCAGTGCATCAGTGGTTAAGTAATTGAAATACCGTGTATATTAGACTGGGAGCAGACGTCACTACACCTTAACTACCCTCTGACGGAATAATTACTTCTTGTTCAAGAGATGAGAGAGGAAAAAGGGAAAAGTCAATGATGTTTTTTTTAACCTAAAGACTAATTGAGGAGGCAGCTTTCTCTAGAGATAAGTGTGTGTGTGTGTGTGTGTTTCAGTGTGCACACACTGTATGTGTGGGCTTTTGTAGGTGGGTGTGCAGTTACTTTTTGTGTGTATGTGTGTTGTTATACTGACTGCATACGTACCCACCATTCACCTCCTTGCATTTCACACACCTCATGAAGTGCGTAAACCAGCACCTGTCTAAAATAGCTGAAAGCATCGTGGCAAGGATACATCAACACTTAGCTCAACACGTGTGTCTGTGTTGGTGCATATGTGTTTGCATGTGCAGGATGCGTTGCCTTGGAGTCGTGACCAGAAAAGATCCTCCCTCCCGAGCTCGTCTCAAACACCCACAGTGTTGGTGTCGCTGCTTCTGATAGGGAGCTGCAGTAAATGCTGTGCTGTGCATGAATTTGCTTGAATTTTCCATTCACTGGTAATTTTATTTTGGGAATAATTTCAATGTCTAAAAAACATTTACTTGCCACAGCTATTAAGTCTGGATATGCTGGATTTCCTTCTTTCATGTGTTTCATGTATTTTTTGGCAAAAACAGATTCTGTTGTCTCTTTTGGATTTTATTGTCAGTATCGTTTCACTGTCATATTCACAAACATTTCAACTTGATTCCCTCCTCTGGCATAACCAGACCACAGATCCAATGCCAGTGGGTGGCATTTTGCACCCAGTGTTATAACCCGCTTGCCAAATTTGACAGTGACATAACATTTTTCTCATTAAAAACACACAAAAAATAAAATCTACCCAATAAAAATGAAAAAAAAAAACTGCTTCAGGTGATCAGACTTATATCACTGATGATTAACAAGGCATAAATTAGTCCATCTAATTGCACGATTAGAAGTCAGGAAAAACAAATCTTGTTTGACCCTCTGGTACAGTATTTTGTTAAAGTTAATTTGTCAAAGGCTAATGAAACTTCCTTTGCAACAGAACTACGCTTCAGTTATTCCCAAAATTATCATACTGACTGAATAAGTTTGGAATTTAGCGTTGTGCAGATATTTTGTGTTGCACCAATGGCACAATAAATATTAAATACATAAAAATAAAGCAAAAAATAAAGCTAATTAAGAAGTACTAGTAGAATATGAAGATTTTTGTTTCACTCAAAGGGACCGCATAGCTTGTGCAGGAGTCCGTGTGAATTAATGCAAAGCATAATGTTTGTGAAGGAGGTCGGTGTCAGTGGGATTGTTTGATTAGAAATGAATAGAACATTAAGCATCAGTGCTTGGTCTTGTAGCCTACATGTCTTCAGAGAAAGAATAATTACTTTGGACTCTTTAGATGTGATAGAAGACTGCAGAGTGGGGATAATAACACAGTGCAGAGGCCAGAGGGAAAAAAAACCTGAAGTGGGGAGGGTAGGATGTGGGCGATGTCACTACATATCAGTAAAATTAAAGAAGAGGACGATAGTAAGTGAATATAGAGAACAAAACATCTGCAGTGACTCGTACTTGCCACAATGTGAAGATTGGGGGAGAATATTAAAAAGACTGTGAAAGCGTGGACATGATGGACTGAAATAGAAATAAAAAAAGATGGTAGATAGGTGAAAAGACTTGCTGAAAGAGCAACATATAAATACACATGAAGGCTAAATGCATGCGCATGTGTGTGAGAACAGAGGGTTGAAGAGGGAGACAGGTCAGCGGTGCAGAGTAAGCAGAAATATTTAGGACACGTGTCTCCATCGTCCAGCCGAGCAGCACGCCACACGACCGCCCGAGGGCCGCTTCACCCAGCCATGTCATGGCTCAACAGTCTCAACGCACACGTCTGAGGGCGACAGGAGGGTGGGAGGGCAAAGGAGCGAGTGTGGAGAGAGAGAGAGGCAGACAGTGAGAGGGCAGAGGAAATGGAGGTTGAGGTATGGGGAGATGTCAAGTGAAGGAGTAAGATAAGGTGATGAGGGGCGTGGCGTGAAAGTGAGAGTGTCACATCGGCGAGGCAGATACACCATTAGATCATCAGAGGAAAATCTTCCCACTGTTCTTTACTGCTTGCTATCACCAAATGAAATAATTGAATACAGAGTGACCGGAGAGGGAGAGTGTTTGTTTAGTCTTGGGAATACATTATCATAGATAGCAGTTAGGCCACTGAATCTCAGTGGGCCTGCTGCCACTGGCCTGTTGGGCTATAAAGACTCAGTGTTTATTATCCCATGTGGGTTTGAACTGTTCTGTTTGCCTGACTGCCTGAAGTGGGGCACAGGGCTTTACAGAATAGTCAAAATAAGTGTTACTGCACAAACATATGATATACTCTGCACTCTGTATACAGTTTATTCTAGTGTGTGGTTTGGACCTCGTGTTTTTATGGCTTGTACCTTTAAGTAGTAGATTCCTCTGAGTATATAGTTGCCGGACTACAGCAGTTATTACCACTATAACTTAGTTTCATGGCATAATACGCATAATGATACTGATTAGTAGGCACAGTTGGGTTAAACCCTGCCTGTCGGATGTATTTATAAAACAAAACATGGTGGCTGTTATTGTTTTCTCTGCAAGCAAAACTAGAAATATAGTTATTAGAGTAGGGCATCCCGGCCCATAATTTGAAACCCCAAGTCGACCCCTTTATTTACACCCAAATCAGCCAAAATACTGTGATGCTGTTGCTATTTAAACTGTAAAACTGTTTTATATATTATATTATATTATATTATATTATATTATATTATATTATATTATATTATATTATATTATATTTATTATATTATATTATATTATATTATATGTACACCTATTTTGTATGTGTTTTGTATGTCTTTTTCGGCAAAAGCTTTGCGTGCTGTTAATTTTATAAGCATATATTCAGGGGATGAATGGACAGAAAACATCTCTTGCCTGTTTCCCATTAAACGCTTTCTCTATACCACTGAAACACACTCACACAGACACAGAGACATACTCACGCACACAATCAGTCACAGCTACACAACACTACTTCTGGGTGCCTCACAAGATGCAGTTAATGATTTGCACTGACCCAAGAAGAAGCAGGGAGCCTTGGTGTTGCCACTTTGCGAAAGCCATTACAGAGAACAATAAAAGAAGGAAAGAAGGACGTTAAAGGACTGCGCATGTGCATGCTGAGCTGAGCAGCCATAATGAGTCTTTATCAGCTTTAGATCTTGGCTCAAATTATGACACACAACAGGCTGCTGCCCATTTGCTATCTATTCCTGTTCACTGTACTGATTCCACTGTGCCTCTGCACATTGGATCAGAAAGAAAACCTGAATTGTTTCTGATGTTTCCGTATGGCAAGTGCCCGTGATCCAAGACAACTGAATTTGCTCGGGCTATTTTGGGATTTCCTACATTGTTAGTGCGGTCTAACGAGCTCACTGCTACAGGCCAAAAGGAGCATTGTTCATAGTTTATTTGATATAGTCTTGTTCACTTCTCTGCAGAGAATCAGACGCCAGAAAGTACATGTCACATTACGCTGCTTCTACTTCTATTTATGAGAGTGGATAGTTTATAGAAATAGTTGTCGAACAAATGATCGATATGAATGTTCTCCTGACAGTCTGGCAGTGGATAGAGTCCAACCAGGTCTCTTCCATCCCGAACAAGTCACCAATCACGTCTGTTCCCTTCATGTTTTATCAGCCCAAATTATGCAGTTCACATTAAACCTTCACTCTGAATAGGCACCAGATAAATAAGCAGGCGTCGCAAACCCGCAGCCACTGTCATTTGCATTTAATCAGGCTGAAAAAGGTTAATTGAAAATCATTTCCTTCCCTGTGGTGTAGATTATTGTAAACACACAAACTTGTACATCAACGCAGATGGGCTTGTTGTGGGTTCTCAGGTCTGGTGTACTGTGTATGTGAGGGTAAAGTTTCAGGTTGAGGTGATGATTAAGGTTTGTGCTTTCATCAGTGAAGAATCCTTCACGATTTATTCCTACTTGTTGGATTGTGGTCAATGAAGCAGGGAATAATAATGTATGTGCCTGTCTGTGTGCAGGGGACATGGTATCACATTATTACTGTTACTACTCAACCTCTATCAATCAATTAGAAATGAGCTCTTTCGTGTTTTTTTTTCATCATCTAACACCCCCCTCTCTCTGACAGTTTCTGTCCCATTTTTCTTCCCCGCCATCTCTATTGGAGAGCTCAAATAAACCAGTGGAGGAAGACCGTGCCATCTGTAAAGTGACTTCATTAGCAACTCGGAGTCGACATAAGCTAAGACCTATAGATCCAACACTACACTAAATCGATAAAGCATGAAAAGCAGTGGATCTCCTGTAGTGCTGTTTTAGAACTGTTATGTTTCTTAACTACACCTGTCCTAAACAGAATTACTACCATGAGTCACCTGCAAAGAGTGAAAATCTATTCTTCTTCTGTTTTTACATCCAATAAGATCCAATAATACTCTGGAAAGCTTTGTGAACTAAATTGCCCTTTTTTGTGTGTGCTAGAATTTGTTAAATTAGAGTATCTATACTAGTGGCAGTGGGTACCAGTGTCATGGGTCATTAGGATACCGACTGACGCTGAAGTCAATATGCTAAATACTTTCTGCACCTGATCCATGTTAACGGAATTAACGCAATTAAATCAAACATTTACAGAACAAAATACGACATGTGCACGTGTACCTGTTTTGAAAGCTTTCTTCAGCCATCCTTACAAGATTGTTATTTTTAGCTGGTTTCATCATTTTCCTTAAAAACAGTAACTGAGGAATCGACTGGCAGGTCGTAGGTCTTGATTGCAGCCAATAATCAGGGACAACATAGGACTGATCGCATTCTGTGCAATGGGGCAGTAAATTGCAGAGAATTTTTTTTTATGTGTGGTTGTGATAAAAGTGGCACTGTAGTACATAAACATACTTTATTTAGAGTATAAAGTTACACTACTGATCAACTGGATGATTTCTGGGGTAAACTAATAGTAAAGTATAAAAATGGGATAGATAGATACCGCAATCAATAGCTTAGAATGGCAACATGAAAGCATCATTATAGTATAGGTGAAAGTAGATAAAGCAAATGGATGGACAGCAATTTTGTGTAGTTTGGTTGTTTTGTTCTGTAGCTACAAATAAACTGCTTGTTCCATGTTTTGTGTCATGTATGAGGTGGGCTATCATGAAGATGAGTGCAGTTTTGTGTGTCTAAAATTGAAATAGTTTTTCTTTCTTCCACCTGAAATTGCATGTAATATACAGTTAAATAAAATGTACAAGTGAAAGTAACAACTATGAATCATCTGAAGTTATAAAACACATTTTAATTATTTGTGATTGAGCTTACTATACTTGTAGTATTCATCTAGCTTCTAATATAGCAATTTCTTCAAAAAACTAATTTCGATCTCTTGGAAAAAAAACATCAATTTTTAAAGGGAGCATTGTCTGTCTGTGGAACCATAATTGATTCAGAGTGCTGTATACTTTAGCTCCTAGACCTGGCACCACTGGAACAAACGCTGTTTTCTCAATGGAAAAGCCATGACATGCTCCCTACCCAGCCCATTAGGAAACAGTCTGCTGCTTCTAAAGATGGAGGTGATGTCATCAAGCTTTGTTGATGCCTGTCCCAGCTCCACCTGCTGATATTGTATTCTCCCCTTTTAACAATGTGAGCCATTCATCTCTCTGCAGCCACTTGTTCAGATTACATCAGGCTTTGCCAAGAAGCCTTTTGTCTACGATCAACAAAACTGCATAAATGATTTTGTCATGTGTGGATTTCAGCCACATGTATGCAGATGTTTGTTTTTTAATCCAAAAGTACAAAACATGTATTTCCCATTTGGCAGAGCTCGTTTGTAAGTGAGCACTAATAAGCACAAATCAGGTTGTTTGTTTGGTTTTGCTGTTGGTTTTGCTGTGTTTGTGTTTTTGGCCTCTAAGCACTGCAGTGGCTGTTATGCTAATGTTTTACAAGGCAGGTCAAACATAAATCGTGTTAAAATAATTGGGAATATTTCACTGTTTAAATGTCAACGTAAACAGGAAGTTGTGAAAATGTAAACAGGAGGTTGCCTATCAATCTGCAGTTAGTAGTTAGTCATTATTGTCTCTGTATACAAATGACTGTTCACATACAACAACTGCGACCAACCACAAATATCACTGAAGCAGCAATGGTACAGCAATGGCTGCATCACTTCAGCATGCATTATGACTGCTCCCCATAATCAACATTCCTCAGTCAATGTATATCTGTCTCCTCCATGTTTTTTTATTTACCTGACTGTGATGACCTTGAGACCTTTTCTGACCAAAAGATCAGCAATTGTTGTTTTCTGTTCTCTGATCTGAGCATTGTCGTGACAATCATGCACCGTGGGTGGCGGTTGAACACACACACACACAAACACACTTTTTAAGGCTCTCATCGCACACACAAAACTGACTCACACACACATTATTATGTCTGAATAGTTGTTTATAGCCCCCTAGCCTAATCCTCAAAATGCTCTTAAAGTTGCGTGCACCATCCCCACAAGCCCACGTTTGTCCAAACAGCCATAACAACACACACACACACACATACTGTATCATAGAGCTTCTCATCAGAGCCCAACTAAAAGTGAAGTGATGACGTCTTTGCAAACAGTAACACTGTGCGAGAGAAAACAAGCTCTTCAGCACAGAAGGCAGATATAAAATGTCAGTACAACTCTGATGAGAAATTACACAGTGCATCACCAGAACACAGGAATCCTTTGCTTTTTGATCAAGTACATTTTTAATATTTATGGTTTTAGACAGTGTGTCACCACTTTCCAGTGCCTGTGATAATCCTTGGTGACACCTGTGGTTACGATGTCAGCAGCAAGTGCAGTTTGATGGCGTCACAAAGCGGGACACCACAACTCTTACCACGGGCCACTCATCTGTACTTAGTAATAGGCTACTCCGTTTCCTGGTTGTCTTCATATTAACGTAGTCTGTGCCTGTGTACCTGTGCCTGATTTTATATATAGGGCAGAAGAGTGGCAGTAAATGGATGAACAGCTGAATAAGTGCTCATCAAATCTCATTTGTGCGAAGCCGCAGGAGGGTCGTCCGCAGTGATTTGTCTGTTCTCCCTCCTGCTGCAGAGGCACAGTCTGTCTCAGCCTGCTGTGAGACCAGGAAGTGTCCTCACCTTAGTCTCACCTTGCTAAGAGATGAATCATTGCTGTTCAGGGCTGCTCATCAGTTGCAAAGATCAGAGGCAACATTTTTTTTTTTTTGCTTGAAAATTGTCCCCTGAAGTTGTTGACCCTTGTGACAAACATCTTTGTGAATCTTTATATTTGAACCACTGTCTCCTCGGCTATGTGTCCATCTCAGTCACTATAAGACTCTTTAACTTAAAAGCCCATAGTGACTGGAAGCCATTTATCGTACTTTTGTAGACAAACAAATGAAAGGCAGACTTTTCTCACATAACCTCGATTAACCTGAGAGGCGACGAGAACTACAGCCATGTTTTCATAGGAGAGAAATAAAATAGCAAATTAAAATAGAACTGAACAAACCATTTTGGATAAGGATGCAACATAGAGGGCGGAAATGTCAGCAGCTGATGAAGACAGAGTACCTGTAAAGTCAATATTTAGGCGTGGCTGGTTGCTTCTGGCTGTTCTCTGTTTGTATAGAGGCTTCCAATGAACACACACCTAAAACAGTCTGATTAATCAGACTGTTGTACGTGTGTGTGTTTTACCACAGTGATCGAGGGCGTTCTAAAACAGCACAAAAATGCACAGTAATGAGGTGATCGGTTTTCAGTTGCCTGGAGAGCCGCATTTTGCAATGATGATTGAACGATGAATACCATCGTTTCTGGATGAAAACAAATACAGGCATATTGGTCAGGCAGGTCAAGCTGACATCAGTGAGCATTGCACAGTGTTCACATTATGGCTGAATCAATCAAGTGACTTCAGGAGAAAGTTTAAATGTTTGTAATAGTCGTATTGATTGACACAAATGTTCAAATGCGTCATTAAAGGAATCAAATTTAATATTTTGTTCAACAAAAACACAAGTACAGATTTCATCTTATTAAATTATCAGTATACGTCTTAGGTACCATTGCTACTATGGCCGAACTGCTCAATTTGTCTTTTTTTTTACTCTAATGTTTATTCAAATATTTATTTATTTTTTATTGATGACTGAAAGTCGTGGCTGGTGGTGCTAATTAATCACACAATATGGACTTTCCTTTCAAAGTACAAACTTTTCATTTAGTCCTTATAATTATAAATTAAGCACACATTTAGAAAAATATTTTTTTTATGCCTGAAGTGCTTGAGAACCAATTGTTTAGTGAAATTAGAGATTCTTCCTCCTCGTTGCTTCATAATTTGAAAGACATGGACAGATGTGGTTCTTGTCAGCTCTTAGTCACAAATTGAAGGTGGACTGTGTTTTAAATATTATTTTTCTGTACGAGCTGGACAGATCCTGTTTATGAAAGGTAATTTGGCCAAGGAAGATGCACTTTTGTGCTGCAAATGATTAAAGGGTGAGAAAGTGAACGTGTGAGAAACCACAGGAGGCAGGAAGTCAGCCTGTGAGGTAGTGATGAGTGGACAAGTAACAAGAGGAAGCACAAGACCGAGGCAGGAAAGCTGCAACACAGAGTTAAAAAGATTACTGTCACACCGGTCTGGCTTACAAGGACAAGGTTCTTATAAACAGTCACACACACACAAACACACACACACAATCTGTCAACATCTGCAGGTGGGATTCAGTAAAACCTAGAGAAAGCCAACTACTCGGTTGCCGCTGGTTTCAGCATTTTCCCTGGATCCCTAGATCTTCAATAAAACAGATTTATAGCCAGTGGATGCTCTAACACACACCCACACAAGTATACACCTTTAAGTGTGCACTTGTCTACATCAGAGAACATCCCTCCCTGTGGGTGATCATTTATCAGAGTAATGTAATAAAACCACCAACACCAACAAACAAGAACATTCAGCCATGTAGCGACACACACTGCTATCTTGAACTGTCGTTTGCGCGGGCAAAGTATAGAATAGAATAGAATAGAATGGAATAGAATAGAATAGAATATTATTGTCATTCATCCTTACACAGTGGTGTACAAATGAAAGAAATGTTAGCTCACAGAGAAATAGAGGTCTTATGAAAGCCTGTCTTAAATGTTTAAGGATGTAGGAAATATATTCATCATTTTGACTAATCAGTTTTCTCATAGCTACCAGTTTCCTTTGTATATTTTTTTTATATATTTATCTCTTTATTCCATCAGAATCATAGGTCATGTAGAATCACTGATCTGACAGCAAATCAACCACATGAATTATTCATGGGGGGCCAGTATTTTTCCCAGTCAGTCATGTTACAGGCTTTGTTAACAGCAGATGAAGACAGATGCTCTGACCTCAGCAGAGCTGCAGACGCACTTTTGAAAGTGATTATTCCTAATCAGTCAGTGTAGCTTCGGAAATTTTTACCAACTTCTCCAGCTCGGCTATATTTTCAACAACTTTCACTTTTTGACAGACACATTGAACAGCCATATTTGCTGTGTTAATGCGGGAGGTGCAGTCGCTGGGTTACCTGGATTCCAGGAGGGCTGAGAGAGGAAGTGTTCCAGCCTCCTGTGCTGCAGCTGAATAATTCAAGCGACATCTTCCTCTCTGGCAAGATGTCATCAGCCAGTGTCACATTATGTGCTCTCCATACAGTATACACACAGCACAGCTAATGGTTCTGTGATGGATTTTTTATTTCTTCAACCAATATAAACAATTAGAGGACAAATGACCTGGAGAGAAAATGTAAAAGTTTTTTTTTGTTCTCTAAGTGTCTCTGAATGTTTAGTGATTAGTGATTGATAATTAAAGAATAATTGCCAGACAATCCCACTGTCGTGCTTTGCATCGTTTGGGGTTTGGTCTAAATTGGACTGTGTTTACAGACAGCTGTGCTGGGGTCTGGTTTGGTCTTCAGCCAGTGCAGTTGACAGTCCCCTGAGTTATTCCTTCCAATGTCCTCTCATCCTCTGTACTGGCAGTAACAGCAGGCCGCACCATCTCCCACCACACTGCAGCTGACAGGACCACTGTAACAGCGTTTGTGCCCTTTTACCCCAACATGAGAGTCTTGTTACATAACCTCCTCCTCTCCTGTGAATCAAATAATGAGAAGGCCTGGGGATGTTAAGGTCATACTTGTGTGTCAAAGCCTGAGTCGTAGGCAGGTTGCAAACGCCCCCACAATTCTTTCCCCGACTTCCACAATCTTGCCATTGATTTGGGCAATTATACAAACCATAACACCATAACAACACTGTAGTCTTGGCACAATCGTTTTTATCTCACAAAACCTATCAAATGCAGTTACTTATCATGCATGGGTCATTTGTATGCATGTGTTTCATTCATGTGCCTCTGTAATGAATCGATCATGATAAGCCGAGAGGGGAGAGAGAAAACAGATGGGTGTGGAAATTTATAAAATTTCTGAGGCAAAGTTGGAAAGCAACAGCAGTGCATGGAGGAAGGGAACGTATGGCATTAATCTCTCTCTGGGAGAGAGTGACAAGACACGTCACCTGTCATAGTGTGATATATACGTGTGCTTTAATTTGCAGCAGACACAGTTATTATGCTCTAATTATGGTTTTTATGATTATGGCTGCTCTTGCCAACTATAAGTCAATATGTGATATGACATTTTAAGAAAAACACAGTTTGTAGAGGACATTTCTATGTTTTTTTGCTTGATTTGGATGATTTGCTGAACTGTAATATAATTGAAATATTTGTTGTTGCGGAAATATTGTCTGCAAACGCATGAAGCTTATTTTTAACAACAGTAGGTTACAGTCACAAAGTTCTAAAAATGCTCAATACAGCAGATAGACAAAGATCATGGCGAGTTTGTAAACTCACATTAGCTGCTAAAGAGGCAAATGTTTGATTTCAGAGTTGGGGTCGACCAACACGGAGCTAAATGACACAAACACATTTTTAAATGGACGCCAAGGTTGACCTATGTCTGCTGGGTGACAACGTGTTAGGGTTTTAGATTTCCTTTCACTACCATGTATTTGTTCTATGAAAGTCCTCTCCTGATCATTCACTTACAGCTCCATCAGGATTCACATCTGCAGATGGTGTGTTTTGCTATGTGGCAGCTACAATGTGCTTTTTAATGGAGTTAAATGAGGGAATTACACCCTGATAGTCAGCCTAATAGTCAATTTCACTGTGTTGCTTTGCACTGTGCGCTGCGGCTACTGCACACGCTAAATGTAGCAGCCTTTTTTGCTTTTTTGTAGATAATGATGCTTTACTTTGCAATAGAACTCTGTAGAAACACAGTAATGTAACATTGTAATTAAAGTTGCATTGTGACATGTTTCAGTCAGACGGATGATGATGGTATTTGTGTTTGTTTTTCTAACAGTGGCAGATTAGGGTGTCATCACACTGTGTTAACGCATCTGTCCATTTGAAACGCAAATGACAATCAAATGTCAGCTTTCCCAGGGCTGAAAATGGCATAGTGCTGACATACTAAGGTCACAAATTTAGTTTGTGTCGTTATTGATAATTGAATGTTACAGCATCAACCACTCAGAGTATCTCTCTCACAGATGGTCTGATCCTAATGAACCAAACTAACGAGCCAGATGCTTCTGTGCTGCACTACACAAGGGGCTATGAGGTTATATGCAAATCTTATGATGTGTGGTACAGAGAGCATTGAGGACCTCACACTTGGTTTCATGTAAACATTACTTAAACAGGTACAAACAGTTAAGAGGGTTAACATTATTTTAATGGATGATTCAAGGGCCCTGATGGATAAAACCACTGAGATACTTTGTCTTGTTTCTTCAAGGGTTCTCAAATGATCTAAGACATTTACTGGATGCATAAACAAATCAAGTTTTTTGTATCTTACAGACTATAGTCTGAATGTATTCAGACGTTTTATTATCATCTCTATTGTCAGGCTCATGGTTGCTTATGTAATTGAATGTATCGACTGATGACGCATCTGCGATGCATTCACGGTGCAGTGTAAAACAAAACACCCTGAGCATGTCGTCTGTTTGTGTTTTGGCTGTCTGTGTGTGTGTGTGTGTGTGTGTGTGTGTTCTGCTCATCTCATTCTCTCTGTCTTTGTCTGCTTGCCCTCCATCTGCCTGCCTGCCTGTGTGCAGTTACTTGCAATCTATTTCTGCATCGGTCTTGAGCAAACAGCAGCCAAGATATTAAGAGACCAAATCCAATTCAAAAAGTTATTAGTCACATTTATCATTCAAACTGCAAAATGGCAGCAGATTTGTGGACTTAATGGACATTTAACATTATTGCACATTGACTGATCGTAATTGTAGTTTTTTATTGCATCACTGATTTGCTGATTGAACTTATCAAAACACCAGAAAGCATTCATTTTCTCTCTTTAATTTGCTACCTAGAGGGTGTGATGTCCAGTAGAGGGCAGCATAGACAGCCGAGAGTTTGCGAGCGTACATGTAGCATCCTAAATCGCATCTCCTCATCTTTTTCCCTCTCTCTTTGTTTTTTTTTTTGTGTGTGTTTGTGTTTTGTTGTCCAGGGCCAAGGTGTTTCGGGGAAAGAAGGTCCTTGGAGAATACGACATCAAAGTGGAGCAGGTAAAATATTGATTTCACAGATCTGTGACGCTTTGGATCATGTATTAACAGGTTGGAATGGATCAGTACAGAGATGAAAGTGGACTGAAATTATATTAACACATCTGATATGAAATGCATATAGTTTCAGTGGTAAGGGGAGACTCTGTTGCCCAAGCAAATAGAAAGTAAATAGAAAAATAAACAGTTTGACATAAGCTCCTCTCATCTTTTGAGCAAGGAACTAATAACTACAAGTAAAAAAGTAAATATAATGTTGTGATCCTTTAAACCTTCCCCTTAATATATCACTGTGTGAACATATCCATGGCATTAGTGAAAGCTTGACTAGATCTATTAGATCTACTAGATATTGTCACAGATGTTATTGGCTCCAGTAGGATCTGTTGAATACTTTCGGTCTCGTCCCATCAGTTTGTCTCTTCGGTTACTGATAAACTTCAGTAACATCATGGTGTGGTTGTTGTGTGTACTCGAGTTATTTAACCATACGTGACATTTTGGTTTCATATGAGGTGAACCCTCCAAACCAGCAACCCATTCTGACACACTCGTTTGAAATGACACTCGTTTGAAATGACTGGTCTCTGGGATTTCACACCAGAGGGTTTCACACCTAATAGATGCTCGCAGTTAAATTACAACCTCCAGTCTTACCACAGAAACAAAAATAGACAGCAGAGGAGACAGGAGTCAGCAGCAGTGAGTCACAGAGAAACCATTGCTGTGTTTGTGACCACACCAAAAGACCATGTGAGTTTTTATGGCACAATAACTATATGGTATATAAATATACAATGTTTATACCTCTGTAAATACAATTAAGTCTTTCTTTTCATCTCTTTTTACTACTTCTGGAGGTTTGTTTGAGGTTTTTTTCCCCCAGTAGAAATGACTTAAATTTAAAAAAAAAAATGATTAAAAAAAAAGATATAAAAGTTATTGTGATCATATAAAAGTTGACCTATACCACATCTTTTCTTTCACAGCAACCTGGAACTGTTTTGAATCTTGCATATGAGTCGTAATGTGTTTATTTAAGGCATTCGAAGCAATTTACTGAACCGACATTTATAATTAAATGCAAAATTTAATATTTCACGTGTTTCCGGAATATTTTATCAGCGTTTATTTGAAACTGATAACATTGTCTTTTATCCTTATAGGCTGAGTTCTCCGAGGTCAACCTCATCTCGCAGTCAAATGGAACCTGCAACGTGGACATGCAGGTCGTCAGGGGTGGGACCAAAGTAATCAGGTCGGCACCGCACCAACAAGACACACACATAGGGGTTTTCTGTGTGTTATTTAGGTATTTATAAAATCAACCAATCCTTGGTCTTTATAATCCTGCCCTCACTGTGGAGCTTAATTTTGTGGTTAGGTTTTGAACATTTAGTCGTCACTAAAAGTGAAAGAACACACAGTCAGTGCGTCAGTTTTCAAACTTCACCATGTTTTTGCATCAGTTAATAATGATTCAGTAATTGAAATGATATTGGACAGGAAATCGTCAGAATGCTCTTGAAGATTATAAATATTCTAGTTTACTAAAACCTCTGACTGGTGGGAAATGGGCAGAGATACAGGACCATAACCGCCACCCGAAAACTCGCACAGCAGATCTGCATACAAACATGTGAATGTGTTGCAAAGCGCACAGTCACACACCACAAACCACACAGTGTCCCGGCCACCAGTGATTAAGTGAGACAGTAACTCCCGCTGCTCACCAGGAAACAAAACCAGCAGGAAATTAAGACGGCAGCATTGGACTGAATATCAGCATCTCTGTCTGTAATTACGTTTTATGAAGGGCTGGACCCCATATAATCACACAAACATACACTCAGTGTACTCAGTGTCTGCAGGCCCTGATGTAATGTGGAGTCAGGGAAACACTGAAACAGGTCAAAGCAGGGATTTAGTCTCTTTGGGAGCCTCAAAGATTATTGACTTATATATTTATATAATATGATCGATGCATATGTATTTACATTGCACAGCCCCACATGATTTTATTTTATGTATTATTAGAAAATAGAAAAACATTTCAATAATGTAAAGCAGTGTTTTATAGCTCACAGTTTTAAAGAACAACACCTAATGGCCCCCAGTCAGTGCAGTCTAGCACCAGTCCTGTTGATGTGCTGGTGATTTTGGACCAAGTTGATTTTGACTTTCTTCTCTCAGTAATGAAGAGGTTACTGTTACAGTAATTGCTGTGTCCTTCCCACCAGTCTTTTTTTATTCCCATGGAGTGTCTCATTAGTATTCCCAGTGCATATAGAGCCGTCGGTCACACTGTGCCAGTGTCTCTCTCTTTCTCTCTCTCACTCTCTCCTTCTCCCTCCTTCTCCCTCCTTCTCCCTCGTACTCTGTATTTTCTGTCTCTGAATGACCATCCCTTTGTCCTTCTTAACACTTCCTCCCCTCCCATAAAAATATTCAAAAACAAAATAAATAATATCAGACTTATCGTCATTATCACTATCATGTCACCATAGAAATGAAATACAGTACAATGAAACAATCTACAAGATATGACCTTATTATTCTCTAAACTACATGTGATCTGTCATTCCAGGTCTTTCCGGCCAGACTTTGTGTTGGTGCGTCAACACGCCTTCAGCATGGCCCAGAACGAAGACTTCAGGAACTTGATCATCGGCCTGCAGTATGCCGGTGTCCCCTCGGTCAACTCTCTGGACTCCATCTACAATCTCTGTGACAAACCTTGGGCTGTAAGCATTTTCAGGTCTTTTCAAGTCTTATTCACAACTGCAACAACTCACACAGTTTTATTCCTTGTAAAGATATGGAAAGATGTTTTTAATGGAGCTGGTGGCTGTAAACAATCAACAATCAATAATACTATTGAGAATACATATCCCCATGTAGTCGTGTATTACATGTCATAAGGCATGATCCATTCATCCTGTCCCCGTGCTTGATTTAAGTGGATTCACGTTTGCTGTTTCTCTGCTTCTTTTCTCCAGTTTTCCCAGTTGATCAATAATCAGAAGAGGCTGGGTTCAGATAAGTTCCCTCTCATTGATCAGACCTTCTACCCCAACTACAAAGACATGGTGAGAATATTTTCAAATTGTTATTTTTACTCATTGAGTGTTGTCGATAATCATGCAGCGAACTCATATTCCCAACACATCAGTGTTGTTTGCATGTTAGATTTCAGGGTGACAGTAGAAAAATAAAAATCCACATTTTACTTTGAATGATTATCATGTTTTAATGTCTCAAATATTCTGAAGTAATTATTCTTCTTATCATTATTATTATTATTAACACAAAGATGTGCTGGTTCCAAAATGTTACAAAACAACACTAATGTGAAATAAGGAAAATAAATATCAGGTATGTAACGATATTTTCTGCCCATAAGAACGCTGTATAAATTGCTTGCTTTAATTTTATTTGTGTTTATTAGAGGATTTATGAGTAAAAGAAAATTGATGAAGTATAAAATGTGGATATGCAGTGACTACCCTGTCATTCTCTAACATGTAATTGAAGAGAGGAAGAAAAAAAAAACACACACTTTCTTCCATTGAGACATTTTATATACAATCATTTTTTTGGTACATGGAAATAGAAAACTCAATTTAGACAGAAAAAACTGAGACATAAATACAAGCCAAGCCAAACAATCTGTTCAGTATAAAACAAACATGAAATTGTTTGATAGCACTTAATCGAAACCATACAGTTATTACGCATTACAATAATATCAGTAATAATAATGTCTGGAAAATTGTTAACATACATCAAAATGTTTTCAACTAGTTTTTGCATCATTCACATAAAGTGAAATCATTTTATTGTTGGATATGACCCTAATATAATCTTAACATATAGGGTAATGCAACCAAAGGATAATGCATTTTAATCTGTATGACTGTAGTGAAGTACAGTATTCCAGTAACAGTTCAGGGATCAATTCAGATTTGGGTCGTTGAGTTGTTATATTAAATAATGCCTATACAAATAACATTTTTAATATTAGCTGAGAACATTTTTTTTGATAAATGCACTTCAATAATATAAGAGAGTAACAGTAATACATTGGGGAAATCATGAAGGGGGCTCCACGGTCCCCAACTGAGTTGATTGCATCTCTGTTAATCTAACTACAGCTTATTCATGAAGTTATTTCTTCTTTTATTTGTTAATATCTTGTGCCAAAGTGTTTTCTATCTGCTCTTGAATTTGAACCTTGAGGAGGATAGACTTCCGGCTCTTCCTACGCCGTGAAAGAGTGAATTGAACCTTATCCAGTGGCTGGTGGCAGTGTTGTCGTTAAAGTGTTGGATTAGATTTTTGGCACAGGAAGTAGTAAAGAGTTTAGCCAAGGAAACGAAACACACAAACACACAAGATAAGAACTTCTAGATGCTATAAGACAAGATAAGGTTAATCGTTAATCCTCACTGAAGTCCAGTATTTACAGTCTCAGGAGTCTGAGAGCTTAAAATGTTATGATTTAGATGGACAAGAAAAAAAAGTCATTTCTAATTCCAGTGTCAGATTTTCTCAAAATATAATTAATTTGGGAATATATAGTGTTGCCTTGTTTTTATATATTTACAGTGCAGATTGCATTGAACAGTTATTTGATTCAACATAAAGGAAAAAACTAATCAACACCAGAATGGTGTGGGAAAGGTGGCAGTGTTGCATTCTACCTGCAAGATGTTTGTGCACAGAAAATGTGTTGACAGTATGTAAATAACACTCTGCTATGCAGGGTTTTGGCAGATTTGTTTTTTTTTTCTATTATCCACTCCTTGCATTACAATAGGTTTTGTCCATAATACTTTTCCTGCTCTCGGTGATTGCACAGACTAAATGACCACATCACTTATTGTAAGTTATACATACACAAATATGTGGTCTTTTAAAAAATAAGTAAAGGTTATGCATTCGCTATCAGACATGGGAGAGAGAGAGGAGATTGACTGTGTTTAATAATCTGCAGTGGATGTTCTTATTCTGCAGAAAAGCGTAGGTTAGTAATTGAACAGTGCTGCTGAAAGCCCCTGCAGATTATAAAACTTTCCCTAACATTGCTGTTAGGACCCACCTGAACTTTGCAAAACACAATTCAAGCTCATTGGTGACCTGAGCTTGAATTGCTTTTAGTAGAATTGCCAAATTTGAGCCAAAGCAGGAAAGGTGCTGCAAATTCACAATACAGGTCAAGGGTCGGTCATATCCAGGAAGTCTTTCTCAGGTTGGGGCCCGCCTCGGTACCAGCTACAGGATGTGTCAGAACGGCGGATGCAGGCGTATTGTCGAGCCTGCTCCCCGTTGAGACTGTTATCCAGCAGCCAGTCAGTCCACAAGCACTCGTTTTCCCCTGTCGACGCACATGGCACGGTGTAACAAGTGTTGATCTGGTGAGAGAGAGAGAGAGAGTATTTGATTTGTCCTTTCACTCCCTCGCATATCCCACTTTTTGGGTCCCAAAGTTGGCGTCCCCTGATCCATGAACATGAAATTCACATTTAGAAACAAGGATTACAAAGGAGATCAGAGACAAGAAAAACTCTGTGTTTTCAAAGCTTGGTCGATTTGTTTGCTGAGCAGAAGCTCATGCAGAGACAAAGATAAATATGCACGAGTATGAGTAAAGCGAAAGTTTGAACAGCCCTTACTCACTCTGCATTCACAGCCCATCTGGTATCTGTAGTTGAGATTCTTCTTCTGTGACAGTGACAAGTTGTCCCACGTCTCCACCAGGTCACACTGGCCAATCGAAATCCTCCCGTCGCTCCACATACTCCCTGATAAGCAGTAAAAACTACACTGTACCAGGTTGACCGGTTTGCATCGTATGCATTCGTCCATTCTTGCTGCACTGTCTGTTACACAACCATACCTGAAAGAAGATACCCTGCTTTATTGTTGGAGTCCAGTTTGACTCCACACAGCGAGGAGAAGACTGGGGTGTACACATACTGGATATCCTTGGCCTTATCAAAACCTTTGAACATCTGGACACAAAGACACACATGGAGAAGAGAGTGGAGAGATGGGGATTTTCTTTTTCTTTTTCTTTTTTTTAAGAAAAAGGTTGATAAGCATGGCATGAGTAAACAATGTAAGCATGACGAATAATTGGACTCCGGTAACTTTGATATGTCGCCAAAATATAGCAAACAGAGATACAATGCCTCAGTCTGTGTAAAGATAAATAATTAGTGTCTGTAAAACAAAAAAATTCCCCATCATATATTTTTACTGTAACAGCTTCAGGTTCGGTGGAACTGGTCATTTCCAGAAGGCATTTGGACCATTGAACCTGAATGTTTATCTGCTATCACATGGTCAGTTTGACTATGTTTTATTGGCTTTGTTATGCAGACTATAACAATAGCTAAACACAACACGGCATGAGCATTAAAACTGGTGTATCACTGCCCCAGCGGCAGCTTTCTCTGTTGTCAGGAGCTCTCACCTTGATCATTTTGATTTCGTATTGAATCATCTTCATGTAGGGGGAGGAGCTGTTGCTAGGCGACACAATCTTCTCTCCAGAGATCTTTGCCCTTATCACTGCAAAAACAAAGAAATAGAACAAGAAAAAAGAAACTGCCCTTTTATTTGATCTTAATAACAAGATAAGATAAGAAGGTGATTTAAATGCTGGAGAGGATGGGCAACGTTCTTATGTATATGGGTTTGCTTTTGCCTTTTCTTGACTTCTTAATAGAGAGTACCTTGGATGGATGGATGGACGTGTGGATGTGTGGATGGGTGGATGTGTGGATGGGTGGATGGGTGGATGGACGTGTGGATGGGTGGATGGACGTGTGGATGGGTGGATGGACGTGTGGATGGGTGGATGTGTGGATGGGTGGATGGGTGGATGGGTGGATGGGTAGACAGACATTGTAACAGTCCCTCTCAGTAGTGACACAGGATGCCCCTCTCTCCTCTCAGTGAAATCAAAACCCACATGGAATAACAAGTAGCTTTCTGCTTGCACACTCCCATTAACTGACACCACACACACACACACACACACACACACACACATGCACATGCACATGCACACATGCACGCTTACTGATGCCAAACCATATCTTGCACAAAGATGACTACACATCATTTTATGCCATACTGTAAATCAACTTGAGGGGTAAAGAAGAGAGATAATTGGTATGTGGCTGTCACAATGAGAGGGAAGGTTACAGTGAAGTCATACAGGGTTTATTCATCCAGGCATAAATAGGGTATCTCCTACAGCTGCCTTTTAGATTAGATGTATAACAATCTAACAGTAGTGGCAGAGTATTGCACAACATACTTATGGGTTATAACTGAGGAAGTTACTGAAATATTAATAAGTGATGTTTTCATTATGTCCCTAAATATAATAGAAGTAACATATAAAACAAAGCAAGTCAATTTGGTTTTTCCATTAAAACAGATGCTTCTTATCGTTTTTCTTTTTCTTCTATGTACTGTCTCTAAGAGGAAGAAAACAGTTGCCTGTAGATCCATTGGGAGAGGACAGAGGTTTTTTGCGACCGACCTTGGTAAAACCATGAAAGAAAGAAAAAAAAAAAAAGGCTACAGGATTAATGAGGGGGAGAGAAAGTGTGACCCGGCAGCCCCCTCCCCTCCTAACCCGCTCACCCGCTCATACAGCTAAGAAAACCACCCCCTTGTTTTTGCTCCTCGCTCATCACATAACTACACCGCGGTTTTGTGTGGTGGTAAGAGGAGGAGGAGCTCAGCGTGTTCAGTGGAATTGGTTCAGGAGGAAAAAGAGACTTTTTTTTTTTGTGAAACATGCAACCAGATAGAAAGGCAGGCCCACAAATGCACAGACAGAAAGTGAATGGGAAACGTGGTTGTTGAAGCGTGGTGTAGTTCAGATGAGGTGAAGCAGAAACGATCGTGCGTCTTTAAAAAAAAAAATCAAGCAGAGGCAAAACCCCTGACACGAGAGAAACAGTTGCCTGGCGTAAAACACAAGAAATCAAAAAAAGAGTGAATGTAAAATGTAATAAGCAAACAGGTGCTTATACTTTGTAATACTTTAGTCACACCTGCCCACGCACATGCAGCTGTGACCTGAAAAAATCATGCAATTTTAATTTCAAGAATTATTGCTCAGTGTGATGAATAGTGTTTCAGGGATCAGTTTCGAGTGCGGTTCTCGAGGTATTCTGACATGGTCGGAGCCATTCCGCAGTGCAAATAATTACCGTGAGGTGTTTGTAATTGACTCGTTTATTCCTATTCTGTGCATTTTTGTGCATCCGTTCGGTACCTCAGTCTTGATCCTGTAGTTGAGCCAATCAAATCCTAGACAAGGTATTTATATGTATTCCCCACAATATCAAATGATTGTGTTCAATAATATTGTATTTTGAGTCAGGTTTCCTAATTAGTATTTTTATGTTCTTTACAATAACACTGCTGGTTAATGGTGGTGTACTTTTGATAAGGTGATGCCAAATTAGCAATCAGTCCATATACATCAGTGCACTCACTTTGTCAGCTGTTATTGTGGAACCCAATAAGACTGTCAATGCTCAATGCACAGAAATACTCCACTGTATCAACACTCGTATTATTGGCCTCTTTGCCCTTCATTGGTCTGTACAAGACTTTGATCTGTACTTTCTCTGGCGAGAAGATACATATCTCGAGGTAGATTAAGTTAAATTAGCTGCCCCACTTTCCTTCTGATCTGAATAATGAGTCTGCGTGAACTATCAATGATAAGTTATACACCGAGGCACAACAGTGCACTTTGCAAGCATCAAATAGATGGGAGTCTGAGCATTGGCCATACATCAGTGCAACATGGAAGAGAACGGAAGTTGCTTTAGTTAATTACCCAAGTATGGTGCAGGCATTATTTTTTTATTTTACTACAGCAGATTAGTTGTTTTAATTATTAATAATAAGTAATTAATGCAGTGCCTGCTCTTGCCAGATAAAATTGAGAAAACCTGGTTCATACAGTATCTTCTTGCACTCTTGTTTTTAAAATTGATGACTTCTATTGTCGAGGTCACATGTTGCAACTGAACTGAGAGGCTCGGTTTTCATTTTTGCAGGTCTGTCGTCTGTTTGTTGATTCTGTTGGCTCAGATTCTGCGAAATGTTTACCTCCCACCTTGACATCCTTTGAACACGTCAGGCTAGTTCGCCCACTCGATTCAAATGCTGCAGCTGTGTAACAAGCCGGAATCGGGACAGACGGGCCCGCGGGGTGAAAGTAGTTGTGCATCTGCCTCACGGCTACATAACCAAAGAAATATTGCAAACTTGTTCCATGAGAACTGATGTAGTAAGTAACTTCCCCCCTCCCAGATGAATCGGTACCCTTGTCATGCTCACAAAGCTGGACTGTCAGTGGGCTTTCACACTGATATTGTTAGTATGCAGCCCATTAGACCAAGCCTATAGACATGGAAATGAAGTGGGGAGAACGAGGGAAAGAAAGAGAGAGAGATGGATTAGGCTGTGCTGGCATGGCTTGGCCTCTCGCCAACATGCACGCACACACACATGCGCGCACACACACACGATCACGACGAGGGAATCGTCCAAGTTTTGTCCAGATGGGATATTACTCAGATGTACAGCTTTATTCAAGGGGCTGAGCGACTCTGACAACACTGTCAGGTCAACTAAAGGCCACCACCAGTCAACAGGACATTCAAGAAGACAGAACCACCAAATGAGAGGTTTTCTCAAATGCACTTATTCTAAATTAGGGATTTTCCTGATTTGTTATTCATAGGTTTAAAAAAGGTTGCATCCTACCTCATGAAAGGGGTCTTGTGATTTCTGTGTCTGAAACAGTGCTTAAACATTGAAATCTAAATACACAGCCAACCCCTAAAGGAGACCCTGAGGGATTGTACCTGTAGTCAACCAGTTACAAACGCTGGTGGGATATTAACCTCCTGAAATTCTGACTGAAACCTGCTTATCTGTTGTATGGTTATCCGATTCATTGTTCATATTTTTTGAACTTTTAATATCATAAAAGCTTTGCTGGTGAAAGCCTCTGAAAATCAGGTCATGATTGCCAACATTACATTCAACTCTAGAAACAGCATTGGACGTTGCATACTGTGGCTGAATATGACATAGCCATAAAGAGAATTTCCTCATGTAATCTGTCATCAAGTCAGATTATTTACCTAGACATGCTGACACCTAAACCACACAAGTGCTTGTTTTTCTGGTTTAGAAAGGAAAAATACACTCCACTAAAAACTCCTATGGACCTAGAGAAATGTGGAGAAATATATAAGTTTGAATACCTTGTTGGATTCATCAAAGTATATATACTTATCTGTCTCTCTAATTGAGCTGATGGGTTTAATTAATGCATGTGCTAAAGTATGGTTGGCCAGTCGCTGCACTCAGTCAGTCAGAATCTGTGTTGGGATTCAATGGACAACAGAAAAAAGGTTCAGCTTAGGTTTGTTTCAAAGCCACTGTTTTTTAGTTGTAGTAAACACAATAGTCATATTCACATCTCACTCATGGATGACTCATAGATAAAAATCAGTCCTTAAAACCTTGTCCCAGATAGGCCGACTTGCATTGTGTTCCCATAACCCAAATCGAATTGGTGCTTTGGAGATTCTGAAAACAGGTCTCTGTTTTTTTTTTTTGTTTGTTTGTTTTTGTCATACTGACTATTTTCTGAGCAAGCAGCTGGCCTGCTAAACATGAAGTGAGATACACACCAACAACAAAACAAGACTAAAATAAGGGTAATTTCTGCCTCCAGTTTCACTCTCTCGCTCTCTCGCTCTCTCTCTCGCTCTCTCGCTCTCTCTCTCTCTCCTCTGCTGGAGAGTAACCTTTGACAGAAGCACATACTCCAGCTTTCCACAGTCTGAGGCCAAGTACTCAAAGTCAGAGCAGAGTGTTGGTTTTGGCTTGTGCATAGACAAGAGAGAGGTTGACAATGGGAGGGTGGGGGGAGGTGGGGGTATGCGTCAGACAGAGACAGGCAGACAGTCTGACAAACAGACAGATAGAAAGTAGGCCGAGGCCACTGCTGGCTGTTTTCATGTTACTGAGAGCAAGATGACTCAAATATGTAACCAAAAAAACAAAAAAAAACAAAAACGAAACAGCTAGTGGGCTGAACCATTTTAAAATAAGAGAAGTAAAGTCTACATTCAGGAAAACAAGAAGAGGATCTAAAAAGAGTGAGCAGTGATGGTGCATACATTCATCTTTTCATTAAACTCATGTGAATTATAGATTATTATAAATATATAAATAAACAGTCAGTGAACCAGCAGCACAACACAGACTGTCCAATATACTGCTGTCATAATTTGTTCCTTTTCCATGTGTACAGCTCTTATATCTTATTAAGGTAACTAGAAAAACCCACAGTAATAAATCAACTGCCCTGAAAAAAGCTATTAAACTGTGTTGCTTAATCTTTTAATAGAAGGCTTAATCTTTGGATTGGAAGTTAATCCAATTAAATTGATCAATAAGTCAAATGATCAGTCAGGAGGAGGGCCATTCCTTTTCCTGAACGTCACCCTTTTCATTACCATTCAGAGTCTCTTTATTATTATTTAGTATTATTACAGCAGCTTTTATATTTCTATCTTTGCGAGTTTGAGAGACTAATCAAAAAGGATCTTACCGATCTCAGCGCTGCAGAATAACTGCTGTGGGTGAGCTGGGTGGCAGCTACATCCCTCCACTGCTTCCTCCATGCCCGCACCAAGCAAAAGGAGCACCCAGAGCCCCAGACACACACTCCTCTCCTGGGCCATGGCCATGACAACTCTGGCTGCCTCTGACCGCTCCACCACTCTGTAAACGCTGGGCAGCCTCTTCTGATCCTGTTCAGTTTCCCAGGAAGCAGATCGGGCTAGCAGTCAGCGAGCGAGGGAGGGGTGGATGGATGGAGGGGGGGGGGGGGGGGGGGGGGGGGGGGGGGGGGGTGGCAGATGATACAGTAGAGTTGAAGTAGTGAGGTGACCTCTGCTGAGATCAAGGGCAGCTGTGGATAGAAATATTTTTTTCGTAAGTTTAAAAATACACCTCGAATTCAAGCTGGAGTAAATAAGGTGACGAGTGAGCTGGTGCCGATCTCTGCTCTCTCTCTCTCTCTCTCTCGTCTCTGTCTCTCTCGCTGCCGCTCTGTGGACAGCACACAGAGAAACTTACAATAGTCGCATCCCCTCACTCTCTGGTCTTGAATGCTGAGAGGGTCGCACACAGGGAGCCTCTTATGTACTCAACAATTTAGGGACAGCCTCCTCAAAGACAGAGGGGAGAACTGCCATCGTTTGTTGTCTCCAGAAGATGAAGTGTAATATGTAAATAATTTAAAGGATCATTACATCTATGTAAAATATGAATATTGAGTAAGTTTTTAAATCTATCATTTGTCAATGTTGATATGTACCTTTAAACCTGAATTGATCAAGCTTTCTTCCTTGTTTGATCAAATGTACAAAGAACATATTTTTTTCACCCCAAAAAAATTTAACATCACACTCTGAAAGTTTTGTTTTTAATAAAGTAACTCATTACAGCATGATTATCTACACGCGTCTGTGAATAGTCACTGGATTATTCTGTCTTTTCAGATTACAACAC
This sequence comes from Trinectes maculatus, assembly GCA_016785345.1. Lineage (NCBI taxonomy): Eukaryota > Metazoa > Chordata > Actinopteri > Pleuronectiformes > Achiridae > Trinectes > Trinectes maculatus. The sequence goes on along the minus strand of JAFBJQ010000467.1, from coordinate 115,385 downwards.
CCAGTTTCCCGGTAGTGGTGAAGATCGGACATGCCCACTCTGGGATGGGAAAGGTAACGTTGACCCCTTTTACAGCAATATTTCTTTGATTTATGCAATTAATTTTCACATATTTAAGGCAAATTGTCTGTGTACTGTACATGAAAGGTTTCTGAATTCAGCTAAATTGAAGCATTGAAGCAGTTACTGTGATCAAGTGATAAACAGACATTCGGATGTTTTTGTCTCGTTGAAACTGAAGATAAATTGGCGTAATAGGAGAAAATGGCTGCGTGTTGGAGTGGACCCAGAACCATTAGATTGATGCCTCCCTTGACAAATGGCAGTGGTTTAAAAGCTCTTTGTGTGCCCAGATCTGAGATAGTTCAATAAGCACCACTACATCTGGGCCCACACCATTTTTACTGTTTAGTGCTCCCTCTGACATTACCCACCAATCACCATCCAATATCATCCTCTGATTTGTACTTGTCTTATTATCCTTCCAGGACCACAGCACATCTCTTTATGTTTTCTCCACCACTTCTCCTTTTCTCTTTGTGCTGTTATTCACTGAGAACTGTGTATATATTTTCTGTGTGTGGACTGTGAGTGATGTCTTCATCAGCTTTTTAACCGTTACTTTCCTGTGTCTAACAGGGCCTGTTGTCATCCCATCATTTTGCCCACATTTACCCCTCCATCTAATCTGTACCTGACCATGATGCCCAGAAGAATTTAAAAATAATAATAACAGAAAAATGTTTTACTGTAGATAAACAGTGCCCACTTGTATTATTCCTGTGTAGGTCAAAGTGGACAATATAAGTGATTTCCAGGATATTGCCAGTGTGGTGGCCATCACTCAGACCTACTGCACCACAGAGCCGTTTATCGACGCCAAGTACGACATCCGGGTCCAGAAAATCGGCACTGACTACAAAGCATACATGTGAGTTTGTTGTTCTTCCTTGTTAATTTAATTGAAGGGAAAAAACATTTTTTCATATATTGAATGCATTCATTTCTAAACTACTGTGATGTCTGACCGCACAGACCTTCAGGTTATAGGTTGTGCTAAAACCATATCCCTGCTGTTACAAGCCTGTCTGCGTCCATTTGCATATAATGAATAGGTTCTTCCTGATAATTTAATTTCCAGGCGAACATCCATCTCTGGTAACTGGAAGAGCAACACCGGATCTGCCATGTTGGAGCAAGTAGCCATGACTGACAAGTGAGCAACACTTCCACATTAGTGACGCTCATGCTGCCTCGGTGTCCTTACTTTGTTATGTCACAGAGATTTGTTCAGCTGAAAGTTGTACACATGAGTACAGATATTTGGAAGTTAGTGGATTTTATTTTTTGCAAAGATGACACAATATGTATATTTATTACAAAGGGAGTTAAATCTGGATAAAAATATATTAATTTATATATTATATATTTTGACGGTCACAGCAGTATTAATAATATTGCTTATATTTTTACTGTTCTGTGAAGTAATTCTAACTTTTATTCCTGTATGACGCTTTGTGACAGGTATAAGATGTGGGTTGATACCTGTTCGGAGATCTTTGGAGGGCTGGACATCTGTGCTGTTAAAGCCATCTGTGGAAAGGATGGTAATGACTACATCACTGAGGTGAGGGAAACGTGAAGATTGGGAGGCAGAGTCTAAAGACACTGACCAAACAGTGTGCAGGTGGCACACTGTGTTATCTCTGTGTTTACTGACGCCCGCATTTTGTTTGAGAACCTTCACCGTGCTGACAACAGCCTCTGTGAGTTATATTTAATGAGAGCATTAATGAGGTCTCAGAGGCTTAAATTAGGCTCGCCTGGCCTAATTTGCCATCCTGGGGCCTGAGATGATAATAAACTGATTGACCCTAACCTGAATATACATATAAATATGGCTATTTTCCATGCTTGTACCACTTTTATTTACCTATTTTCACATTTTGCTCTATTTGTGTGTTTATCTGTGTTGTCTCTTTCAACAACCATCTACCTCTGGGTCTGTTTCAGCTTCCCTGTCTCTGTCCTACTGATATTTTTAGTATATTGGTTTCATGTTTCATAGTCTTTAGTCTTTCAGTCGTGACCACAACAGTTGTAAATCGCACATCAATGTAGGTCCGTGCTTTGCCATAATAATACTTTTCCCGAGAATCAAACACAGACATTTAGTGGTTATGTCTCAGCATGAGAAATGTTTAAATGCAGCATCGGCAATGAAAATACAAGTCGTGGATGAGGTGAGTAAACAAGTACAAGGCTGCAGTAATATAAGTTCATACACTGACAAAGCGCACGACCATGAGATTGTGCAGTGGGTTTGATGAAATAGATTTCTTACAGCGCTCTCATTTGTAGCTGCGGGCAAAATAAAGCAGAAAGACAGTTAGATAAAGAGGATTAGATAAAAGATGGAAACAGATCTCACAGAAGTGGAGAAATTAGTTCAGGCTCAGGGTTTACAGTTTTAGGTTTTGATTTATTTTGGACTCAGATGATGAGGCAGTTTCAGGCTGTGACTCAGTCCCTCTCTGTAGGAGCTTTACAGAAAGGCACATCTCACTGCTCTTTACTGGATGTGTTTTGGCAGTACAAAGCAACCAAGTGGTGAAAGTGAACTCAACCCCCTCATCTACTGACAGCTCTTGTCAAAACTCTGGCAGCTGGTAATCAGTAGACGATCCAAAGTGTTTGTATGTGTGACACTGCATCTATGATCACATGGCATGACAAGGTTTAATCATAATTACACAACCCGGTAAGTGAGTAGCAGAGGGAGGTAGAGGAGATGATTCAGGGATGAAATGACATGAACTAATCATTCACTGCCCAAGGTACTTTTCCAAACATCCCACAAAAACATTGATGTTGTCCAACTGTCACATTTGCTGAAAGGAAATTGCATAATATTATAAAATGTACACTATGAAATATCATACTGTAAAATGCAAGCAATGAATTATTATCACGCTGACAGTACTGACCAGTGTTTTCTAATATATTGTGTGTGCGCTGTTTGTGCAGGTTGTTGGTTCATCTTTGCAGCTAATTGGCGATCACCAAGCAGAGGATCGCCAACTCATCTCCGAGTTGGTCATCAATAAGATGAACCAAGCACTGGCTGCCAGGTCGTCCACGGCCTCACGCTCACCTGCTCGCTCCCCGCAAGGCATGAAACCAACGACTGCGCAGCCCCAGCAGGTAGAAGCTGATGGAAATGTTGTGTAACACTTAGGTGCATTGTCAAAAGTAAACCCGTGCATTTGTATTGGGCCACTTCAAATAAATATTAACAGCATGCGTTCATGAATCATTTATTTCAATTAGTCTTGAAAACAAATAGATGATGCTTCTCCAAAATCAAAATCTATTGCATATTAAACATTTGTGAATGTCTTAAGGGAAATAATTGTTTCATAATAATAATCGCATTTCTATCCATCTCTCTGTTTCTGTCCATCTCTCTGTTTCTGTCCATCTCTCTGTTTTTCCCTGTATTCCCCTGCTCCTCTACTCTCAACCAGGGTGCAGTCCTTAAGGAAGGAGTGGCAGATCCAAACAGGACCTCAGGCCAGCGCCCGCAACCTCAAGGTTGTCTGAATACCGTTCTGCACAGTAATACAGGTGCTGCCAGAGTAGGGACAAAGCATGTCTAGGAGACACACCAAACCAGTGGTGGAGCAGTTCCCACTCAGACATCTTTTGACTGAAATGTCTTAATTAAAAGTCTTAATCTGCCATTTGTGGAAAAAAACTTTTTTTTATGTTAACTGAGGAATTATTAAATGCTGGTTTAAAAACATAGTGTTAAATCAATGATACCATCCCAGATTGCCATCTTTAATACAGTGACATTCCTCTAGGAAATGATGAAAACAGTTTCAGGAAATACACGTACCCGTCTCACACCTCATTGTCTAGCTAGAGCCAGCATGCATGCTTATCATAGCATTTAGTGTAGACTGCACCTCTATAGTTATCATCTAAACCCCTGAAGTTATTTTTTAAATTAATTCTAATTGGTAGATGGTTGACCGGCAGCCTAACTCCCAAGTCAAATACAGTACATGTCCCTTTCTCACAACCGCAAACACAGAATAAAATAAAACATGTGAATTAGTGGGTTTTCCAGGTAGAGTTCATCAGTAGATAAAGCCAAACAAGCTGTTTGTTTTCTGTGTATGAAGCTAAGGTAACCAGCTGCTGACTGTAGCCTCACATCTACTGTGGTGTTGTTCTAACACCTGCCAAGACATTGAATGAGTGTATTTCTTTATGAGTAAGAGCAGTTTTCTCTAAAGCTACTGCACTAATATATGTGGGGTCACTCCGAGACAGAAAGGTTATGTCCTTCTCTCACACTCAAATACACAGTCCAGTTACACTTACACTCAATGAGCTCAGTGCTGATGTGTCAAAACGAAATGTGCTAACTTAAAGCTAAAACAACACATAAACCTGGTAAACTAACAAAGCCATCTTTAGCATAGTTGTCAGTGAGTGTGTGGTCGTTATTTTCATTTTGCATGGATGTGCGCAAAAGCCTGTGCTCCACCTGGTGTGTGATGTTTGTGTTGGTTAATTTGCCAGCTTGTCTTGTTTTACAGGAGTTGTCAGAGATGAACATTTTTCTACTGTGTGAAGATGTGAAAATCAGATTGCAGTTTAATATATTTGAAACAGAATGAAACTGCAGTCCAGCCTTCTAGCCAAAAACCTGAGAAATGGTTGGATAGTGGCAAACATGCAGTTGTTTATGGATGTTCGTCTTATTTATGCCTTCTTAATGAGAAATACAGCTTCTTAGATATTTTTTTGTCCTCATGGTTATGGAGTATTTAGAATTCTGGTGAGCTCAGTTGGGTTTCTGTAGGTAATGCTTGGCTTTTAAACCATTTTTAAATCCTGTAATTTGTTGTGGTCCAATTGATTTATTGGAGAAAAACAAAAGGAAATGAAATATTAGCTTCATTTGCAAGTTCTGCATGTTTTGTGAATAGCAGCTTGGTGTCTTTGGTTTTAAATTGAAACTGATAGTTTGGCGTTATAAATCCTGAGACAACACAAAAGTGGCTTCATTTCGAACAAAGAGCTTGTTACTTGTTACTTAGTAAATGATTTTTTTTAAAAAAAGCATATTTTTCTTTCTGCATGATCACTCCTTATTTGCTTGGATCCTGACCATCGAGTTAATATTATTTAACCTTCTTACGTCCCTGTTTCACATTCAGAAAATTTGCTTAGTGAAGTTTGAAGATTTAACCGGTCTGCCGATTAGAACACACAATGGTGGTCAACAAACATAATTAACTTAAATATATACGACAGCAAATTCATCTCTGAAAAAACCAACAGACTGTTTAACTTACGGGTTGTATCCAAGCAAATCTTTACTGTCACCCTTTACAACTGATTGTACAAATTGTATTTTCTTTGATTTTTATGCGCCGTGAGTCCCAAGCAGCTATTGGGATGCTTTATGACAAACCCTGATAAAACGTAAGATCCATGGCTTTAGCTGCTGGACAGTAATGACTGTCTGAGAATGTCTGGGATGAATTTCCAAGTTTTCTTGTGACCTCATTTTGTAGAGATCATGGGATATGGTTATGTATATAATGTCATTAACATCTAAGTAAATACAATTACTGTACTACATGCAATCTGTCATTGTAAAAAAGCCTATTTAACGAGGCACTAAAAATACAATTTAGGTACCCAACCATAAGCCGTCATATTGCCTTCATAAGAGAATTATGGGCTATTGGAAACTCATCCCTGCGGAGCTGTTTCTTTCTGAGCATGTATAATCACTTGTTTTGTTTTTCTTTTATTTTTGTGCTGAATGATAAGTTGCTTTTCTGCCTGTGTTTTCAGTTTAATGCCATTATCGTTCCTCAGTTGTATTAGCTCTCTTTTTGTTTACTGTCTTTTACTGTAAGCCAGCTCCACACTCCCCCCTACTGGTCTCATGAGTTCACATGTACAAAAACAACTAACACTTGGCATGATTGGCGAGTTGCCACACCGCCTAGCTGTTGAACTGCTGCCCCCTGCTGGTCTTTGCAATATAAACATTCAGAGCTTGCTTTGCTTCAGTCTGTTTTTGGTGGATGAGTTGGTCAGGGTTTGTATGAATGTGAGAGGTCATTTTGTGAGTGGGCATGTTCTGCTTTGGTCTTTAATGAGTGATACAGATGTCTGGTTCTCTCACTGCTGCACTAGAACAGGTCCCGAGTTAAAAAAAAAATACATATTCTTGTTTATTTCTATCATTTTCTTTTTCTTTTGTCCTTTTTTTTTTTTTTTTGCTTTTCTCACCTCTGTGTGTTGCATAGGTGTTGATTGATAATCTAACCTTGTCGTCTTATCTCCATCTTTAAGGTGCACCAGTGAAATCAAAAAGTGTAGACCCGTCATCAGAGTCAGTTAAGAGAGCATCAGAACCAGTACCAAAGCCTGAGCAGGTCAAGAAACCTGGTTCCGGAGCGGCTCAGAAGCCAGGTCCAGTCCAAAAGGCGGCCTCAGTCACAAAACCTCCAGTGCCGAGGCCTCCCCCGATAACCAGAGCCCCATCTGTCACAGCCCCAACCAAAGCTTCACCACCATCCCCAGCTAAAGCAGCAGCAGCTGTGGCAGCTCCCGGCTCCCCCCCAACCAGAGCAGCAGCAGCAGCAGCAGCAGCAGCCACAGCTCCGGGCTCTCCTGCAGCCTCCGCTCCAGCTCCAGCTCCAGCCTCTCCCTCAGTCTCAGCTCCAGCCACAACAGAGCAGCCCAAGCCCCAGACACAGGCCTCCCCATCCCCAGCTCCTGGCAAGCCAAAAGAGCTGCCCCCCAAACCCACACCCCCTGCAAAGCCCATCCCACCTGTACGCAGGAATTCAAAGCCTCACCTCCAGCCAAAGCCACAAACCCCACCTCCTCCCAAAGCTTCACCCAGCCCCCAGCCCACTGCCCCAGCATCGGCTCAGGCCTCAGAAGCCGCCTCAGCCCCCGCCCCAGCACAAGTCCAGTCCCCGGCCAAAGCCAGCCAGTCCCCACCTGCCGCCCAGTCTCCGGCTAAAGCTCAGCCCCAGGCCAAGCTGGTCTCTCCCTCTTCAAACCCCGAGCCTGAGCCAGCTGAAGCATCTGAGGTCCAGGCCCCTGTGGAAGAACAGCCGGCTCCCCAGCAGAAGACCCATCCTCTGCTGAAGTAAGAGCCACATTATTGTCACCACGCTAGCTGGTAATGTCACAGGCACGCACTTCAGTCGGCCATCGATTATCTGTCAGGATAGAAAACCAGATATGCAGCTGTAAGGAGATGGCGACATAACACATCATTTCAAAATGCAATTTAAGTATTGAGAACATGTTTCTCAAGGGTGATGCACGAATATTGTCTTCCTCAGTATCTATTAATGTTCACATGCTCCTCTTTTCCCTTCCTTTTTCCTTTTTATCTCATCATCATCATCACCATCTCCTTCTCACTACCTTGTTCTCCCACCCTTCCCTTCCCCATCCCAGTAAGTCCCAGTCCCTGACCAATGCCTTTAACGCCTTCAGCGACTCCTCCTTCTTCCGCGGCGTCTCCGGCTCCGGAGGCGACGGCCAAGACGAGGCAAAGGCAGAGACTATTCGCAACCTCCGAAAGTCCTTCGCCAGCCTTTTCTCTGACTAGACCGAGCTGAACCATAGTTAGGCCCTGGATGATTCTGCCCACCCCAACCCCCGCCCCTTTTATTGGCCAGTGACTTGATTGACATTAAATGTGAACCAGTCTGAGATTCAAACTTGTGTGTGTTAACTGTACTGTATTCCCTCCATCCCAGTCCCTCTTCTCCTCCTCCTCCGCTGTCAGCCTCTCTGTGTGAGTAACAGTGAAGCGTGCTGGGTAGGATGTTCAGTGAATGATACTGTGCCAGAGGAACTGGACCGAAGGAGTTACGTCATTGAAATAAAAATAGATTGACTGTAATAACAAAATCTTTTATTTTTCCCAGAGAAAGAACACTTAAGAAATACTTTCTGCAGTATATTAAAGTATATTATTCAAGACTACAGATGGAATGTACATACTATATATATATATTTATATATATATACAGCAAATAAAATGAGCATATATATAACTATTAAGGGATATAAGCCAATATTTTAAAAAAAAAGTCCAGTAGCACTTTTCAATTAGTTTATGTCAGTGGCATAACTCTTTCACTCAGTGGCTGGATTTATCCACATTTAAAAAAAGCTTTCCCACAGAGTGAATCCTTTTTTGTCAGAACGTAAAACGGTATCTAAGTATGTGAGTAAAAGAAAAAGAAAAAAATAAAGTAATCATTACTGCATAAGAGCAGTTTCGGCATAAATCCAGCCATTGTGTCTCTGGTCTTTGGCTACTGACAACCGGGCTCATCACTGCTGCCCATTTTTTTGTCTACAAAGTCTATTGTCGTGTGAGGGAGCTGGAAATATGTGTGTTCAGTTGTTATGCATGGCTCCTCAAAGTGGTTCGGTGTGACTTCTGGAGCAGAAGGGAGCTCTGTTGGTGTTGAGTTTTGCCCTCCGCTGCCTCTCTCTCTCCCCCCTCTCTCTTTAGATGTTGTAGCTTTATTGTGAACAGTTTCCACAGCCACGTTTGTTAGTTGTGCAGACGTGAGTCAAGTACCGCTCGGAATTCATTCATTTACCACCAGTCCACTTTAATTAGTGGCCTAACGACGCTAAGATCAGTTAATTGGTTTTAGATTTGGAGGAGCTGTGGGATTGGGCCCAATGTGCCCGACTGAACAAATCAATCCAATCACAAGGTAAATGAATGCATTTCAAACAGTAACTCATGTCTGTTGCTGTGATCGGTGATTTCTTGTTTCACCTCTGTGTAGATCTATCAACAGTATTGTAATTTGTTGATTATTCTCATAAAAAGACATTGAGACAGTAGTGCAATAACACCTCAACATGGCTGTTGAGCACTGTCGACCCTTCTATAAATATAAATATGGTCGTGCATACAGGACCTGTGTATCTGTTCAATACCATGTTCTTACATTCCCTTTAAGAGGTCTCTAAGTGGCAACGTCCCAGGTTGCTTTTTATTGCCATCAGGAGCTGGGTGTCAGATGCATTAATATGCCACAGTGAAGTGTTGGCTTTTGAAATGTAGGACTGAATTTAAGGCAACCTGGAATAAACCTATCCAAAACATGACTAGTCCTTTTCAGTTGAGTTGCTGCATTTCAAGTCCTTATATGTTGGAAGATATAAACAAAAATATAATCTAAAAAAAAATTATAATTATAACTCTACACTTTTTGGCTGCATATCAGCCTCTCTGCTTCTCCATCATTGGTTCTATGTTGCAAGTAAATGAAAACATATTGTATTCGTATGTATGAATGTGTCGTCTCAGGAGTTTATTTTTTGTAATATGTTGACTGATTTATTTTTTGGAGGTTCCATATTTATGGTATTGTATATTCTTTGTTTTGTATTGTGTTTCTATTCGTAATGCAAAACTGCTTTGCATGATGCGGTGACTGATAATGTTATATTTTTTTCTGTACAGATAAAAAGTTAATAAATATGTGGTTCCATCAGTTCGCTAACTCAGATTCATGCTGATGCCTGAGCTTTAGTTTGAGGCGCAGTAGTAGTTGTTGCGAACCAGCAGATGGCGCTACATACATGTGGAAAATTTGTGTTAGTCATTAGTCATCAAGATGTCAGTATGGCCAGGAGAACTAAAATGTGGACATATTAAAATTAATCTTAAACTTAAAATGTTAAATAGATGATATAATATTTTGTATGCTGTTAACACAAACACACATGGATACACTGTAAAGACCATTTAAATACAAAAAGGAAGTGCTCTGAGCTTGGTTCCGGGTCCACTGGGGATCTGTGGGAACATCTCCATCACACAGCTCATAGGGACATGGACGTGGGCGGTGAACGCACCAGTGTGAGCCGATACTAGCCAAACCGTGTTTACATTGGTGCTCTTTCCAACCTGCTGGAGCCGAGCGGAGGTCAAGGGTGTATGGCTGTAGGGAGAGAGGGCCAATCATTACACTAGCTAAACGTCAGCATGGCCAGATTTAGTTACATTAATCACCCGCTATATTTGAGGATGATGATGGGGAACTTGACTTGGCCCATTTCCTGATGTTGAGCACCACTGAGCACTGATGCTGATTTTAAGGGGTTTCATTGTTATCACTTCACCTTGATTTTGAAGCGCCTGAAACATGACCCGTCAATTCCACTCTATCAGAATCAGTGTGTCATGACAGTGTCGTGAAGTTGTGTAACAGCACACCAGTGTTTTGACAATTACCTTTTTTTTTTCCAGATACCACAACTCGTCTGCCAGGACTCATCTTTATAAACATTCAGATATTATTGCTTCGTTATGTTTGTGACAGGAAAGCTCTCAAGGGCTTATTCTTCTTCTTTTTTTTTTTTTTTTTTGATTCAGCACAAAAAATTGTGCGAGGGGAGGATGATTATGTAGCTGAGAGAGTGTCTATAGCTCTGAAAATAAGCCGAGTGCCAACTGTCTCAGTTCATTGAATGGCGTTATGACAGATCCCGAACAGCTGCTGCACAGTAAACATAGAGTACCATCGCTGAACCGCATAGACATGTACAGTAGCTGCGCTTAAAACAGTGATCGCACAAGACTGTGCTGTTGTTGAAAATCTACACAAAGGAGAAGAAAGCTACGCACAAGAAACACCTTTAAGCATCTTTTCACACTTTTTTGTTTTCAGTTGTCTAAGCTCCATCTTTTGGCTTTTCAGGATTATTTTTTTATTTTAATATGCGAGTGTGAATATCTGAGTTCCTGCACACAATATATACACTAGAATTCAAATATCTGTTTGTATCGATCATAGTGACACATTGACTGGAAATAATAGATGGCATCTAAGACACGTTAAACACTGTGGCGAAATTCATGATCATACAGAAAAATGAATACTAATAAATAATACGATTTAATAAATAAGTAATTTTACCAACACCCAACCACATCCAGCGTCAGTGCCAAAAGGTCAGATACTGGTCAAATGGAACTGACAAAAAACGAGAACCGCTATTTCTTCAGAATCTGTCAGGTTGTCAGCAGAACATTTCACCAGTATGACTCACGTTATGCTTTATCGCGTCTAAATGTCCTCACAGTTTCTGTATGATGATAGCAAACAACTAATAACGCTGTCATCTCAGATATTTCTTTTTCTCGTTTGTGATTTCAAAATAAGCGGAGGTCACAGAAAAAAACAAAACGCAGCAGCTTTCAGACAAAAAAAAAGAGAAATGCATCGCCTGTCGATTTCAGTGTCAGAGACATATCCTGTAGACAGACTTTTTGCTGACTTAATGACTTTGCTCACAACTTTTTGTGACATTGATTGACACTCACTATAAACCATGCAGTCCTCCAAACGTTCTCTCCTCGGCTACTGTCCTCCAGCAGGTGTATTCAGTCACCTTTTCTGAGAAACGCACCAGTGTGACTGTCATGACCCCGTTTGCCTTCCAGTCGACGCGAGAAGAAACACATCAGTCACTGACAGGTAAATACACGCATGGCGCTCACGCAGGCCGTTTCTCTCTGGATTAGGAGCATTAATGGACATCGAGCTGAGAGTCCTCCAGAACTCTTTACTTGAATATGGTCTTAGAGCAGATTGTTGAGTCCTCTTGTACGAGAGTATGTTTCACACTGCGGCACTGGTAGATCAGGTTAAGGGGAAAAGGTAACGTCAAGTAATGGATCTTGATCGTTCATCTCCTGATCATCTTTATGGCAACGGCAGAACTGGTTCAGTACCAAGAAAGTTTACTGTCCATGTTACATCTCATCTAATTATTGTGACCTATGACCTATGTCACAACTCTACAACAACTCAACCTTTATTATGATATTTTTTTTATTACTATTTTTATTGTTGTTATTATTATTATTGTTGTTGTTGTTGTTATTGTTGTTGTTGTTACAAATACCTGGCTCGAACGTGCAGCGACTGTGAAATCTCCACAGCAGAGGTCAAATGAAGTCACTCAGAGCGGCGGAGGGTAATTTGATGCCTGAGCGTGTGTGTGTGTGTGTGTGTGTGTGTGTGTGTGTGTGTGTGTGTGTGTGTGTGTGTGTGTGTCCTCAGGATCCAGGCGGCTGTGTGAGTGGAGGGGAGGGAGGGAGGAGAGAGGCGCACACCGAGCACATGAGCGGGCGGCAGCGGCGGCGTGACCGCAGACCTCCGCAGCGGACACCGCTGTGACACCGTGCGCTGCGCCGGGGAAGCGTCGACGCTCACGCGGCGTCCGGGGCTCACGCGGGGACGCTGGCACAAGCGAAGGATCCGACTCCAGAGATCAGCAGGTCAGTCTCATACCGCTTCGTGTGTGTGTGTGTGTGTGTGTCTGTGTGTGCGCGCGTGGCTGCTGACCCGGTGGTGAAACGCTGGAAACCATCTTAGAAAGTAAAACAAAAACAAAGAACTGAACGTTCAGAGTCAACTTTTATGTAACACAATGTAACAATGATACGAAACAGTTCCGCCTGTTTAGTGAGTTCAAAAATACAAAACACGATCATTCGAACGCATACATTTGTATGAATCGTCATTTGTCGTCCGCTGATCTGAGAGCTGAGGTGTAACGTGTTGTTCAGGTGTAACGTGTTGTTCAGGTGGACACTGACAGGTTGCCAGTGTTGTGCACGTGAGGGGGGAGGACGGGGGGGGGGGAGATTGGAGAGGAGGGGTGGGGTGGGGGTGGGGGTGGGGGTGCGGCCACAGGACTGTCAAGTGGCACACAGTGAAATGCTGGGCCGCAGTGTGTCTGTGGGCCACAGTGTGAGTGTTGTGTTGGACATGCAAACACCAGGCGGAGATCTGAACCATCAGAGTGCTCACACTTTCTCAGGTGAGTGCAGCAGTTTTTTTTTTCTTTTTTATGAAAAAACCTGATTTTCAATTAGAAAGTCAATTATTTATTGATTTATTTAAATTAGCCTTTTGTTCCTTGCCTGTCATCATCCTGCGGCGTTTGAAATTGCACAACAGTTCTATGTACTTGCATTGACTGGAAAACTGTGGTCATGACTCAGCAGTATATGGAGAGCAGAAGCACATGGGCCGCCGCTGATTAATCGCTGAGGTTTGCTGGGTAGCTGTAGCTGTAGCCAGATTGGCCGCTCTTGTTATGATCTACATGAGGAGAACTTATCAGTTTGTTGCACAAGACTCAGCCAGTGATTCTGGTTGTTCTTCCTATATGTTTACGACTGATCGTTTCTCCTGTACGATCTTTCACAGTGAGCCATCATAGTATTTCTATTCAATATGGTTTATGCCTATTGCAGCATTTATTGTACGTATGGTTTGTGTATAAAATAAAGAAACTGGGGAAAACTCCAAAACGTTAACTTGTAAATAATGATGAGACTTACCAGTGGCATCTCCTTGACAGCAGTTCATTTCCAAATATATCCTTATTCTTTTTAAACATATTTAGCAGTGGTTATAAAGTTACTGAATATATACTGAATATCACCACTACTGCTGTGTATGCTTTTATTTTTGGCGTACTCGTGTTGTTGTGATGATGCATCTGAAGTTGTTCCAGATTATCACAGAATAACAAACCTATGCCTCATAAACTCAGATATATTGTTGTGATTCGAGCAATCTCATAGTCTCAGCAAGATTATTTTTATTATGTAGTCATCACTTAGACCACATGCTACTGTGGTTTTTCAGTCATGCTGTTGTGTCTCTTTACTTCGTAAACAATATGCCGGTTTTTGAACATGACAGAAAAAGGACGAAAGTCATAATCAATTGTCTATTCACAGTCATTAATATAATAATAATAATAATAATAATAAATATTCTGACTCGTTTTCATAGACAATTAAACTGATTCAATAAGTGTCCCACTGTTTATCTGAAAAATAGATGTTAGGTTCACTAAAGGTCAAATGACTGATGTAACAGTTCTTTTAAAATAGCAGAATTTATGACAAATCTGTGCTTGACAAATAATCAGTGATGGAGAGGTTATTAAAAGTCATTGACACTACTCTTTTAGCTTTCTGTCATAATTTCCTCTCAAAATTTGAATGCTATATTTTTTTTGTTTAATTCGTGGTAGCACGTCGGTCCTGTTGTAATGGGGCAGAAATGTTACATGAAAGTGTGTCATGAGTTGTTACAAATTCAGTTTACACACAAGAGTCACTGAGTTATAGCCTATCAAGTTACATAATTTCTAGAGGTGTGTATGTGTGTGTGAGTGTGTGTATGTGTGTTTGCTTGCATGTGTGTGCGAGTGAATGACTGAGCCAGAGTCGGACTTTGCTCTGTTGTTATAAATGATAAATGAAAGGAGTGTCGCAAGATAGCATGCGATGTTTATGTTGTTCCTCAGATGGCCTTTAAAGTTGCGTTTAACCCTCTATGGACGCCACACTGTGGCAAAAAGATTTATATGAATTGGTGTTAGAAAAAAAACAAATCAAGCTTCAGGTTTTTTTTTTTTAAAACCTCTACAACAAAGTTCGTCATGACTTTTGAAGACCATGCTGATGTAATTTAAAATCCTGGCAGAACATAAGTATAATAATCCTCTGCTAAACTAACAGCTGTATAAACATACACATACATCGCTTCCAGCTACCCACTTCTGCCTCTGTGCTGCCAACATCCTGCGTTGTTTACTCCACCTCAGCATTTCATGTTGTTAATGTGAACGTATGCAAAAAAGCCCACCCGTGATTTGGTTTTATCAGAAGACGCTGATCTAGTTGAACCTGAATGTTATCTGTTTTTAGTAAATTGGGTGTAATTATTAGCTTAAATTCAAGGCCACCCATGGCAAGATGTGGATGGATATTGCTGTGTTGTATGTACAGCCAGCATGCCCCTCATAGGATATTACCAAATAAAGCAGCTGGAATTGTGTCAGTTTACCATTTTTCTTTCTCGATAATGACAAGATGTTGTGGAGAAAAACCACGTATCATGTGTGGCTCAGATTTTCAGTTCTCACATCTCTATACTTTGTATTAATGTGCTGTCTGTCCGGATAAGAAAAAAAGACCTAATTGTAATGCGGTGTGAAGGTAATCTTAAGACGCCAGTTTTCAGCTGGCCACTTCATCGATAAAGAATTGAGTCGGATGGTGGACGTTTGCACCTGTGAGTGTAGGAGTAGCTCGTAGTACGTTCGTGGTCAAGGTAGTCATGTGGTTCGGTTGACATGCGTTGCTGGGTTTTGCCGTTTTCTCTCATCATGTCAGCTGCTGTTTATCCCAAATAATTCCACAAATGATCTAAAAAGATGTTTTTACTTGCCAATGCACTGTAACATAGATACTGTATTATTCATCAGACACCAGGGATGTCCAGCAACCATTGTCCCAATTTCCCTTTTTGAAAGATGTGGGGGCAAACAGCAGTTTCTTAGGTCAAAACCTTTATGTCTAGCGGAAACATGTCTTACTCACTGCTGGTGACATCACAAACTCAAGTCTTGCTGGAGATGATGTACGATGAGTGTAATCCACCCCCCTCAATTTAAAATTGGCAAATACTAGTAAATGCCAAATGTTCACGACAGTGAAACAGGAACAAAGACTGGTAATAGCTTTCGATCTCTCTGTAACTTTTTTTTTTCACAATTTTAGGTCCTTATTGCGATGGTTATGTAAATGTAATGTTATTTGCTGAATTGCAGGGATGTTGCTGAGTGGACCAGACTATGATAACACCCAGAATCATCTTTTGTGTCCTAGTCATGACCGGGACAACAAACTAATAATGTATCTCAAAACTCACACAAACTCACGACCCTTAGAGAAAAGGTCAGAAGACAATTTGTTGTTGAGCCAACTCTGACTTTTCTGATTTCCTTGACCTTTCCATTTGCACAGACAACCCGAGATCCGTTTCTTCTACGTTCGTACACCTTTCCCGGCACACGCTGTGTGTTTCCAGTATGCTGTGTGAATGAGTTGTACGTCATGAGTTGTTTTGTTATTGTCCAGCCACACTGACCTGGACTGAAGGCAGCACACTCCTGTCTTTTCCACCGCCTTGCTCTTCCTACTGTGCAGCCCTCCTTTCCACCCCCTGTCTCGGCGCTGTGTGTGTGTGTGTGTGTATGACAGTGTGTTTTCAGGTGTGTGTGACAGAGATTTTGACGTTGCATTCTTGTAATCAATGGAAGGAGTGCCCTGAACTACTCTTTGGTTACTTTGTTTATACAGCGCTCTCATATACATCTTTCAAGTGCGACAGAATTATCTTTGGATTTCGTAATTTTTGTAGTGTGCGTTTGCAAATGTCACGGACACACTCTGTGTGTGTGTGTGTGTGTGTGCGTGTGTGTGAGGGTGGGTGGTTTGTGTGTGTGAGAGACCTTGACAACACGCACCGCTCCTTCCCCTTATCCAGCAAGGAAGCTTTTAAAGCTCAAGAGACTCATCGACCATCAACCCACGACTATTTACAGGATTTAGGGGAAAGTTCATTTACTTACATTATAGTGAAAACTACAGATTCCCAGAGAGCAGTATGTCCAGCGGACACAAATATAGAGATGTATGGTGGAGCACTGCCATTGATCTCTCTCCATTCTGACCTTCATGTTTTGTATGTGTGTGTGTGTGTGTGTGTGTGTGTGTGTGTGTGGCCTTGCCACATATTATCTCAGTTTAAATGTCAATGTTCCTATATGGTTACGTTCGTGTGCAAAGATACACACCAACATTCTTGTGTGTCCTTAAATGTATGTTTTGGTTTACATGAAAGGGTTCACCCAGTGACACTAAGCCCACCACATGCCCCAGTCGCACTATGATTCTGACAGCAGTGTGTACATCAGTCGGACTACCCTGTGTAACAGGCTAACTACAGATAATTATGTTTGATGACAATGCCCCGAAGTCTGATTGACAGATTGTAGAGTTTGATTCATTTTAGTTTCACAATTGCTGCAATAACGTGAAAATGTGATGCTGACAAAATGTAATGTGATGCTGAGACTGGGATCTAGAATTCCATGTAGAGTGTCTCATCATCCGAGTCCAGGTCTGACCCCATCAGTCGGGTCATCCTCTTCAAGACCAACAAAAATAAAGACGACACTCCGAGACTAAAGCAGCTTGCTGTCATACAAAGCTTTTATAATTGTAAACTCGAGCTGCTGCAATCTTATTGCAAGAGCTATCTATTCCTGTTGTGGGCTCGTGTTGTTGACACAACAATAATAATAATAATAATAATACACTGTAACTGTGAAATGTGCTTTTATGACTTTATTTTGAAAGGACGAGGCATCCTAATCAAAATGAAATTAAAATCTCTTCTCGTGGTTCGGGTTTTAGATTTGCAAGTAAACACTGGATGATTTTTATCGTGGGCTCGTGTTGTGTTGTGTTGGTCTGGTATGAGGTGACAGAAGTGAGTGTGTCACCGCTATCACACAGTGAGTGGCTGTGAGGAGGGAGAGAAGTGCAACCAGAAAGGCATGATGAGGTTGCCTGTCAGAGTGAAGCAACAGGAAGTCTCCTGCATCTGATGTCTACCACCTCACAGACACACACAAACTCACAAACAACCGCACACACACAACCACACACTAGCTCCAGAGCACACATTAGCATACACACTATAAAATATCTCTCGGCACATGAGCACATGTGGTGTATAACAGGAGAAGCATTCAGAAATGAACACCCATGTACATGTGCGCGCGCACACACACGCGCACACACACAC
The DNA here is from genome assembly GCA_016785345.1 of Trinectes maculatus. NCBI lineage: Eukaryota > Metazoa > Chordata > Actinopteri > Pleuronectiformes > Achiridae > Trinectes > Trinectes maculatus. The sequence goes on along the minus strand of JAFBJQ010000467.1, from coordinate 97,602 downwards.
TTACAAATACACACACACACCCCCACACACCACATGATAGTTAGCTGTCTGAACTTCTGCTGAGTCCAGACAATGTGTAGAGAAAATATGTGTAGTTCTCTTTCTATGGGTCATCACTTCCTGAGGAAAAGCATGACCACACACACACACACACACACACACACACACACACACACACAGTCTCTTCTCCCTGTCACTCTCGCTGTCACCAGGTTGCTGGTCAGTGGACTGACATTTAACAACTCTCTGAACTTAAACAGGAGAAACGGGGTGAGTAGGCTGTCCTGTATTCTGTGTGTGTGTGTGTGTGTGTGCGTGTGTGTGTGTGTGTGATCATGGTGTCTGGTGAGATGATTTCCTCTTTCAAGAGCAGATGTTCGTGCTTATCAGTGAGATACTGTAGATTCGGTAGTTTTATTTGATAGTATGGCTTCTCTCAAACTGTTTATCACTTCCTTAGCTTACTTGGGTTTGTCTATCTATCTATCTGTCTGTCTGTCTGTCTGTCTGTCTGTCTGTCTGTCTATCTATCTATCTATCCATCTGCACATGTATACACACACACACACACATATATATATATACATATATATAGGCGATAGAAAAATGAATGAGTATCCTAAAAATGAAAATAGTTTTGATATTTTGGAATTAAATGATATCCCCCAGAAGTAAAATGATTCAGACCTGTGTGTGTGTACATGTAAACCCCTTATGACAACTGTGCCAAGAACGTCTTCCTTTCAAGCTCCACCTCCGTCTTACCCCAGGTTGACCTGCCGTTCACCACGGCTCCACATTTCTCGCTTCTGAAGTCAAAACCCAAAAGATTCAAGAAAAAAAAAAACCAACAACCCCAAAACGCAGCAAACACAACTCAAAGAGAGGTCATCTCGGTTCTGTTTTACTCAGACCTGTGCCAAGAAGAGGACGGAGGTGGTGGTTTGTAACCTGGCGCCGTGTCAGGCTTTGAAGCGTCATGAGTAAACTCAGAACCATCGTAGAAGATGAGTTTTCAGACACAAGCAGACTCTCGTTTCTCCTGAGAGGGCAGTCCAGACCTCTGGCTGACACCTCAGGTGCGCTCGCTTTTCCATGACTGCTTGATTGTTGAGACAGAGAAGGGGAAGGCCCGTGCAGAGTGTTTTGCCCTGAGCGGCTTCACACCACCTGAGGTAAAAGTGCCAGTTTCCTGAAGAGAGAAGCAGGAAGGCAGCTTTCTTCTTCTCTGCATGCAGCTTTTGAAACGCCGCCGCTCCTCCACTAGTTTCACGTCACTGCATAAAATCAGCTGCTTGCAAGTAAACCAGCGATTTACCACAACAGCCTGTGATTTCCTTTTTGTTTGTTTGTTTGTTTGTTTTCAGTGTCTCACGGTTTGCATCACGCAGCGCTGTAACCTGGATGAACTGCTCGCTACCAGTCGTGTCTTTTCAAAGAAGTTGTGAGCAACTGTGAGGCAGACGTGCAGGCGGGCGTATTATCTCTGTTTTAGTCACACGCTGTTTTACATGATGAGGTCAGGAAGTCACTGAGCTCCAACTCTAACTCTCTCTCTCTCGCTCTCTCTCTCTCTAGTACAAAAAGACAGAGAAACCCATGCATTCCTTTAAAGAGGAAATAGTCTGCAGTTCTCTTTCTCTCTTCGTCAGGATGTTATCAAGGCAAAAGCAAGACGACGTGAAAAAGTGTTGCAAAGTCAAAAAAAAGCATTATGAAGTATGAAAAAAAAATCTTCTGTATCCAGATGACATCAGCAGGTTGTTTTTTTTTCTTATTGTAAACTGAATCCGGATCTTTCGAGGTCTTGTGTATTTTTTAACAACGAATTTTCAAAATTCAGTTTTGGAAATCTGGAGTGCAGGTGACCACTTCCTTCTCACCCTCAGAAAGTGAAGGCAGGTTTTATTCAGAGGGACGAGATAAGAGCATTAATGCAGCAGGACAGGTTCTTGCCTTTGTGTCTCACATAGCTAAATGTAAAAGAGCAGCTGCTGTGTTGACTCCATTAGTGCGGCTGCACCTTGACTCGTCAATGACTCCTGCCGTGTAGGACTACAGGAGAAGACGTGATGACAGTACTGGATATTTTCCAATTGCAGGTCATTGGTCGCTGTGAGCTTGATGGTGTTAAATATTTGTCGAGCTGTATTTTGCTTTTTGTGTCCACCCTGACAGCTTCCACATTCGAGGGTACGGTAAACAGTAAACAGGAAAAGTACAGCCAGTCTTTATGCAGTAATCTGTGCACCGGCCTTTGCTACAGTCCATGTTGGCCTGGATCTCTTTTTCCGTTGTGAGGAAATATGAGCATTAAAAAAAAAAAAAAAAATCATTCATTTTGCAACTTTGTCCCTGAAGGAAAGATTTCGCATTTCTTTATTTGACCTCTTGCTTTCACGTTTTTTTTTTCCAGAGCTGCTGCGTTTCAGCTGTGAGAACAGCATCCTCACCGCTTTTAACGTTCATTAGAGAAATCTAACGTTTCTCTAATGCCGCGTCAGCAGTTTCGCTCATGCCTCACATAGACCCGTGGACTTTTAAATAGAAGCTTAGTTTACAAAGAGAGAAGCAGTGTGACGTCACGTCAGACTAACGTCCCCACAGAAACACATCCAGCATCAACATGTGACAGCTGACAGTCAGCTGACAGTCCGGATCAATACCTCCCCTCATCAATACATAACTGATCGAGGAAAAAAACACACGCGTCCAACACGGAAAATCCACATCCGGGCGGATCGATATGAGGCGCAACGCGGGAGTTCGTACATGTGGAGGTCAAACGGCTCCTGTAACTCTGACCACTGGAATCTGACCTGGACACATGTGGAATGTTGGCACTGGCACGTGCGCACATCGCATTACGCACCACAGGATCAATTGATGTCACGATGGTGACTCCAGTGCCACTGATTGTACAACGACCAACATGTGCACAGAATCTGGTGCTATAGGTTATCATTATTATTATTATAATTATAATTATCATTATTATTATTATTATTATTATTATTATCTGTCATAAGGTCAGACTTCCTGCGTCTCCAGAGGTCAAAGTCACGGAGGAGCTGGAGACGCGCGCGGATCAGGTCTGATCATCATCACCATCACCATCCAGCAGAATAAAGAAGGTCCCACTCACCATGTCTCTGCGGAGGCACCGGCTGCTGAGAGCATGTCACGACACTAAATCCCCCAGGAGAACCACAACCACACCTCCGGTCTCCGGTCCGAGCTCCGCGGCGCACTGATCACTGAGCCGTCAGATGGGGGAAGCCATGGTGCGGTGTCTCCTCGGAGGAGCGGAGGCGCACGGAGGCGCAGATGCAGGAGAAGTGTCCCCGCGCGCGGAGAGCAGGAGGCGGACGAGCGGTGCGCGTCGGGTCCGGACGCACCGGGGACAGAGAGGGATCCCCGGGGCGAGGGCAGCGGAGAAGCCCCGTGGGAGAGGCTCCGTGGAGAGGTGAAGGAGTCAGTGTGGAGTCTGAGTGTGAGTCAGTGCGCGGTGAGGCTGCGGCTGAAGTCACAGCAGACACTGACCCGCTGTGGTCTGATCCCTCCTCTCCAGTGCGAAGGAAGCGTCTCTCTCTCTCTCTCTCTCTCTCTCTCTCTCTCTCCCTCTCTCTCTCCCTCTCTCTCTCTCTCCCTCTCCCTCTCTCTCTCCCTGTCGTGCCACTCCACATTTATTTTACCCGCGGTTCACGTGTCTGCTCCATTTGTGCGCCCTGAACAGAGAGGGGAGATGTGGTTCTATGGGTCAAAGGTCACAGACAGGTTTTCAGTCCTTAAAACCACATTAAACTTTACTCTGTTATATGTAAATGTAACTATGTAGGAAAAGGGTGGACTCAATGACGTCATTAAAAAAAGGCTTCGTTTGACCTTCACCAGAGTGCTGAAGAACCTGAACCAACAACAACAACAACACGTACAGCAACGCAACGTCTACGTCCACAGGTTGCTCCGAAAAAACATTTCTCTCCTGGTAACCCGGTGAAGGACACGTTTACTTCTCCTTCTTGTTGATCTGTTATCGTCCAGAACTTGAAAAGCTCCTGTGTCAAATTAGACCTTCACCTCCACATGAAGTGAACAGCACCAAGTCCACAACCTCATCATACTCATCAACTCCTGCAGACATCCCAGTGCCGCAAAATGTCAGTTTAATTAGGTTTCTTCTTGCTTCCTTAATGAATGTGCAAATACTAACATTTATACTTTGAGGTGTTTAAATCTTCCGGGGAGCAGATAAAAGCAGCGGTGCTCCAGGTCAGGAACACAAGATGTTTACTCCCTCTCATCAGTACAAATGACTCCGCTGCTGAACTCCATCTCTCCATCTCAAACTGACCGTCCATCCTCTGGCATCACTTTCTCTCTCTTTCATCTTTACTCATCATCCATCATCACATCCACCTTTTGAATCCCAAATGATCTCTCTCTCTCCTTCTCTGTTTGGAATTTCCTCCGTCCTTCATTACATCATCCACTCCCCCTGTATGTGCAGTATCTCTCATGCGGGCCATATGGTCATAATATCCGTTATGTATTACACACTTTATGTCACGCCAGGTTCCATGTGCAGGATTTATCGCCCGAGCGATACATCGCACACCATTCTCTCTCCTGTTACGTGAAAATCTGATCAGCGGTTTCAGAGATAGCGTGCGTGACAAATTAGCCCAAAGTGTAATATTAAGAGTGACAAAAACAAACAACGAATGACACGTGATTCCCTGCAGTTCTGTCAGAATTCACTCGCTGCTGTCCAGTGCATGACGACTGGACAGATGGCCTGAGGCTGATCCATTGTCCCACTCACATGTCAGTCGTCAGAGAGAGAGAGCCAACACTGAGGTGGACTCGCAACAGAATGAGTCTCACTTTGACTCACAATCCAAACCCGGCCACATGCAGGGAACTGAACTTAATATTTGCGCTTACTGTGCACACGGAGATGAGAAGTGAGAAGCAGATTAAAAAGTATGGATTACTCATATGGCGAATATGGGTTTGTACAGACATGCAAAGTCCGACTGTAGTCGTAGTATGTAAACAAAAGAAAATGCTGCACGATAATCTTGTTGTACTAGTTGTGATTCATTGTCGTCACGATGCATGATGCTGCACGGCCGAGCAGGCATCAGCTGTAGACTTCTGACTTGTTAAGTGGAAGCAACGTGAAAACTCTCAAAACACTCGAGTTCAACTTCAATAACACAAACAGCGACAAAAACGTCTTGTTGCACATGAGAGCGGCAGGACTGAATGAAGATAATGCAACTGTACAAACTGAAAGTCAACTGCACTCGAACAATTGTTTGTCTAGTTTAAAAATGCCTTCAATTTTCGTTGGTGTTCGGAAAAAAGAAAACGTGACCTCGACATCAGCATTTATGATAAACGTGTAGAACATGCAGGTAGAAGTCTACATATATTCATATTTCTAATATTTCAGGTTGGTTGCGACAACAAATCACATCTACTCTGACTCTGTGTCTCCGTCTCTTTGTCACATTTCCACATAAATCAACCTAATCAACCTGATCAGCCACTTACAAGCTTCTCAGAAAGCATTACAAAGCAATCTGTGATTGTTCTCAGGGAGTTAATTCGATAGATGATGAGGACGAGTCTCTACGAGCGCAGACCGACTCCAGCGTAAGTGCATTCCAGCTCCGCTATAAGGACAATTACTTTTACTGACTTGCGTTTCTAAACTTAGCTTGGTGGACATATGTTTGATATCTCTGTGTCGTTTTTATGTGACCTCTTAATCAAATTATTCTGATTTCATGACTCGATAATGTTACTGTGCTGTTTCACTGGCATACAGACAGACACACAAAACAGACATCAGGATTGGTCAGCAGTCAAACAGTTCAGGATCAGCATCATCAGGAAACACTCACATTCAATTAGCCTGTTAGACTATTATGTTGTTATCCAGACCATAATACACGCTGCTTTTATTTAAAAAACATACTATTGTTTCCATCAAAAGGCACATTTTGTAAAAAAGGACGCGTTTGGTACAATCTAAGATTTCTCAGTGGCAGTTTTTTTCTGGCTGCTATAAAAGTCTGTCTGAAAGTAACAGTATTTGAAATACTTCAGTCGCTCATTACTGTGACTTACCTCCATCATGGCTGCCAGGTAGAAGAGTCTCCATTATCCAGTCAGCCAGTGATGGCGCCCTCAGTCTGCTCCAACAGTTCATGCTTGTACTGTGAGTTGTTAGCTCCTGTTGGTTATTAGCGATACAGATCCGATAGAAAGCCAAAGTTATCCACAAATCACAGCAGCTGTTGATGTAACATCCACCTGTGTCCACGGCCACAGAGGTTTGAGAGGGATTTCAGCAGGAGTTCCTGGTTACGCCATGTTCAAGTGAGGTGGGGACATATTTCTGAGGTTTAACTTTTGTTTTGAACTAAAATATTTCCTAAAGCTACCAGGTATACTTCCATTCACCCCAACACAAGGTCACTGATTCGTAAACACATAGTTGCACAAACTGTAAATATATTTGGCCACTTTCTTTAGTGTACTTATTTTTGAGTTGTCCCACTAATGGTTTAGTCCACACAGTCAGGCCTCACCTGTGATGATCTCTGATTGGTTGTATTTTAATGTGGGAAAAAAACAGGAAGTAGACTTTTCTCTCAGTAGTTTGAGAATGTTCTTCAAACCAGGGAATAAAGATTTTATTCAAGATGTTTAAGGCTGCACGTGAAGATTCATGTAGCTGTGTTTATGCTTATGCTGCCATTAGCTGCTATGTGTTTGCTGTGAAGCTAAAACATTAGCATCAAAGCTTTCTGTTAGTTGTTGATATGATGTTTAAGTGCTGAAATTTTAGACATTATTCAAGAGTTTGTATGAAAGATTAACTGCAAACTTAATACTTTAATGGAAACTGGTGACCTGTTATGTTACAGTGTTAGCATGGACCGTTTGCTAGTTTGCTATTGTTTGCTATTTGCACTAAAGTGTTAACAGGCAAGGTTCACTGTTAATGTTTTGAGTTTGTTAGGCTAAATGTTAGCTATTTATGCTACAGTGCAAACAGATAAGGTTAACAGCTAATGCTAATGTTTCTGCAATTGTTATGGTAATGTTAGCCTGGAAACTGCTATTGGGTTATGCTTACGTTCAGTATTGAAAACATTAGGGTTAGGTTATGCCAATCATGATAATGTGTTAGCATGACAACCGTTTCACAGAAGCCAAAGTCATAGTGCAACATCTGTTCAATATTAGCCTCAGTAAGTCAGCGTTACCTCTTATGTGCATTTTGTTATTGACTTTTCATACATTAGTGCTGTGGAAAAAAAAGGCTCCATTATTAAAACTCTCAGAGGGACTCTGAAGAGGCTTTATTACCTCGGGAAGTGAACCTGCATGTTCTGGTTTTATGCTAGCTTTCGGTGGAGTATATCATAATGCACGGTGGAGTATGAATGTAAATGAGTAAAGATGTTGTTGTTGTTGATGTGAGTGTGTGTGGGATGTGTGCTGATGTTTCTGAGCACGCCTCAGTGGCCTGTAAACCGCACAAACACCCCCTGGATAGATAGCATCATATTGCTTCCTAACTACCCACATAGCGAACGCATTAGAAATACAGAGAAAGCGTGAGCAAACTTTCATCTTTCCCGACGTCTCCAAATGGCTCTGTTCTTACAGGAGCTCTGCGGTCGGGCGTAAATGGCTTCCTGATGAGCTTTCCTGCCTCCCTGACAGGATCATGATGTGTGAGCCTGTTTTTCCTCAAACCCACTTTCACTTCAGCTCGCCATGGCATCGCCGAGGTCATATCACTGAGACGCCTGCCGTTGTCCCGTTGTCCTCAGGTGATGGTATGTTGACGCCTGTACAGCGTTAATCCCCAAGACATAACGTCACGTTGTGTGTCTGTCTCCGTAATATATACTGTATTTGTACTTTTGTATTTGTACTTTTTGGCAGCCAATGAGCAGAAATCACTTTTTCCGCAAATATTTTTATAGCGATCCAAGGTTTCGTAATACGCAGGAATATTTTGTGATATATTCTCTCATCTCAAGTGGAAATTTCAGCTTGTTTTCTCAGTATGTTGTGACTGTAAAACATCAGCCTGCAGCACAATGACGGAGCCAAAGCCTTTAGTTAGCTTCACCGTCTGCCCTCAAACTGGCCGTCAGTGGACAAATGAAGTCCAAGTGCATTTAAAGCACTAACAACATTAACGACACAGCCGCGAAGAAGCTTTAGAACCTCCAAGTTCAATAAAGTGCAAAGTGCAACAAAAGCACAGAAATGTTAGTAGCCAGCTTTTTTAACGAGCAGAGAGAAATGAAACTGTTTGTTACAGAGGTCATAACCACTCATTTATTTCTGCTCATCATTTCAGATCAAGAAAAAGCCAAACGACACAGTTACTTACAGACAAAAAGACCAACTGTTTGTCGTCTTGTAGAGTGTTTTTTTTCCAGAATTACATTTTGAAACTGAATTAGTTTTGTTATTTAATATTTTATTTATTCATGTATGATGATGCAGTTGATGATGTCCCCAACACATTTGTTTTGTGCTGTCAGAGGTCAGAGGTTTTTCTACTCGAAAAACATTACGTTGTGCATGATGTAAAATCTACACGCTACGTTTGCTGTCAACTTGTAGGTGTGTAGTCATGTAGTACATGTGTGTGTAGTTCCACTGTGTGCGTCTGTGTTTCCCTCAGTAACAAACACGTGTGTAATAATGTGTAGCAGCGGCGTCAGTGGATGTTTAGTGGAGGCAGTGTGATGCTAGCAGAGATAATGACTGTCAGACAGGAGCAGTTAGCTGTGACTGTGTCACTGCGGACGACCATATTGCTTCTATTTCATGCTTCTCTCCCAAGTTCGTTCTTTCTTTTCTTTTCTATTCTTTTCTTTTCTTCCCCTCTGATGCTCCTCGTTCTCGCTGTGTGCTCCTGTTTGTAGTTCATCTTCTCATTAGTGCTGTGTGAAAGCAACTGATTTGTTTTCTCGTTTCACTTTGGATTACCTCGTGATTACTTATTGGCACCGGCGCTGTAAAAAGCTTCCGTAATGAGAGTGTTGCTACAATATCACAAAATATTATAGTCTGAGCAACACTGTGTTTGTCTGTTGTTGACTTTTATGAGGTCTGAGGTCGTCATTTCTCTTTGATGAGGAGCGTTCATTGTTATTTGTGACAGAAATAAAGTAAGACAGATGCAGAAATCAGTTTTCAGCATCTTTAATTAAAGCGAGTGTGAAAGAGCGTTTTGATCTTTGGATGAAAGGAACAGGATTAGTGATGGCAGTAGTGAAGAGTAGGAGTGAAACTGAGGATAAAGTTGTGTATTTATGTCTGTTTCGTCGACATGAACACAACAACACACTGCTGTTCGCTTCACTTCGTTTTCTGCTCTAAACTCTGCAGCGTTTTTTTTTTTTTTAATACCTTCACTTATGGTTGCCATGGTTTTCAGTGTCAGCGGCTGGACTGTGGGCTCTGAGCCTGGTGCTGGTCAGTGTCCATGTTCATATCATCAGTTTTTTTTTTGTTTGTTTTTCTTTTTGAGCAGTATTAATGTATGTCGTGTATTAATGCATTTCCTTCTCTCTCTCTCTCCTCATTTCCTGCTTCCTCTCTCGACCACAGGTTTTCCTGTGATAGACTCGCTCACTTTGTTCCCAGTTAATGTCCACAGAGTCGACGAGTTCGCCGTCGTTCTGCTTGAGCAAACTGAGCACAGCCCACTGCATCAAGCCAAGGTAATTAGCTAGAATGGATACACACACGCACACACACACACACACACACACACACACTGTATACATCCACCTACCTCTATTTATCAACATTTACCCACACAGACACTTGGAAAACTTTATTGGAAACAACACTTATTATAAAATATATATATTTTTTCTGGCCAGTAAATAAATCCATCAATACCTGCACACACATTCACAAAGAGAATGTAAACAATACATGTCACCTCATATCTGTTCCTTATGTGTGTTGTTTTTTGTGTGTGTATTTACTTGTGTTACCGCATTACTGGCTCTTCCCCACCACGTTGCAGCGTCTTTTTACACATGACTTTATCTCTTTATCCGCACATCGGCAGAGTGCGAGTGCAGATAAGGGCTGGTGCGCGTGTCCTGAGCTTACATGGCTGCTCACACACATAATTAGCCCTTTAATCTGAGTCTGTGAGCAGAAGCGGGGAGGATTTGGACGAGCTCGGTGGTTCCCTGCTGGTGCCCGGTGCGGCGGGAAAAACCGTCTCATGTTTCCTATTAGTCGATTCAGTGGCTGTCGGACATTGTGTTGCAGTAAATAGTACATGAGGGAATGTATCTGACAGCTGCGTAATGATTCAAAGGAGAAGCCGTGCTTGGTGCTACGATGATGTGTGTGTGTGTGTGTGTGTGTGTGTGTGTGTCTTCTGGTTCTCATGTGAGCCAGCTGTGAGCTTCTGGCTAAGAAAATGAAAACACCGGCGTCTAACAGATAGTGTGGAAAACTGAAATGAAACAATCAGTGTGGTTTATTGCGTGAAGATTTACTGAGGTAAACACTTCAACAAACGAGGCTCAGTGTCGGTGGAAGAAGAGAAAACCTGAATGCAGCTGCTGCTGAGCAGCAGGGCGATGAGTATTATTATAATAGACAATAAACTTCCCTTTGACTTTTTATTTTTTTAAGCGAAAAGACAAAAATGTCAAATTAAACTGGCTACAAATCTACACAAACAAACATGAACCAGTGGCGTCGTCTGCGTATAACGTCCTCCTGACTGCCTGTTCTCCGGTTCTGACGTTCCATCAGGAGCAGGCAGTGATTTGATTCTCCTTCGTCGTGTCCTTGAGCTGTTTTCTGTCTCCGGCCGCTCGGCTGAAACAGCAGCGGAAAACTGTGTCCCTGGAAACAGACGTTTAATTACAGCAGGCGTGCGGCTCAAGTGTCCAGAACACAACGTTTCATGTTGGTGGAGGTTCCAGGCTGGTCCCTGACACACGGCTGTTCTGGATGAGAAACCAACCATTCGCCTTTTATTTTCTGGACGTGTGTGATTTCGTCATGCCGTGTGTGTTGTTGCTCGTCACTGGTGAAACGATGCAGCAGAAAAGTCTCCAGACTGAACTTCTTGACGCCACTTTAGTTTGCTAAATGTCTTTAAAATGTGAAAACACTGAGACAGCACTAAAATACCAAAGCCAATTAAGCGTCCAGACAGGGCAAAATGCACCGAGGTACTTAAACAGACTTGACCTTTGCATTAAGGAGGTCGACATGAAAGTTCACTAAAAGGACAAGTGGTGTCTCCACTTCATCACAGAGGTACGGTCATTTTCTTTTCCCTTTCTTCTCCTCGCTCTCATTTGGCCAACGCCTGACCGCAGCCTCTCAGAGCATCTACTGTTTCACCAATTACCTCCAAACCACTTCACCCCAGTTGCACAAATATTTTCAAACGTAGGAGCGATCATTTCCTGTAGCGAGCACGGCGAAGGCATCAGAGTTTGACAAAGGCCAGAATTTCCCGTCTGGCTGTGGCTCAGTGTGAGGAGGCTCCGACTAACAGGCCTTTTCCAGCTCCACCGCCGCCGCCGCCGCCGCCGCTGCTGCTGCGGCATCACTTGCTCTGACTGATCATCCAAAAGTTGTGACGACTTTGAAGCAGCCTGATTGCCGCAGATGTATTTTGGTGGCTAGACGTCTTCACAAACACCATCTGTGCTGCGTAGGTGGCAACAGGCAGGAAGTAGAATTGTTGCATTTATAATTTTTCCATGTTTCCCCTCGGGGGGAGACGATGATTGAAAAGACGATGTGATGACTCAGATTTACACACAGTACGTGGTCCGTCTCAGACTCCAACGTTTCTTCTTCTTCTTTCCTTTATCTCGCCATGACTCAGCCCCCCCGCTGCACTTTCACCAGCGTCTTTCACTTAGTGCGTTTAAAGTGCCGAGAGTCAGAGCAGTAAAAACCTGCCGGCGATCGTTTTGATTTTCAAACGCAGAAACATTTAACGAGTCTCCGTTTGATGAATTAAACACTAACTGGCAAAAGAGCGATCGCATGACGCTTACATCTGATTTCACTTACACAGTATGGAAAACGTGGAATAACAAACTTTATTTACGTATCACATATTCATGACTGTCAACTGAAAAACACGTTTGCTGAGAAGACTTCATCTAGAGCTTCAGCTGAAGGACTAAATGTGATTTTATACCAGAGGTCAGAGGTCAGGGGTAGCAGATGAACACAAGACAAGTCGAGTGGCTGAGTGCTGACTGTTGTCCCGTCGTGTCGTTATTTCTGCTTCATTCAAACATAATGAATCGTTTAGTTTATATTCTGACCCTGGATCTGTGAGAGGAGCTTTACAGATAAACTGATGGAGAGAGGAGAGACGTCTGAACTCTCAGATATCATCACGTCAGTAACCTTGCATCGGTGACATTTGGCAGAAGGGGCTATGAATAGCTGCCTCCTGCAGGACCCACAATGCATCAGTGTTTTCATTGTGGCACCGCGGACGAGGGCGGAGGTCTCGGCGTGTGCGTCTATCCAAGTGTGTGTGTGTGTTTATATGTTTGTGGCGTGTGGTGACTGTGACAGTGTGTACGAATCGAGCAGCGCCTCAGGACATGTGACTCCAATCTGTGACTCGGCCTTATGTTGCTCTTTATTTTATCCCTGAGGCCGTGTGTGTGTGTGTGTGTGTGTGTGTGTGTGTGTGTGTGTGTGTGTTTACTGCTTCTATACATTCACCTTCCTGTATAAGGCTTTAAACAGTGGTGGCAGATTGAATTCATGCTTCCACAGAGTGGTGACTTGACCTCTGCTGGTCGTCTGACATGTGAGGTCAAGGGTGCGGCTGTTGTGTAACGCTGTTTTATATATTTATCTCAAACGCTCATTGAAAACAGTGAACAGAATTTGTATGTAAAGTTTGATCCCTCGCTGCACAGCGTGTTTGATGAAGTGTGAGGAGCAGCTCGAAGCTGTTTTATTCATTATTGTTGGCTTTAAAGTTTAGCAGCGATTGTGTGTTTGTGTGTGTGTGTGTGTGTGTGTGTGTGTGTGAGTCATCACATCCTACAGATGGTGATTAAAGTGAACCTGAGCCTCCTGTCAGTCATTCTCAGCTCAGCCGGCTCTGCTGCTTCATATCGGCGCAGTGTGTGTGAACGGTGTTTAATATCGTCTGCTAATGCGGCTGAATGTCAGTGTGTGTGTGTGTGTGTGTGTGTGTGTGTGTGTGCCCCCGCAGTGGCCTTAGCAGTGAACGCCGTCCTCTCATGAACTTCTCCACGTCTTCTCCCACTTCACCACCAAACTACTTCCCAGGATTATTTCTCTGTTGTTGTTGTTGTTGTTGTTGTTGTTGTTGTTGTTGTTGTTGTTGTGTTTTTAATTCCCTCAGGTCCAGTTTGTCTAACGCACACGCTGAAACTCACGAAAAGACATAACATGAACAGTTCCCTCGTTTCCTCTCACTTTGATTTCAGGAAGCAGTTTCTCGTCTCAGGGAGGAACAGTTGTTGGTTTCTCTCCGTCTTCACTGTGGGGGTGAGATGAGTCTCTGCAGGACGGTTGTGACCTCTGACCCGAGGAAGCCCTGAAGTCCACAGGGAATAAACCACATCGCTGCGGGGGAGTGAACGTCTACGTGTGTTTACTGTGTGTCGGTCATCCAGCTGAATCTAAAAGGTTGTCGAGTCTTAGTGGGTCAAACCCACGTGGACACCTCAGGGTCAGTGTTTCCTGAGCTACTGACCTTTGACCCCCTGTCAATGGTGGATGGTCATTCACTGTGAGAGTCAGGATCTTTTTGTACATAATTTTTTTTTTTTTAGTTTTGTTTAGGAAGGAAACATTAGAAACGATTGATGAACGATTTGGGGAAGTCGACGCAGAAACGTTGTATAGGTAAACAATAAAAAAAATCTCATTTCAGGCAAATATGAAACACACCTCCATCAAACTCTGCAGCACTAATCAGGGTTCATTAATAACACTGACTGTGATCTCAGTGCATCTGACCTGAGCCTCCTCCTCCACATGTTCAGACCTGATGTTCCTGAACTCCTCATGAATCATCCCAGTATCTTCAGACTATTAGATCAGTGGATTAAATTGTTCATTTGATTTTTTTTTTTTTAAGTAAAGGTTATGTCTCATATTTTAGGCTGGCGGGAGTCAGTGATGTGTCGTAACCATGGAGACCTGTAAGTCATCCTGACACCAAACATCTGCTGCAGCTGAAGCTGAATCGCTGCCAGGCCTCACTGACTGTCACTGAGTTGTACTGATGTTCCTGCAGAGACCTGAACATCCATCCTCTTCTGTTTGTCTGTTTACCTGTTTATACTGCTGGATCAGCGAAACCTGTGTTCACGCACATCTGCATGGCTTTACTCTCTGTTCCTGCAGCTCCGACGCTCCGAGTCAGGTCAGACCTGCCTACGGCTCATTACGTCTTCTGCAGTTAATGATGCGAAGTCGGTCACATGACGCGTTACATCGTCCTGTTCCAGTAAGTCCTGTCTCTGCGTAACGTAAACGTCTCCTGCTCCGCGGCTGATCTACTTCAACCGTACACAGCAGAGTGTGTGTGTGTGTGTGTGTGTGTGTGTGTGTGTGTGTGTGTGTGTGTGTGTGTGTGTGTGTGACGTTCAGGTGCTTTCTGAACCATGCGTCACTTTTCATCCTTTCACTTCTTCACTCTGTTATTGGAAATGAACTGTTGGATTTCTTCTCGTGGATTTGTCCAACTCTCAGATGTTCTGAGAGAGGAGACGTCTCCGTCGGTGGTCCCTCTGCTGGGGGAGGGAGGTGAACTAAGGATCAGGGCTTTGTCCGACTCCGTCCTCTGAACCGTGGACATGACCAGATCTGTTTTTATCCAGGACTCCTGCTTCTTTCATCCCTGACTGGACCACTCTGTCCAACCTGTCCCTCACGTCCACTCCACTTCACAGTTTCAGAAATAAACAGCGAGAGTGTCCTGACCTGTAGCTGCAGGATCTCATGTGACCGCTGGACTGCGGCCTCACAAACTGCTGAGTAAGCAACTCCACTGTAAAGTGAGTGAATGTGACCATGTCTGAGGCTTATGTATACATACTGTATACACATCTGTATATTCATGTATGTGTGTGTGTGTGTGTGTGTGTGTGTGTGTGTGTGTATATATATATATATATATATATGTGTGTGTGTGTGTGTGTGTGTGTACTGTGTATGTATATGTACTATATATATATCTATATCTATCTATATACATCTATATTCATCTCTCTCTCTCTCTCTCTCTCTCTCTCTATATATATATATATATATATATATACATATATATATATATACTCTGTGTATGTATACATACTGTATGTATATATGTACTGTATATGTATACATACTGTATGTGTGTATGTACTGTATGTGTATATGTACTGTATGTATATACATGCTGTATGTGTGTATGTACTGTATGTGTATATGTAGTGTATAAGTGTACGTACTGTATGTGTGTACGTACTGTATATGTAGTACATGTATTACAGTGGTGCAGTCATTTCAGGGCATGAAAAGGAAACGTTGTCCATTTGAATAAATCTCCTCTGTTATCTGTGTTCAGCCCTCAGGGACGACTCGGCCCTCGTTGATGATCCTGCACTCCATTTTCAAAAAGACAGAGAGAGAGACAGAGAGAGAGAGAGATGAAACCTTGAATGGGTGAGATATAAAAAGAGCAGTTGCTCCACTAACCGTAAACGGAGCTTTGACTTTGTGGAGTCGCGCATGACAGAGTGTTACGTTCACATCCAGCAGGTACAAACACATTCTTCTCCACCACACACACACACATGGCTGTGCCAGCACAGAGTCTGGATCCCATTCACTGTCGGTGGAGCAGAGCGATAAGGTCACAGTCTCTCTGAGAGAAAAGTCAAGAATCTCTCTTTATTCTCGTGCTCATCACACATTATTACAGAAACAAACACAACACATAATAAATGAACACAACCACTCCAGTAAACATGCATATTGACATATTCATAACCATACAGAGGGTAATCACAGCATCACATGCAGGTCACACAACCTGTTATTCAGTCAGCATCATCATCATCATCATCATCATCATCATCATTATTATCACTATTATTATCACTATTATTATTATTATTGTTATTGTTATTATTATTATTATTATTATTATTATTATTATTATTATTATTATTATTATTATTGTTATTATTATTATTATTATTAGTAGTAGTAGTAGTAGTATTAGTATTAGTATTAGTATTAGTATTATTGTTTCCTGAATTCAAACTGTCTGGTTGATGTAAATGAAGCCAGTTCTTAACATCAGTCACCTGATTCAATCACAATAACAGTAATTAAAATTCACATGAATTAAAGTCAGAGATAAAAAAATACTACAGACTAAAGTCATAAACAGTAAATGACTCGGACACTGTTCATTCATTTTCACCTTCAGTACGGTGTAGTTTAGTACAGACAGTCATTTTTACCCATCAGCCCCTTCTCTCAGTCGCCCTAACGGGACCTGACGTGTATTTCTGACAGAGACCAGGACCTGATGATGGCGCTTCTTCACTTCCTGATGATGTCACCTCCCCTCAGGGCTGAGAGGCCTCGCGTAGCACCGCGACCCGGGAGGAGGAGTCAGAGGAGTCAGGAGTCACGCAGCAGGAAGGAGTCAAAGGACAATGTGACGAAGCCAGACCCCAACAGGAAGCTGAGGACAGCTGCGTGGTGAACAGGTAAACTCTGGCGCCATCAGCGAGATCAGCTGATGTTTCCTTCATGAAAACCCCGCAGCGAGCTGAATACGTGGCTGCGTTTTCCATCAGGCTCCCGGTGGTGGTCATAAGTGGGGCAGCTGATATTTTGTCTTTATCGCAGGCCCCCGTTCGAGCTGGGTAATTGCAGAAGCGTGAAGAAACAGATGTCGGCAGTCTGCCGCCATGAAACGGCACAAAGGGAACCAGTTTTATTCAGAGCGGTGTCACTCATCACGTCTATAAACGCACATCAACGCTCCGGCGCTCCCTCGGGATCCGAGTTCAAGTGTTTGGACGTGTGACCTGGCTTCATGTGGAGTGAAGAGACAGATCTCAGTCTCTGAGGTGGACTCACAGACGAGGAGACGCTGGTCCTGCGGCCAAACTCCCTGCTCCACTGCTCTCATTAAACGGCACATTTCCTCCACTCACGCTGCTCCTCGCTGCCAAAAACAAGAGCCTGCGAGACGGCTCAGGTTTCACCTGCAGCAGGGAGCTTTGGCTCTGGACGCTCCGGCGGCCGCGGTTTGGGAAACAGGTTGTGTGTTTTCAGGACTGAGCAGGAACGTGTTGGAAAGAAACAGTGGTCTGAAACAGTACGAGGTGGTCCGAGAGGAGAGATCACATCTCGTCCTGTCCAGCAGGGGGAAGAGATGTGTTCAGCAGGACTCCATCAAGATCTTGATGAGACTCCACCTGGCTCCTTCCACACATCTCCATGTAACAGTACATATCCTCAAACAGCACCAGCTGTGGTTTCTGTCTCTCAGTCCAATAAACACTCACTCACTGTGACACTGAGGAGCATCTTCATCATGGAGATAAGCCACCACCATCAGCACTTTGTTCTGCAGGACACATACACAGTCAGTGTCAGCCAGGTGGAGCAGACTCTGTGAAACCTCTCACTCTCATGGTCCGTGCTGCACGGCAGCGAGCAGACACACACACACACACACACACACACACACACACACACACACACACACACACACAGAGTCACGGAGCAGCTGGTGGAAGCAGTGGAGCATTAAGCAGCTACAGAAGCAGGAGATCCCTCAGGCGTTTGCAGTAAACACTGGGAAATCCACTGACTGTTCAACCCGACGCCGCCCAGAGCGGCTCAGGTCAGCGGCAGGAAAACACAGGAGCATATTTTCATCATTATATGATTTTAAAAGCTTTAAAATGTTCTGACTGTGGTTTCCTCTGCACATCTCGCGTCAGCCCGAGTGAACAAAAGAACTAATTCTTCTTTCAACACAACACATCAAACGTTTTTACACGAACATCCAGAGTGCAGGAGCCGTGTGCTCGTCACAGAGCTCAGTGACGACGAGGACAGCACATCCCTGCAGTGCCACACTGTGGATTTACAGCTGGATGAAATGGCGCTGGGCCTTTTAACACATATGGGAGGAGACTATTGATATGTAAATGAATGTGGTTATCCTGCCGCCTTCAGCCATAAAGTTTCTGGACACACATTAATGCACAAAACAATGAAGAGCAAAGAGCGGGTTTGATGTTCCTGCTGCTGCCGTCAGAGGGAAGGTGCAGTTTTTCCTCATGGGCCCCTCGGTGCAGCTCTGCAGCGCGGTGCACTTTCTTCAGGACTCAGTGATGCAGGTGGATGTTTGAGCGAGAGGGAAGACAGACGCAAAGACGTTCCAGTCAATTAAACAGCACCAAATTTCAGTTTCACTTAAAGACGCTGCCATTGTAAAGCTGCTGCTGCTGTTTACTACATCTGACCATCTGACCTATCTGACCTGTCTGATGACGTCTGGGAGGGAGCCATAGAAGAAGAGCCATTGATAACCAGAGGGACATACTCAAATGTATTTTTAAGTTTTATTTAAAGAGCTTTTCACGTAGGCTGCAAAAGTAAAAAAAAAAAAAACCTGCCCATGATTTGAGCGGTGGCGGAATAAGTCAAACGTATGGAGAGAGTGAAACCCGGAGAAACGTCTACAAATGTTCAGCGTCACATTAAAAACCTCTCAGACTCCGACGAGTTTTTATCTCTGTGACACTGAAGTGGCAATTACCTTTCATTTCACTTCACGGCTCCGCACAAACGCACAAATGCTTAATCCAGCGTTAGCTGTCAGTCTGCATTCACACGGCTGCAGACAACAGACAGGCCACAGTATCAACTCTGACAGATGATTATTCCGTACGAGCCGATCACCGCCACAAGCTGCCGCTCAGAAACCAAACGCATCACTGCAGCTATTTGGAGCTGAGCCTCGCTGCCTGGAGGCAAAGTGACGATACAAACAGTGTGTTACATCTTATATCACAACACTGTGTTCATTTCAGATCATCAGCTCATGTTTTCATTATTCAAATTCACCAAACTGAAACTAATTATTTCCACATTGTGCTGATTATTAAAGGTGCTTCTTCTTCTTCTACTTCTTCATCATCATCATCCACATATAAACATCCATCCTCTTCCCTCCTTCCCGTCCACTTTGTTAGGTCATGGTAAAGCAGAGGAGGCTGGTGTGAAACAATATTTTAATGTGCATAACAGCAAAACACAAGCAGCAGAGCAGGGAGGCAGGGAGCTGGCTGATCCTGGAGGATCACAGGAGGATCATGTGGAGAAGGAAGAGAAGAAAACCAAAGCAGCAGCCGCAGCAGCAGAGAGGAAGAAGGTCAATTCAAAACACAAAAACAAAAACCAAACATCACCATGAGGCAGAGGTCGTGCACTACACAGAATCATCTGGCAAACAAATGCGAGGGGGAAAACCAGACTTATATAGAGCAGGAGATGATTAAACACAGGTGAGTCTCATCTGCTGCCAATTGAGAAGCCAACCACGCCCCCTGCCACACCCCCTGTCACGCCCCCTCCTACACACGTGCTTTGGAAAACAAGCAGGTAGAGGTGAGAGGGAGAAGAACACAAAACAGAATCATCACACGCTTTTCCGTTTCCCGCTCATCATTGGTCTCGTGTCTCATATTAAAAGCTGCATCGACTCATTCCTGACATCGTTATGTTTTCCAGCTTCCCATTTCCCAGCACCCGTGTCCCAATTCTTCCCTTAAGGGAATTCCTTCTGTCCCCGTTTTTCCTGTTCCCCTACAGGCGATTGGCAGAGGGGTTTGTGGGTATGCATCCTGTCCAGTAGGATGCAGTTACACACCACAGTGTAATCAATCACACTAACACACTGTTTCCAAGTTGCACAACCTTGCGTCCTCCTGGCTGAGTCGGATCTTTATCTCTGCGGAGATGAATAACGTCCTCGTTGTTCCTGGGAGAGATAACAACCGCCAATAATATCTGAGGACATTGATAATGTTTTTATTTATTTATTGATTTTCCCTGTAAACTCTATTAACTCTATTAATGCAGATTCATTGAAACACCAGAGAGTCAGTGTTCAGTTTGTGAGTCTCACACCCAGAACAAACAGCAAAGTTTTAATGTGTCCACTTATTCTACAAGAGCCAAGTGAATCAAGATGAAATGAATAAATAGTGCTGATAACAAACATTTATAAATATCAACTCCACAGAGTGGAAATCTGAGGAAATGCTGACAGAGCAGACGTGATGAGGACAGACGCTGGACTTTTCAGACTGATGTGTGTGTGTGCGTGACGTCTAAAGTCCACAAATCTTCATAAAATGAGCAGTAGATGAGGATTAGAGGATGGACGGTGTCTTCTGGGAGACGCAGGTTAATAATGAAAAGGACCAGATGCAAAACAGACAGATTTGACAGAGAGGAGAGAAGCCGCTGCGTCGTCGGACGCTGCAGACTAATAATGTCCAACAGCTTCAGGTTCATCCAATGAAGAAGAAAGAGCGGGACCCCGGGATCACTGGCGTTATTAAAGGATATGATGACCACCCACAGGCGGCTGAGGCGTGAGATGTTCCTGTATGAACTCAACTTTATCTGACATTTCCACTTTTCAACATTTTGTAGAAAAAACAAAAAAAAACATAGAGTAAGTGTGGTAAACAAGACAACTCAGAGTTTCCATGTTTCATAGTGGATTGTGATCATGACGACAACGACTCACTGACCTGTTGCATTAGTGTGATTGCTCTTTTGTGGCACTGTGTCAGTGTATGATTAGAAATCAATTTACCTATTGATCCCATTGAGTCACAGTGTTATCAAGGCTCTCAGGTGACGCTGGACACAGATGAAGCTATAATGGAACAATGCTGTGTTTGTATCAGGGCCGTGTGTTGTTAACGTGACTAAAATGTCACAACACAAAGAAAGTGCCAAATTTTCCAGGTGCTGTGTCTGTGTTTGACCACCTGGGGGGCAGCACTGAGCCCCGAGGGGAAACAGGGGCTTTAATGTGCCAGAGCAGTGACCGCAGGTAACAGCAGGTGTTTAAATCTACAGCAGTCATCCAGCTTGTGTTGTCACAGATGGATCAGCTCTACAATAAGACATCGACAAAAAGGGCTCATCCGCCATTTCACAGTGAGTGATGGCACAGAACCCAGCTAATAACATGTTGATGATGAAAGTGGGAGTGGAGTGGGAAGCGCTGAAAATAAAAACAGTATTAGCGAGCGTTGCATAAATGAACTCAGCTAAGGTCAAATGAATGTTGGCAGATATGTGAAGAGCTGTGTTTATTGATCCGCTGGTCGTCAATGATGCACGGCTCGATAAACAGAGGGGTGTGTTGATTTACAAATCACTGCGTTCCATCAAACCGACATCGCCGACAGGGCAGTGTAGTGATTATAACTGTGATGCCCTCAGGCCTCAGGAAAGACTCTGTCGTGACCTCACTGATCTGCCTCCATGTACACTGTCAGTCACCAAACACGGTGGAGACTGAAACAATACTGTGCTGAAACACAGTTATGTAACATCACTGATGACCTGTGACAACAGTCGCTGGACATTTCTCATGTGTTCGAAAGCCTTGAAGCTATTAATGATTTCCTGTCACAGGTGGTGGTGGTGCACAGTAGCTGCCGTTCTCCTCCGTCCCACCAACTCCAGTCATCTGGGAACCTTTAGCAGCCAGTGAGACAGGACTGTGGACCACCATGCAGTGATGTGCAGCAGACTGCAGCTTCTCTTCAGCAGCATCATCACTGAAATCTGACTTTGGCCTGAACCACTAATTGCAGGTATTCATTCAGCTCACATTGCAACAAATAGATATGGCAGCAATGTGAGGTACCATTTATTGTGGCTTAGCTTTCCGCCAAATTCCTCTCATGTGTACATATAGTTTTTACAGAGACCTGCAGGTATCATTTTTCTTTTTTTGATAATTTGTGCATATAGCCTACATACTGAATTTCTAATGCGCTTATACAAATATCCTTTGTGTATTACTCATACCTGTAGATGTTGCATGTTATGGGGGCCACTGGATTAAAGCTCATGCACATTATACACAACAACATTTTGTTAATACTTGAAAACAGCAGTTAAATTAATTTGAAAAATCAATTAACCACTGAACTCATATTTCTGAATGGTTTATAAGCAAATAGGAAATTAAATTTATACAGTCTTCGCTCATAATATACAGATTACACGGTGTGTAGCCGCGTGACACATTGAGCTCACCCGCTTAATGATAGAAAACTACAAATACCACTCAACCTGGACTTCATCTTCAGTCGTATGTCGCCATCTGTTGGACAATGTGTAGACAAAAGGCAGTCTTAACCGATTGGCTCAATTTGCGATGTGCTTGTCTGCGATTGGCCAATAATAAAAACTGTCCGTCTAATAAACCTTCCGTGTAAAAACATAGTGAGTTTAACGTGCCTTTTGTGTCCAGTTGATTGATCATAAAAACTAATTGGATTTTTTGTACCGCGAATATTTTTGTCCTTAATTTACAAAGTTTGTTCAAAACACACAGGAGATGAACGCGTCTCTGCTGTGGAGGACATGTTTAGATCAACGTCCGGATGGTGCGGTTTCTACCCGGAGGACAAGAGGGGACGGACAGGCTCGATTTATGGAGTTTCGAAGATCAAATTTGTTGTGAGAGTTTTTCACTCTGCAACCAGCGTGAACAAAATGGTGAATAATGGAGCATTTCCGAGCAAAACCCTCGTCTTCCTGTTGCTCCGGGTGAGTCTGGTGTGCTGTGACATCACGGACGGAAACGCGGAACACCTGAAGAGAGAGCACTCGCTCATGAAACCGTACCAGGGTGAGTTGATCCAGTTAGCTCGTTAGCTAGCCGCGTACGTGACGTCTGTCTGTTTCCTCCCCTGTCTTTTAAAGACGTATTTAAACAGGTAACATAATTCACTGACATTTTCGTTGTCCGTCATGTGAACTATCGGCAATAACAAACTGTTAGCTGTTAGCTAACACAGACACTCTAACACAGACACTCTGGCTAGTGTCGTGTAACATGTAAAAGTTAGAATCTCAGTCAATTTGCTGAAAACACAAACATCCGTGGCTCAAAATCTTAAAGAAACAAGTCTGAATTTACGTAAACTAAAGTTGGACAAAGGGCCGGTTTTGTTTTGTAGTTACGAATATTATCAGTAAATATACTGTACACAACTGTTTACTGGTGTGTATTTTACTTTTCTATTTGTCTTAGTTGTAATAAACACATGCAAAGTGTCTGAGCACAAAAAACAGTTTTAATCAAACATTTATTATATTATTATTCATTTAATAGTTATCTTAATATGATCTGGGTGGAGAGGGGAAATTCACTTTTTTGGACTATTTTGACCAATGTATTTGTTTTTTGTTTTTTCTCATCATTTTTTTTATAATTTCATGACACTTCATTGACATGTAGAAAATAAACATAAAAAACTAATTTGCATAACAGTTATGTGGTAAAGCACAAGTAACAAAAAAATGTCTGGGCTGTCAACCTGGCCTCAGGACAAGAGAGTGTTTGTTTAAGGCGTGTGCAGATGAAGGAAAACATATCCGGAACTTGCCTTTTGTTGACACATGTACATATGAGCTTATATAAGGGTATACAGTACATTAAGTTAAATTAAATAAATATTCCTTTAACTTCAGACTGAAGTTAAAATTGAAATATATTTTTGAAAACATTTTTTGGTATCTTCCTCCTCATGCATTCACGTGGCTGTGTAGTGTAGCGTGAGTTTGTCAGGACCCCAAAGGAAAGTGTTGTACATTAAAGCATTATTAGACACATTGTCATCTTCAAAGGACCTATCAGCTTGGTCAGTATGGCTCCCACATAGATCAAGAGTCTCAGTAAAGTCTCAGGTGTACACAGGAACCTCAGTGAATGTTGAGTAAGAACCTTGATTCACAAGGTTTGAGGCCACGGGAAATTTAAGACCAGGTCTTCTGAAATCCATTTGATGCAATGATGTTCACATGAGAGGAGACCAGATTAAATTGATAAATAAATAAAATATAAGCAGATCTCTCCTCATTCCGTCCAATACTCTGTTGTGTCTAATCAGGTGTTGGCAGCAGCCCCAGCAGTCAGTGGGACTTCTGGGGAAGCACTTTGGTCACAAGCTCTTATGTTCGACTCACCTCAGATGAGAGAAGCAAGCAGGGATCCATCTGGAATACTGTGGTGAGGATAGACTACAAATATAGGGAGTATTTCCAGTCTCACTCAGTCACATTGTCATTTTTACACCACAAAACGGTTACATTCTGATAAAGTTTGGATTAAAAAAATAAAACGTTTTCAAGCTTTCTACCATGTGCCACAAAAAGTAAACACTGTGTTTCTGGTTTCTCAGCCGTGTTACCTGAAAGACTGGGAGATGCATGTGCAGTTTAAAATTCACGGGTCAGGAAAAAAGAATCTCCATGGGGATGGCATCGCCATCTGGTACACGAAGGACAGACTGCACCCAGGTAATGATGGCTGTTCAGCCCTGTGGTTCATTTACTGCAGAGTCAGTGCTTTAGCTTGAGAAACTTGATCTCACTTCATTTGACACTGAAGTTTGCAGTGTGACTTCCACCTGACATCTGCAAATCCACATCTGACCATTTCACTGCTTTTTCTTTTTTTCTTTTTAATACCACAACCACAAGACTTGAAAGACAAATTAAAACAAACAACGTTTTACTTCCTGCGAGTGCTTCACACTAAAGGTCCTCCAGTTATACATGAGGTGAAAACGTACATGTACACAACAGCAATGTGCATCAGAAGTGAGGTTAGATGTCATTAGGACGTAATACACCATTGTTTGGTTCTACTTTAAAACACATTGCATTTGATTATTACACCTCACTGTCTCTATAATATTGTAAAGACCTGAACACAGCATGTAGAGTGATTTTCAATAATGTACAGTGCTGCGTTAATGCAATACAAATAACTGAATTCAAAATATTGATCACTCACTTAAAGAACAAATATCAGATCGGTGAAGGTTATATGAGTGAACAGCTGCAGCTCTGAAAAAACATCTAGTCAGTTTTCCATCATCTTACATTTGTTCATGTCAGTCGTCACAGACAGGTGTCTGAAGTTGTCTGCTCATGTCTCGCCTCATCTCTGCCTTCATCCTAGGCCCTGTGTTTGGAAACAAAGATCAGTTTCTTGGCCTGGCTATTTTTTTGGATACCTTCCGCAATGACCTCCATGGAATGGATGTAAGTGTGCAGTGTGTGAGCTGATTGACATGATTGTGTCTTTGCAGGGCCTGTGTTTTCCAACAAGGCTCTCTTCCACGGGCTGGCTGTGTTTATAGATACTTACTCTAACGATGACGCGTCGGATGTGAGTGGTTGCTCAGGTTTTACTCGTCAGCACATCGTCTGTGTAGATTTTGTTGTCTTCACTGTAAATCGGCATGTTTTTTAACCATCATGCATGGAAACATTGAAAACCCTGTTGTATTTGTTTTGCTATAATAGCACATGTTTATGTTGCATAGTCCAAAAAATATATAATTCAACCACACAGGTTACACAGCTATTTTCAGCATGATGGTTCTTGTTTTCACAGTGTAAACTGTATTAATGTCATTTTTTTTCTTTCAAACAGAGCACGTCTTGAGACACTTCATTTTCACACTGCAGCTGATGGGACGTTTTTTTTTAACACATATATAGTTATGCATGGGCTGATATAGCCACTTTTTTAAAATTTACTGTGGGCTTCATTTACAATTTTATTTTATCATACATACACTTGTCAGCCATCTTTGTATTAAATGATGTATTACCCGCTGGTAAGATTAATTTGCTGATTCTTTTCACATCTGTCACCAGCGCTCCTTCCCGTATATTTCGGCGATGGTGAACAACGGCTCAGTGAGTTATGACCACGGTAAAGATGGACGATCCTCAGAGCTGGGAGGCTGCTCAGCTGAGATCAGGAACAGAGAGTATGACACTTACCTCGCCATCCGCTACTCCAAAGGAAGACTCACTGTACGTAAAACCTCTGTGCTGTCTCAGTGATGCTGCACAGCTACAGTTGGGTGTTTTACAGAATTAAGCTGTATATAATCTACACATAATTGTGTATTCAAAGTTGTGTATTCACATATTTGTGCTATGATTTAGATTAAACATTTTTTTACTACAAGATTTCTCATTTTCGTGTTTTTACTTTGTTGTCTCAATCCCGCAGGTGATGGTTGATGTGGATGATAAGAACGAGTGGAAGGAGTGCATTGATATCGGTGGTGTACGTCTTCCCACTGGATATTTCTTTGGTGCCTCAGCAGCTACAGGAGATCTGTCTGGTAGGGTGGTGCTGGAAAACAGCATGCTGACGAAAAAAATCCGGGAAAACTAAATCAGGACACTACTTTCCAGGAATTTGCTGACGTTTTAATATGTTATTATGTTCTAGATAACCACGATATCATTTCCATGAAGCTCTACCAGCTGATGGTAGAACACACCCCAGAGGAGGAGGACCTGGACTGGAGCAAGATTGAGCCCAGTGTCAGCCTTCTCAAGTCCCCTAAAGGTAGATAGTTGGTCTGAATCTTGAATCAGAGGTTCATATGTTTTGCCAAGTGTAAATATGACAGGGTGGTGTGGGGATTTTAGTTGGATGCAAATAAAATCAAGGAAACCTGAAGTCTGGAGTTGTAGGTTGCTATTGGCAACATATAAACACATAAATTATTAGACCAAATACTGGAGCAGTGAAATGTGACCTTTCACCCACAAATCAGAAATGTGAGTGACCGCAGATCTTCTTCTTCTCAGATAACATTGATGATCCTACTGGAAACTTCCGCAGTGCGCCCCTCACAGGCTGGAAGGTCTTCCTGCTTCTACTGTGTGCCCTGCTGGGAATCGTAGTGTGTGCTGTGGTGGGGGCTGTAGTTTTCCAGAAGAGACAGGAAAGGAACAAGAGGTTTTACTGAGGAGAGAGGACGAAGAGTTGCCTTGACGGAGATGTGCTTGTTGTGGAATGAACTGTTTCCCGGTGACAGATTCAGCACATTCAATGTGAATTTTTTTTCTAATTTGTACAGATGTTTATATCTTTTGAAGCACTGCTCTGAGAGTGAACTTTGGTAACTTGTGATGTTGGTAAGATGGTGCACAACTAGTGGCTAAGCTCATAAGTGACCCTGATTAATGCTGTTTTTGTTTTCTGTGTCCTTGTGTTCATTCACGGCAGGTTTACAGTAAGCTTACAATTATCCAAAAACTTCTGGTCTGCAGATCCGTCACACTCATTGGTAAATAAGGTGTCAGCGGTACTTTTCAATGGACTTTTCTCTGTTTGGGTGTTGGTCTCATTTTCAAGTTTAGGGGAAAAAAAACAATTTCTTATTACTTGCTTATTGCTAAGCATTACCCTTGTAGAGTAATTTAGTATGAATTAAAATGTGTTAACTGATTAATTTCAGTTAATTAATATCACAACATGCTCCTTTTGAATATTTGTGTGGGATCAGAATGCAGTGTTTGAGAACAGTTGTGGTATTTTGTCATTGATCTCTGAATGGGCACGTATGATGTGAAGTTTCTTTTATTTTGAATTGGCAGGATATGAATTTTAGCTACCTTGCAAATTATTCTTTCATTGTAAAAGTAATAAAAGATTACTATTTGACTGATCAAATCAGTATCTGAACAGAGAATTAAATCACTGTCAACATGGCACTTCTTCAACTCAACCATTCAACCATTTCCATATTGTTCCTGTTTGATTCTGTCCCTGTATTATAATTGTTAAACCTAAATTCTGTAAGTAAAGTTCGGGCTTTGACACTTTTACTTTCATAACTGTTGAAACACAGAATATCTTTTTTTTTTTTTTTAATCTTTGACATAGGTCAGTGTTCTTGTTCCTGTGTCCTTGAAGCCGTCTGTATTTGCCTCTGCCACATCAGTTGAAACTGCTCCTCTCATAAGAAACAATGTATTAAAATAGAAATAAAGGGGTTTGACTGTGTGTTGTGGTGTTTACGTTTACCATAAACACAAGCTCCCTGTTCATTAGTTAAGATAAACCCAAGGGGGCGGGGTCATAAGGGGCGGGGCTTGCCACTTTATTCAGCTACGTGCTAGCTCCTAGCTAGCGGGCTAATTATAGCTCGTGTAGTTGATTTGTTTACATTAGCTTTTCTTGCTGCTTCCACCCATCCACCGTCATGTGGCGCTAATGTGCTGTGTCACAGTAATGACAAAGTATAATTCTCGGAATAATAATAATAATGATAATAGATCAGTGCATACAAAACACTTCATAATCTCTTTTACGGAGCTTGTTTATATTGTTTTATAATCTGCTTGATTTACTCATCTTCATTTCATTTCACATATACAGTGTATTCTGTATATTGGTTTAAATGGTATGCGATATTCAGTCTTTTCTTTTAACCACAAGATGGTGATGTAGTATCGATTTTCATCTTGTGCCAGAGCAGTGCAATAACACACATGTGTTTGTGTGTGTGTGTAAGAAACAAACATGCATATTGTTTTTTTAATTTCAGTCCATTCGAGTTACACAAACACAAACAAAAAATAGAGATCACATTTTATGGTTTACTGTTGTTGTTGTTGTTGTTTTTCACACGGACTGTGACAAATAATTATGGACTAAGCCACTGATTATTTTCTCCATTTATGGATAGAGTGCCTGGTTTGTTTAAATGATAAAAGTAGTGAAAGGTGCATTTGTTAATATAAATAAGATGTAGATGTGTGTCTTTGATCTGATTGGTTGCAAAAGCTAATGCATTATCATACTTTAAATTTGACATAATTTTTAGTAGCATCATGTTGACATGATAGAAGTTTTGACCTATAGAAGCTTCCATTAGCAGTTGAACAGGTACCTGTGACAACTGCATGTCTGCCTGCCTCATGGTGCCACATATTATAACTTTTAAGTTATAATATGTATAATATTTCCCTTTTAATTGTGGTGACATCTTGAACAATGTGTTTTTGGAAATGACAGTAACTGCTTGTTTGCCTCGTAAACATGAACACATTGAGGAATGCTCACCTTATATATTTTATTGCTTTACTCACACAGGCGATGGTGAAAATCTGTCTTCTATCAGCGTCCCATATTGCCGCCCCATCACTGACTACATGACCCTGAAGGAGTCTTCGAGCGCTCATTGGATGAACAGGTATTGTGTGTGTGTGTGTGTATGTGTGTGTGTGTGTGTGTGTGAGAGAGAGAGAACGACAGACAGGGGCAGCAGTTCAAATAGCTGACAGTAAAGGCCTCCACTTTCACACCTGGAAGCTGTGATTGACTGGAGCCTGACTGACAGTGAGCTTTTGCCTCAGGGTCAGTGGCACAGATCTGAGAAAACCTTTCCACCTGGGGCTGAGTGACGTGGACGTCACAGCCCACAGAGCAGAGCTGTGAGCTCCAGGGCTAAAAAATTAGGATTGTTTTCATCGTCAATGTGTCTGATTACTGTATTTTAACAACTTATGGAGTTTTTGTGCGATGTTTCATGACTCTGATGTAACTGACGTAACAGAAATCGTGCACTCTGCTGATTTTCAGTTTCCTCGTTACTGTAAAATGCATTGTGTTGTGTGAAATGTGTCTTTAACGGTCTTTTGCTAACTGCAGGACCCCACTGGTTCCTGCAGGGGGGGGGGGTTTACAGCACGCACAGTTCTGTGAGCACACACATGTCGTTGTGTTATCTCTCGATTGCGAGTAACAACTTTTTGCCACTGCGTTAGCAGGGCGCAGTGTTGTATCGCCCATCCTTGGGGACATTGACAGTGTGTCGACTTGTTAGTCCTGCAGCTGTTGTGAGTGGGAGCGGGGGTCATTTCTTGTACAGAGGTTGCAGCTGTCTCACCTTCAGCAGCGTGATGGGTGAGACACGTTCACCTGGGTTTATTTACATGATGAACATGATGTTAACTCTGAACTATAAATACACTCTTTTCTTCAGTTTCTGCTTTTCTGCTTTTCTCTTTTGATTTGTGAAACAGTAAACTCCTTGTTTCTGGTTATTAAAACGTGTCGGTGCCCGTCAGCAGCATCAAAGCCTCAAACCTCTGCTAAACGTTCCTGAATAGAACCTGCTGACTGATTCTTTATGACTTGGCACAAAGTCAGAGTCACTTCTGACTTTGTTTCATGACTATGAGCTGAAGGCTTCATGTGGCTGCAGGTACAGTGGTATGGGTAGAGAGGTGCCGTACGTTATGGCCACCGTGTGCATCCTTCCTCCACGCTGAATCGTGGTTTTGCATATTCTTTCAATTAACTGCAAACCATGTGTAACATCTATCTATCTGATAGACGGCTCTGCACAAATTAAATTACCACCCTGTGCAATTTGACTTAAATTGGATTTTTAAATGCCTGAAATGATCTTTGAATAGTTTTAAATGTTACTCGTCAAAACCTGCAGAAGTCCTCCAGTCAGATTTCATCCTCGGATAAACACTGAGACAACGTACGAAGATTAAAGTCAAAGGTGAGATTTGGAGATGGAGAGAGCGATGCACGTGTTGAAGAGTCACTCAGTCACGTTTACACTCGAAAGTTCAACCTTTTTTTCATTGCAGAACAAAACCAAGATTTGTCACCCACTGGTCGAGCTTAAACCTGACGTCTCTAATACACTTTCATAAATACATCTTAAGATTTTAAGATCCTCTTGGTTCAGGACCAGGTACAGTCAATCACTGAGAGCGGCTCTGATCCACCATGATGGATGTCAGGTATGTTTATACCTGAACAAACTGTATTATCTCTCTCTCTCTCAGCTCGTCTCTTCATCACTGTATTACTGTTCTTTCAATAGTTTTGCCAATTGACCAGATTCCTGGCTGACACAGCAGAAAACTGATTTCAACCGCAGTTTACCGTCAAGTGACATCGTGATCCTAAAGGTCAGACGTCAGCGTGACGGAGGGTTTTATGTACGTTTGCCGCTTCGACACTAAAACGTGTCGGTGCATTCCTGCCGGGACGGATTAAAACAGAGAGAGAGGAAAACAAATCCCAGCATGATTTCTTTTCCCCTAAAGCACTGGAACGTAGTGAAAGGATCTATCATCCCACCTGGTCTGTGTGAGACAAAAGGCTTTAATGCAGGGAAAGTGAGAGGTGGTCTGCTGAATGACAGAGTGGGAGTGTAATCCCCTCACTTCATGCCTAAGTGAGAGGATGTGCCCTGGACAGACGTGCAGAGACCGGGGTTAACGACAGCTTTCCAGTGAAGTACTGAGGTGTTTTTGGAAGTTGAAACAGTTATTCGGTTATTATTGTTTTGTTTTGTGTTAATAAGACAATAATAGAGACGTTCCTCTTCCTGAGGGCCGTGAACGCGACATATTCCTGAACCATCTTTCAATCACGACTTTTCCTTGAAGATAAAACATGATTGTTGTTCCGAGGAGAGAAGCCACTCGACAGCTCCACCAAACACAACGAGTGAGGGGGGGGGGGGGGGGGAAATTGGGGGGGGGGGGGGGGGGGGGGTGAAATTGGTTCCGCGAAGAGAAACGTTTTCATTTCATTCTCAGAGGCCGAGCTCGTCGATGGCACCGTGTGTTCTGGGAGCACGAGGAGCTGATCAAATCCTCCTTCTGCCTGCGCCATTTGCTTGTCAGAGATAAATATTACATGGCCCCGGGGGCGGGTTTGGAAACTGCTGGGGGGGGGGGAGGTCCACATTTAAAACCAACTTCTTGTCAATAATGTAAATTGTTAGTGGTGAGGTTTTATTATGGGTGTAAACAGACGAATGATGGAAGAGGAGAGAAGGAGAGACAGATTCAAAACAAAGGAGAAATGTGTGTTGCTACAGACAGAAAGAGGAGCAGGTGGACTGAGAGAAGATCCAGGAGAGATCCAGGATCCAGGGAGCCGGTGCCAAATCGCTCTTTCATTCTGTTCGGCAGACAGTTCCCATAAGCCAACAGGTCTGAACACACCCGACACGCCTGTAACACTCCGCAGTGCCAAAAGACTTTGCTGTCGGTGTTGTCTCTGAGCTCTGCAGGATCACAACCGACTTGTCAACACTAAGCTTTTCTCCGCGCTCACAAACCAACAGCGAGGCTCGTTACACTCAGAACAGCTGATTACTCCGCTGTAATTAGAGGCTGCTTGTTGCAATGCAAACCTTCAGTCTCTAATGGGAGTCATGAAATATTAAAGTCGTTATGAGGAGTCCAAACATCACGCTGCCGTCATCTGTTTACATCAGATTTACAAAATATTACAAAAAAATATCAGCAGCAGATAAATCTGAATCGTTACAGTTATGATCAGCGGGGAGAGGATCTCCATGTGCTGCGTACGCCATGAGCCAAACTAATATTAGAAACGCTAACAGACGAGCTAATTAACGGCTAATCTGTCACTGATCTGCTGTTAGACATCGGCCTGTTTTGCCTAAAACATGATGTTGGTACCTAAACAGTAGATTTGTTGAGCGTGTGTGTATTTCATCATTCTGCCAACTGCGGTGTTTTAGTGTATTTGATTTTGATACGAATTTTATACAATTTTTTTTTCTGTCAAGGGTCAAAGGTCACGGCGACTCTCAGCTGGTTACATGGAGGGATGGAAACGAAAACCTCACAACTAGACTTTACAAAGACTTTTCAGACAGTCGTTTTCTCTGAGACCACAAACTGTGTCAGCTCTGAAAGCTTAAGGCTGCAGTTACACAATCACCACACCATATTTCACAGGAAATGACAAAACAACAAACAAAACAAATACAAAAAAAAATACAAACTTCAGTTTGACTTATACAATATATTATTTGTATATCGCAGTTTTCAATCCTGATCACGACAAAATATGAATAAAACATCAATTTACAAGTGAGTGATAAAGGGAAAGTGAGTCGGTGAAGAAGCAGTTGTGTATATATATTTGAACAGTTAGTTCTTGGTTGATAAAAGTGTCATTTAGATAATAATTGAAATAACGATTGTGGCATCGTTATCGTTCTTAGGTTTTGTTTCTTTCTGCGTTAGTGAGGGAAGAAAAAAACATCGCTGAGGAAAATGGTCGCCAGTGAAGTGAAGAGAAACAGCGTCCAATAAAAAGGTGCATTCACATGCAGGAACCTGTTTCTGCTGATTCACAGGTTTTTAAGATCTGATGAAAAAAACAAATCCATACTATAAATGAGCCAGGACGCATCCTCACTCATTTATTGTGAAACTGTCTGCACATGTGCATGTGTGTGCATGTGTGTGTGTGTGTTTCGTGTGCATGTTTGCTTTGGAAGGTTGATCCACATAACGTCACTGTTAAATCCCCTAATCATCCTCGGGCCAGCTGATGCCCCGTCAGCGGTCAGTGCCACGCTGTGTGTGCGTCTGTGTGTGTCAGTAAATTAAAGAGAGAGAGAGAGATGACTGCTTCTAACGGATGATGATGATGATGATGATGATGATGACAAATCATCAACGCTGGAAAATGTTATTTTTGTTTGTGCTTTTGAGTGTGACGTGAATGACAAATGTGTGTAGTGCTGCCAAAATCAACACAAAAATGAAATGTTACATGGAGACGTAACACTGTGGAGACGTGTTTGAATGACCTCAGTGTGATATATAATATATATAATCATCTCATTCTTCTCCTCCTGTGAGTGAAGGATCTTGTCTCCATGTGTTAATGCGTTTCTCCAGTCGCACTGCCGCAGCAGATCCAAACGCCACCTGCATGTAAACACACATTTATTCCATTTATTTCAATGTAAATAAAAACAGACAGCAGTGTAACTATGAAAGAGTTTTGTCTGATATTGTAGGTGTGTCTCTGTGCTTGTGTGTGTGTGTGTATGTATGTGTGTTTTCCTATACACAAACATAAGGAGGCAGATGGTGCTGAAACAGGAGGTACAAGACCACCCGGTACTCCTGTGTGTATATTTGTGTGTGAGCGTATGCTATGCGTGTGTGTGCATATACTGTATGTGTTTCCTCGTTACTGTAATGCATTTTACAGTAACGAGGAAACTGAAAATCAGCAGAGTGCACAATTTCTTTCTGTCAGTTACACACACACACACACACAGCAGGTCCCAGGAAACAGGAGCAAATCTGGTTCTGTTCCACCTCCACACACGACACTTCCTGTTCATTTGTCCATCTGTCTCTCTACTGTACGTTCATCTTTGTACAGGATGTGCTGAGTATAAATCAACATCATCATCATCATTGTCATTATCATTATCATTAGTATTGTTGTTGTTGTTGTTGTTGTTGAAGCTCAGTGGTGAACTGGAACCAGGGACAGGCTGAGTAGGACTTTGACCCCTGCATCAAACATGGAGGTCAACATTAGGCAGTGTGTATAAATGCAGTTCCTGAAACGTGGCTCATGCTTTTGTTTTTCTTTTTCAGTCACTCAAACAGAAACAGAAACGTTACACACTCCAGCTCTGCTCAGCTCCACACGTCTTCTCCTCAGCCCAGCGTTCCTGCTCTGCTGGTCCTGCTGGTCTGAGTGAGTCCCAATGATTTGATTATAAATATTTTTGTGACTCACTGCCAGTGTTGTCGCCCTCACAGCCCACAAAGAGCACACACACACACACACACACACACACACACGTGTGAGGCTTCATTTGACTGAAGGCAGCAGGTGAGAGGATAAAAAAAGAGGAAAGTAAACCTCAGAAAATGATAACGAATGATAATGATCAATCAGAAAATACTGTGTATTACTGTGCATGTAATACTCTGATTGACTGGTGTATTCTCCAGCCCATAAATACTGTGTATTTTAAAGACAATATGCGCAGATGTAAAAACCATCATCAGATGCAGATGTTTCGACACCATCAGAACAACACTGAGAAGACGTCAGTGTGTCGACCAAAGGACACTTTGCATCTCATCAGCGTGTTGTGTTTGTGTAGGTGTGTGTGTGTGTGTGTCGGTGTGGAGCAGTGATAAGCGAAGGGAGGTGAAGAAGCCGTATTTCTTGACGTGTGTGGGAGCGCGAGGCCGCGGCAAGGCCGCGGCAAGGCCACGGCGAGGCCACGGCGAGGCCACGGCGAGGCCACGGCGAGGCCACGGCGAGGCCACGGCGAGGCCACGGCGAGGCTGTGGCAAGGCCACGGCGAGGCTGTGGCAAGGCCACGGCGAGGCCACGGCGAGGCCACGGCGAGGCTGCGATAACACCTCACAGAGCCTCTTTGTCTGAAACTGGAGCAAACAGCACGAGTGGGACTGATGAACCCGCAGACGCACAAGACACAAGTCGCCTGAAGGCCTCGGTGGCCTTGAGCGGAGGGGGAGGCGACACACAATGGTGTGGCACAAAGACACAATAACACACAACGTTTATGACAGCATTTCATTTAACATCACTGGAGGACAGTGCTGCTGCAGTGTTCCCACAGAGAGCGATGCTGCAGAGCCCAGAGCATCGTCACTGTCATCAGCACCACCTCAGGTTGGATTATTATTAACTCTGCTAATCTATCAATTATAAACACACACACACACACACACACACCTATATATATACATGTGTGTAGAAAGTATAAAGATACTTTTGCATCCGTTTCACACTTGTTCAGCAGAACAACAGAGGACGTGTGAAGACGTGTACCTGCATGAACGTTATGGCTGATACTTATTGAAAATAAATGTAAACGGCGGCGTCAGACGTCCCCGGGCGATGAACGTGTCACTGGTGACCTGTAAACATGACTGTGGTTGACGGTGTTTGTTATTCAGGCCTCGTCCGTCCAGTCTGCAGCTGATTACAGCTGTATGTCACACTGACTTGCTGCAGCCTCGCACACAAAACGCTACACAATCCAGCCGTTTACCTCCTTAATGCAAAAGAAGGTCAAATGCACGCAACAAAAACACACACACTCAGGACGCACAACTCTAATACTGTCGCACACTCAGAGACAATCATACATACACTGCATAATATATATGCAAATACTGGAGGAGAAAAGAAAATCTATTCTCTTGCCGTGTCTGTGTGTTTATTCATATGTCAACACAATGCAGTTCATACAAGGTTTGTGTTGTCCTGTCCCTCCACATCATCACGTTACCATGGTAACGGCCTATTTCCACTAATTACAGACACGTGCGGTGTAAACGACCCTCACTACTATTAGTTAGTCCGGGAGAGTCGGCACGTTGACATCATGAGGGAAGGAGGAGAGAGAGCGAGCGACCAACAGGAAACTGGTCTGAGGTCAGCGGTGCAGCGTTTCACTGTCATTGTCACGGTTCAGTTCGGCTGAATGTGACACTGTCGCTATCAGGAGTGACAGCTCGCTGTATGTCGCAGCACGCCCTGCCCATCTGTCTGTCTGTCTGTCTGCCTGTCTGTCTGTCTGTCTGTCTGTCTGTCTAGACGGGTTAATGCTCATTGTGGCTCTGCTGTTAATCCTCCCACTCAGTCACTCACACTCCCTGTCGCACTGACGTCTGACAACACAAGCTGTAAGTGACAACATTTTGTTTTTCAGATGAATTGATGAAAATCAGCAGCACAGAGGAAACTGATGGACGTGGGTTTTTTTTTCATTTTAGTGGTTTTGTTTTTCAGATGACGCTTTGATTTAAGAATAATTAAATGGCTGTAAAGGAAGTAAAGCTAAATGTATCAAAATGTCAAAATGAAAATCATCCGTGGTTCCTGTCCTGTCTTACTATGCACAACCAGATGTTGCCCCCCCACTGCACAACCAACCCAACCCAGATGTGAAATCACCTTCTTAAATCACTGTGCGCTCGTGAGGACTGACACCATGTGGTCAGTGATTTGCCGTCGAAGCTCACAGGTGATAGAAGATGGGGGTTGGGGTGAATCCAGATATAGTTTTTAGTTTTTATGAGTTTAACCGCAGTAAAAAAGAAAAAAAAGGATTGTGCGTCCTTTCATAATGGATTGTTGTGTAAGTGGTGGAACTTGTAATAAACCAGTGAGTGGTGTCCTCTTCATGTGGAGGAGAAGAGGAGCTCTTCAGCCTGCTGCTGCTTGTAGGATCCTTATCAGTGTGGAGGGGCAGCCCCTGTAAATCAAAGCTTCCCCAATAGGGGCTATTAGCTTACAGGCCTCAGGGTGTGTGTGTGTGTGTGTGTGTGTGTGTGTGCGTGGGGGGGGGGGGGGGGGGGGGGGGGGGGGGTCACAGAAAGAGAAGTGTAGTTAGTTAAAAGTTTTACTTTTTAAACTTCTTTTATCCCTGTCTTTGTGTGTGTGGGATTCTACACACAGTATATGATTCAAAGACCCAAATGAACCAGCTACTGTTTATTGTTGCATTTTTTTTTACTGTTTTATCTTAGTTTATTTGCGCAGTCACAACATGAGGACATGAGGCCGCGGCATGGCGAGGAGCCTGTGATCCTGTATCGTGAACATCATGACACGCTGTTGTCTGGAGGAATTCAGCCTCGCTGTATCTCCTGGGAGTTTACGGCTGAGTTGTCCCAGGAATTAAAGATGGAGAGCGCAGGAATCTGTGCATCAGTTGCCATCGGAAACCATCCACAACCTCCTGGAGGAGGACGTGGAGTAATGGTTTATAATGGTTAATCAA
>JAFBJQ010000467.1:42690-59780 GCA_016785345.1 Trinectes maculatus | reverse complement strand
GTGAGACATGCATCTCTTCCCTGTCTCACCTCTCTCTGCTGACCTGACCCCTGACGTCCTCACCGGCGCCGTCAGAGGAGAGAGTGGAGAAGTGCACGTGTTGACGGACACACTCAGACGCGGAGAGAAAGGTCAGCTGAGGACCACTCTCAGGCCGCGCTGCCTCGACCCCACAGCGCCACCTGCAAACCGCTTACGTCGACAAGTGGCGACAGTTTTCCTCTCGCTATCCATCGATCCGGAGATGACGGAGTGGAATGCTAACGGGATGTAGCTTTACCTGATGAACTGATGAACTCACACTGAGAGTCGCTGTATTTCAACCATACCATGTACTACATTTACAGTGTATCAAACAAATATGAGTACAAATATATGAAATAATAACGGGAATATTACTAAAATTATTTTGGGGGAAAAAGAAGATTGAGAGATATGAAGTGTATTTATTTTAATAGTTTATTGTCTGCGTGTTTTATTATTGCAGCTGTGTCGTCATAGTTGAGGCGTCTGTCAGGAGAAGACTTTTTTTTCTCCATACTTTACAGGTCGTAAATCACTGCGGCCGCTTCCTGTGTGCCGGCGCGGCTTCAGACGATGGAATCCTTGAACCTCAGGGCTGCGGCCTGAACTCCTCTCATGATGAACTCGTCCTGTTCGCGTACGTTCAGAGCCCTCAGGTGATCTGTGACACGCTGTCAGAATGGAACCTGAGGTTTGAGCTCAGACTGTCAGAACACATGTTCTCATAAATGACTCCCGTCACTTCCTTTGGAATTTGTAGCTTTTTTTTTTATTGTTTTGGGTTTTTTTGTGTTCATGATATGAAGACATTTTAAAAACAAACAATAAAACTCTTGACTCCTGTAAAACACTTTGTCCTCGTTAAGATGAGACACAGTCAAACACGTGGACTAATAACGAACTGATCATTTATCATGACTTTGAGTGTTGACTCAGATAAAAACATCGAATCAGCTGATCAGAGTTTGGAAGGTCAAAGTTCTTAGGAATGTCGTACATTGTACACAAGCACTGTGTTCAGATTTGGGTTTGGCTAAAGGTCAGAGGTCAAGGTGGTCTGATGGAACTTGTTCCTGGCCTTTTGAACATGATGTCTGCCTCAGCGGTGGATTGATCCTGGACCGACAGGTGAGTGTGTGACATTTCCTCCTGGTTTCTTTAAACTGCGGAGACATTTTGTTGCACAGTGAGCGAGTGAAGGAGTGTGTGAGTGTGTGAGTGTGTGAGTGTGTGTGAGCGTTGTGGAGTGAACAGTGTGTGACAGCAGCAGCAGGTTTCATAAGGTGGATTTGAGCTTTCATTTCCTCCAGGCTCCTCAGCTCAGCTCAGCTCGGCTCTGCTCTCAGGTTCACCTGCTGCCAGTGGCTTGGTGCCCACCTTCTGTTGGTGTTTATTTCTGGAACGGACCTCCACCCTCTCTCTTCATCCGTCTCTCTCTCTCTCTCTCTCTCTCTCCATCTCTTTGCATCTCACAAAGCCATTTTTGATGACTTCCATGACAGTTCTTCTTCTCCTGTTATTGGAGAGCATGGCCTTTCATTTTCAGAGCATTATTCCTTTATGTCTTTGTTTCTTGGTCAGACTTTATTTCCCTCAGTAAGCTCTCTCTCTCTCTCTCTCTCTCTCTCTCTCTCTCTCTCTCAGCTGCTCAGAGCAGATATCAGATATCATGTTGCTGCACACATCTATAGACAATTATTATTATTGTTGTTGTTGTTGTTGTTGTTGTTGTTGCTGGTTGAAGCTTGTTACGTAGAAAAAAAAAACACTCTTCTTGTCTCATTTCCAGCTAAAAACAAATGGCGGTTACAGATCACTCTGCACCGAGCTCCAGCACTGGAGTCCGCCGTCCAGCTGCTGCTCGCTGACCTCGGCTTCCCGCCTCTGTTTGCTCTGTCAGCATAAAGTTATTATGTTGTTCCAACAATCAATATGTGGCGTTTGTGAATCGATTCAGAACAGGCAACGATAAACACCGCAGTTCTGCTGTGAAGTGATGTCATAATATTTCCCCACACGATTAGCTGCAGAGCTGAGATATTATTATTATTATTACTATTATTATTATTGTTATTATTATTATTATTATTATTGTTATTATTACTATTATTACTATTATTACTATTATTATTATTGTTTTTATTATTATTATTATCATCATCATCATCATTATTATTATTAAG
The DNA here is from genome assembly GCA_016785345.1 of Trinectes maculatus. Taxonomy (NCBI): domain Eukaryota; kingdom Metazoa; phylum Chordata; class Actinopteri; order Pleuronectiformes; family Achiridae; genus Trinectes; species Trinectes maculatus. The sequence continues at coordinate 57,573 of JAFBJQ010000467.1, read as the reverse complement.
GTGGTCTGATGGAACTTGTTCCTGGCCTTTTGAACATGATGTCTGCCTCAGCGGTGGATTGATCCTGGACCGACAGGTGAGTGTGTGACATTTCCTCCTGGTTTCTTTAAACTGCGGAGACATTTTGTTGCACAGTGAGCGAGTGAAGGAGTGAGTGTGAGTGTGAGTGTGTGTGAGTGTGAGTGTGTGTGAGCGTTGTGGAGTGAACAGTGTGCGACAGCAGCAGCAGGTTTCATAAGGTGGATTTGAGCTTTCATTTCCTCCAGGCTCCTCAGCTCAGCTCATCTCAGCTCAGCTCTGCTCTCAGGTTCACCTGCTGCCAGTGGCTTGGTGCCCACCTTCTGTTGGTGTTTATTTCTGGAACGGACCTCCACCCTCTCTCTTCATCCCTCTCTCTCTCTCTCTCTCTCTCTCTCTCTCTCTCTCTCTCCCTCTCTCTCTCTCTCTCCATCTCTTTGCATCTCACAAAGCCATTTTTGATGACTTCCATGACAGTTCTTCTTCTCCTGTTATTGGAGAGCGCGGCCTTTCATTTTCAGAGCATTATTCCTTTATGTCTTTGTTTCTTGGTCAGACTTTATTTCCCTCAGTAATCTCTCTCTCTCTCTCTCTCTCTCTCTCTCTCTCTCTCTCTCTCTCTCTCTCTCTCTATCAGCTGCTCAGAGCAGATATCAGATATCATGTTGCTGCACACATCTATAGACTATTATTATTATTGTTGTTGTTGTTGTTGTTGTTGTTGTTGCTGGTTGAAGCTTGTTATGTAGAATAAACACTTTTCTTGTCTCATTTCCAGGAAAAATAAATGGCGGTTACAGATCACTCTGAGTGGATCACTCTGCTGTGAGTCCACCGTCCAGCTGCTGCTCGCTGACCTCGGCTTCCCGCCTCTGTTTGTTCTGTCAGCATAAAGTTATTATGTTGTTCCAACAATCAATATGTGGCGTTTGTGAATCGATTCAGAACAGGCGACGATAAACACCGCAGTTCTGCTGTGAAGTGATGTCATAATATTTCCCCACACGATTAGCTGCACAGCTGAGTTATTATTATTATTATTGTTATTATTATTATTATTATTATTATTATTAGTAGTAGTAGTAGTAATAGTAGGAGTATTATTATTATTATTATTATTATTATTATTATTATTATTATTATTATTATTATTATTAGTAGTAGTAGTAGGAGTATTATTATTATTATTATTATTATTATTATTATTATTAGTAGTAGTAGTAGTAGTATTCCTCCAGTTTTTATCATGATGATTCATTTTGTGCTGGATCTTATCTGACACTTCTCTTCTGGAACCTTCACATGTGTGATTGAGAAATGACTTAACGCCTCTTGATTCAGTCAGGTACTGAAGATTCCATCATCACCGTCATCACCCACATTATTCTCTCTCGTGTTCCTAACCACAGCTGTGGCCCAGGGCCAGGAGTTAGAGCTGTATGCACTGAATTTATCCACTGTGTTTACACAACAGCCGGACAAAGCCTGTTGAGTTTCTCCTGCGAAAACACACCAGCACAGATAATTACCCCTGAGTCGGGTAATTAGGCCAGAAGGGTTGGAAATAGCCCTCTGTTCGTTACTGTTGAACCACATGGTTACGCCCAGGCCGGTCAGGAGAGCAACGAGCAAAAGTTTATCACCTATTAAACCTGCAATTAAATCTGTTTCTCAGGACATAAAGTTTAGATGGAGGTGGAAATGTTGTCATGTCTCCGTCATTAGAGCTGCACAGACGTGTGTGGGGGTTTGTATCATTCCATTTAACGACAGGGGAGGGAGGGATCCATTTATTTATTTGACTGTAATGTAGTTTAACTAAATGAATATTATTGAATAACATCAATGACACTTTCTTTAAATTCTAACACACTAACTCTGTGTTGCAATTTCCTGCACTTTATTGAACAAATAGGAAAATATGTAATGGATGAACGTGTGCAAAGACACGGACAACCTGCTGAGTCAGTACATACTGACCCCTCCTGCCATCTGTCCAGCACTGCCGAGTAAATATTCTGCCACAGGAGACGATCTGTGTGTGTGTGTGTGTGTGTGTGTGTGTGTGGTGGGGGGGGGGGGGGGGGGGGGGGGGGGGGTGGCTGTTATACTAAGTTTTTTGTCACTTAGTTTTCTGTAGGAAACTATACTGAAATTAATCATAACACACACACACACACACGTGCGCGCGAGCACACACACAAACACACACGCACACACACACACTAGGAGTAGAGTCCTGGCCAAGGCCCAGTGGCTTGAGCCCACAGGCAAGAGGGGGAGCAGGGCCCACAATCTGGACACAGGGAGGTGTGTGTGTGTGTGTGTGTGTGTGTGTGTGTGTGTGTGTGTCAGCAGCAGTAGAGGAGGGTGTGACAGTGTGGAGTGGGTGGAGATGGGATGGTCCAGAGGGAGTGTTGGAGGCTCCCAGCAGCAGCAGCAGCAGCACTCAGGTTCAGAGCCTCTGAAGACTCTGGAGCTGAAGTTAGCCACAGTTGAAACACACTCCTCTAACTCCTGTGTGTGCCTGTGTGTGTGTGTGCGTGTGTGCATGTGTGTGTGTATGTGTGTACCGTGTCTTCCCTCTCTTCATGGACTTCCCAGCGGGACACTATGGGACTACACCGCTTACCTGCGTCCTGTCACTGGATTTGCAGCGTTCCTGAAGCGTGAGCGGGGACACGGACAGACATTCCTGGAAGATTCACCCCAACTCGACCTCAGGTGTGTTTCCTCTGGCCCCACACCACACTCCACACCACACTCCACATCACACCCCACACCACACCACACCACACTGCTGTTTACTGTGGACAGTGACACCACTATTTACTATCTCACTATCATTAAACAGTGTCGGCTGAGAGCAGATGGAAACAGAGCAGAGAGGAAGAACTGAGCACGCGTTTCACTACATGAACACAACTGCACCTGTAATTCATGTTTCACTCTAACACACTGTCGTTTAGCTTCCTCTGACACATGTGTTTCAAGCAACCAAAAAAAAACGTACTTCAAAAGTGACGAGTCGGCAGTTGTGCGTCATTGTCACAGTGAAGTGTGATGTGAATTAGTTAAAGCAACAGTTTTGGCTCATATCTCTGTGTTTTCCTTGGCCGGGGGAAGAGGGGGAGGTTGGGGGGGTGAATGGGGGGGGGGGGTGATCGGCGGCGAGGCGCATGTCAACGCATGCAGCTCAGCTCCTTGACGTTCGAGAGCCTTTGGCCAAACACGGCAGATTCACTCTGTGTGTTGCAACCACATTGCTCAATCGTATTTCTGCCTGCACACGTTCACACAACACTCAACAACAGACTCACACTCAAACCAGCAAAAAGCAGAGCATTGTTGTTGTTTTTTTTTTCACTTTATTCCAAACGACTCAGGCTGAAGCCGCCTGTTGAGTCCGATCACTGCGCAGTGAGTTCAGCTCACGCGGCGCCGACTGAAATGAGTGATGGATGGATGGATGGATGGATGCAGAGATAACCTGAACCGCTCGTCCACTTGACCTTCCATAATGGAAAACTGAGGGAAAAAAAACATTTTCCAGATGTGAGCTGAGAGCTGGTTGAGCTTCTGTTGCATTTAGACGCGACTCTGTTGATGGTTGTGTTTTAATGGTCGCAGGATAAAGTTTTGGGAAAAAGGTTTTTTCCTCATTAAGAAAAGTTTACGGACGTGTGGACTTCCTGCTGGAACGTCACCATTAATGAATGAATTCCTCACGGGAGGAGTGAGTGGGACCGTCGTATTATTTATGTTTATTACATTATTACAATGTTACGACGCGGTCGTTAGAGAGCGGGAAAGAAAACCAGTGAAATGAGCTGGAGAAAACTGGACTGCAGCAACACACACAGTGTGATGATATGTGTGGAAATGGAGATGAATCCAAGCAAACACACACCTGTGGATCCCTCCCCCACGCCCCCCTCGCCTCCCCCTCCCCCCCACGCCCCGTCCCGCACAGCCGGGCCTGCTAACAGGGAACGCTGCTCAGGCATTCCTGACCCTCCCAAGCAATTATGCTCTTTACTGTGAGACCTGTGTGACCCTCTGGGTGTGGGTGAGTGTATTTGTGTGTGTGTGTGTGTGTGGAGGAGAGGCCTCCGACCCCTGCACTCGACCTTCCACCCTTCAGGACAGGACCCTGAAGGAGCACAGCGAGTCTGGGTTCATACAGAGGAAGTTCTTTAGCTTCTCGTTTGCTTTTGATTTCATGAATTGAGACTTCATCTTGTGGTTTTAACGACTGCTGTCGAAGCGTCACACACTTTTATTGTTTTTCTGTTGTTTTTATTGTGGTGGTTTTAACGGAGACACAACGTTTACGGGCGTGTTATCCAGAGTGAGTGTGTGATGTGGTGGTTACAGGGAGGTCCGGCTGACGTCAGACTGTCAGACCCCAGACACACTGTTTTACACAGATATCAACTATTTACACTGATGTGTGTGTAACTGGCTGCACTGAGCAACAACAGATGACTGTGTATTAATGAGACATGAGAAACTCTCAGGAGCAGAGGTGTCACCTCAGAACCTGGTCTAACCACCGAGGTCCGGTTAAAGGTCTCTGTGTCCCGGCCTCATGCTGTGGCTGTGAGAGAGAGAGAGGGTCCGGTTCACTTCTCCAACCTCTCGATCCCTGCAGGTCGGAGGTCAGCGGTGTAACTCCAGCCTCACGTAATCCTCCTGATCCAGCCTGAAGTGACACCTCAGCAGAGGCGTGAGCTGCGACGGCGTCTGCACAGCGACACGCTGAAGGAGTTCCCAGATTAGTCACCAATTATTCAGGCAGTTATTAGATGCAACGCTTTACAAGATTAGATTAGATTAGATTAGATTAGATTAGATTAGATTAGATTAGATTAGTTTAGTTTAGATTAGATTAGTCGACTTTTTAAAAACAGACTTTTCTTCTGTTAAACATAAACCTGGAACGATGATGCTAATGTTGTATACATTAGCATCATGGAATAATGAGCCATAGACCCCCCACCCGTCACCGCCTGAGGGTTATACAGTATCTCTCCCCTGGTGGTCTGGACGAGCTGCTGCAGGCAGACGTTTTGAGTAAGAATATGATTGACATGTCCCGCCCCCTCGGAGACATTAGAACAGTGTTTCTGTGTTGTGTTTCATTGGCAGAAAGCCTCTTTAGGCCTGGTGGCCTTTAGCGAATCCTTTGACCACGCCCACTGTCACATCAGCACCTGGCTGCGATTGCTCCGATATTACATTTCACCCGGATCACAGCACAGGTCCGTGCTCTCCTTTCTGTTTGGAAAACGGGGAACGTAATCGCTTGACAAAAACCAGGAAGTGGCGTGCCGGGGCTGAATGCAGTCAGAGACGGGGCAGGAGGAGGGGTGACGGTGTATAGTTTTCAATAGGGAACTGCAGGGACAATAGGAAAAACAACGAATCCTTTAATTCCCTCAGAAGATCACGTTCTGTCATTAGTCCTGCACCACTATTGACTGGTGAAGAAGCTTTTGTACAGACAGAGGGGGGTAATTACCTGTGTGCCACTGGGCCTGGCAGGACCTGCTCTGTGCTGCTGGCTCTTCAACATCAAACCACATTCCTGCCCTCGTATTAAAAACCACCCCCGGCTGCCAGATTGGCAGCGACATGGATCCATGATCCAACTTGTCCCTGTTGCAACAGTCCTGAGAAAGGAAATGGAGGCAAAGCTTTATAGAAGCTGTGTGTGGAGAGAGTCACTTTCAGGATGAGTTGGTTTTGAAAGGCCATGAATGGACACTCAAATAAAAAGTGTCATCTGAACGTCTTCACAGGGACATCTGCTGAGCTTCTCGAATACGAATACTAATTTAACCATTCATTTATTGACCTCGATATGAAACCATTCACACAACAATCAAAAGTAATCAGTGAGATTTCTTTTTTTTTTTTTTTTACAGAAAATATGCCCGACCCAAAACTGGAAATTGCATTAACTTTGTTGGTACCGAAATGAACCGTTGACTTTTTAGTTTGACAAATAAATAAATGAATTAAGAAGTGGCGTTTAGCTGAGGAATGCAAAAGAAGCAGCTACAATTGTCACGCAGTGTGTGTGTGTGTGAGAGTGTGTGTGTGTGTGTGTGTGTGCGCTGTAGTGACGGGGGGTGAAACGTGACCCTGGAAGCTGCAGTGGAACATGTGGCTGCAGGTTGCAGAGGTTGTTTGGGGATGCGGGTGCGAGCGCTGGATGTCTGCAGGAACTCAGGAGTCGTAACGGCCTGAGGTTTCTGGCCCTGCAGCTCTGGATGTTTCCCTCTCTGTTTCAGCTTCTGCCAAGAATGTGAGAGTAAATGGCTGTTTGTCTGTCTGTGTGTGTGTGTGTGTGTGTGTGTGTGTCTGTGTGCTGCTCTGTGATAGGCTGAGAGGCCTAACATTAGCTGGGACTGACTCCGCCTCCCCCGACGACCCTCAAAGGATAATAACATACAAACATCCTGCATGCAGCACAAAAGTGTAACAGTGTGTGTCTGTGTGTGTCTGTGTGTGTCTGTGTGTGTCTGTGTGTGTGAGAGAGTATGTTCAGGCAAATGGTGCAGATTTGTGGGTTTCATTTTGTGTCTGACACCGTGTTTATTAGGTTGAAATTTAATTCATTACACTTCGGTGTTTCCAATCAGTGTGATCCATCCTCATGCCCCCCCCAACACACACACACACACACACACACACACCATCAACCTCCTCTGCAGCTTCACTACAGGCTTTATCATTATTACATTCGACGGGATGATTTGCCCTGGTCGTCCTCCTCCAGTCGTCACGTGGTCACACGTTGTCTGATGACCTGGATCCTGACAAATTACAAAAGCTTTAGAAAAACTTGTTGTTGTTGGGTGTTTTGTGTGTAACGTTTCTCAGTTGTCCAGATCGTAGCGCGTTCACAGGGTTGTGTGTCCGCCCTCGCTTCTGACCACAGACGCCGACTTATTAAAGTCTCATTCAAAGACAAAAAATGGCTCATGAACCTCTAATGAAAGTCACACAAATTACACCCAGACTAAATCACACAAAACCCAGTTTCAAAAAACCACACTGCTAAAACTGTGGGAGAAGAACAAGACGTCCTCCAAAACCCAAACATTGAGTCTGACTGGAGTAATCTGATTATCTGTCACCAGGACGCTGTAGATAAAACCCCACATACCTGTCACCCTTCACTGAAACCTCCAGCGCCAGTCGACCTGGAGACCCGGAGGCCTGGATGCTCAGTGTACTGTGCTGCACCCGGGAAGACCTGTTTCTGTAAACCCACATACACCGCGTATGACACCGGTATTCACAACTCAGTCAAACACAGTGTGAAGACATCTCTGGTCTTGTCTTTATGTTGACACCCGGAGCCTTAATGGACCAACAGCAGGTTCAAACGGTTACGAACATCTCTCATAACACAATCTGCAGTGGAGCGAACAAAAGAAAGAACAAATCGTTGCACATTTAGAACAAACGATTTCATACGAATGAAGTAAATATTCATTTATGTTCTGTTTATAAAACGGGTCGGTCCTGAACAGCTGAAAACTGGTCATGAGTTTTTATTGGTCTCATGTTGAGTCAGCGATGATGCACGTTTCCTGTTTTTGCTGTGTCAGAGTTGAGCATAGTTTATGAAAGATGGCGTCTCTCCTTCTACCACAAATCACTCATCACCTCTTTCTCCTTATCGTCCTCCCTGCATGCAGGAAAGCGGTCAGCGTGGCGAGGGAACGAAAAATACTGAGTATAAATCAAAGTAATGCTTCCAGAGATTTGGATCACAACACTGAGGTATGATAAACACGGATTTAGAATTCAGATTAGGTTCAAATACAGTCTGTGGGAATATGACATAAGATAGTTTTCTCACTGTTGACTCCCTGAAGAATACCAGAGGAACTGTTTGGGATTGTGATCCTTTGTTGTCGGCTCTAGAAAAGTCCAGCGTCCACATGCAGCAGTTTACACTTGGATCGGAACTGAACCTCCGACTGTCGTCTGCATTATAAACAACTCATCTGACTACAAATCCCCTCATTGCTCAATATGACAAAGGCTTTGAGGTCATTGTTTCGATGAACACTTGTTGCTTGTTTGGAAAACAAAGATATAATTGTGGCTAAGTGAGGCCAAATTTTCTTCCTGGTGAAGGCGTGTTGGGACACGAGTTGGATACCTTGCCACAGATGTCCTCTCTGCTGTTGTCTCATTTGTGTATTTTGCGTGTGAACATGTTTTTCTGTAAATGTAGAAGGCAACACAGACAAAACCAGTCATCCAAAGAAACCTTAGGTTTCCATAAAATATTCTTTGATTCCTGATTCTTGGTACATATATTGCATGATATTAATAGAATCTCTTTTTTCCCTCACTCTTCATAGGTCAGGATCTCCATAGATGTGTAAATGATGGCAGCTTCAGGAACGACCCTCCTCACTTTGGCAGTCATGCTCCTGGTTGTGGTGAGATGTCAGGGAATTGTGGGTAAAGGAAAGGACAGCTCTCCGCTGAGGTTCACGCACCATCTCTACAACGTCACCATCTACGAGAACTCGGCACCGCGGACGTATGTGGAGACACCAGTGAAAGTGGGGATAGAAGTGACAGATGTCTTCTGGGAAATTGCATACAGTGTTGTCTCCGGTGATGAGGACGGCCTTTTCCAAGCGGAGGCAGTCAGAGTTGGAGATTTTTGTTTCCTCAGGATCAAAACCCGTACCAGTAACTCAGCTCTCCTCAACAGGGAGGTCAGAGACGCTTACACTCTCACTGTGGAGGCAACCGAAAGCACCTTTGACCTCCAGGCGAAGACAAAGGTGTTTGTCCAGGTGCTTGACACCAATGACTTAAAGCCTCTTTTTTATCCTGCTTCGTACAACGTGGCCATTAACGAAGACGCTCCACTTAAGTCAAGTGTGGTCAGGGTTACTGCCACAGACGCAGACATCGGGAGCAACGCCAAGTTTTATTTCTCTTTCACCAGCAGAGCTCACCCTTTTGTCGTCGACCCTTTCACGGGCACGGTCAGCCTCGTCAAGATGCTCAATCACACCCGCTCTGAGAGGTATGACCTAACTGTCTTAGCTGAGGACAGGACAAAGAAGATATCGGGTGTCCAGAAATTTGGTAACGTTGCCAAAGTCACAGTAAATGTACGTAAGGTGTCAACGGTGTCTCCTGTTATCACATCTCCCCATAAACCCACAGTTTCAACAGATGGCAAAATAACTATCGACGTCCACGCAGAGGGTTTTAAGTCTGTGAAATCCCTTGATATTGTTGGAGGAGATCCACACAAGTGTTTTGAGATAATCCCCTTGGGTGTGCAGGGCAGTGACTTCCAGGTGATCTCTACAAAGAGGATTATCTCGTCTCAAACTCCTTCTGGGCTGAATCTCTCCATTCAAGCCAAAGACAGGAGCTCCCCAAGTTTCCTCTCTCCAGTCACACAAATCCACGTCCCGGCCAATTATCACAGCCCACTGGCATTTTTGGAAGACACCTATATTGTCAAACTAAGTGAGTTTTCCCCTCCAAAAAGCCACGTACTGAAGGTTTCTGTCACCTCAGTCCCTTATAACGTTACCTTTAGTATCAAAAATAATCCAGACAGCTCTAAATTCAAGATAAATCCCAAAACAGGGATTATAATAACAACGGAGAAATTTGATTGTGAGACAAAGGATCGTTATGAGTTTGATGTCGTGGCCAATCACGGTGTGGTAAAGACTCACATTGTGGTTAAGATAACTGACGAAAATGACAACAGCCCACAGTTCAGGCAGACGTCCTACCAGGCCACACTGGATGAAAACACCCCTGTCGGCAGCAGTGTTTTGAAAGTAGCAGCTTTGGATAAAGATAAAGGCAAAAATAGCTTTGTGACTTACGCTATTGTCAACTCAGGCCACTTACCCTTTGTCATAGACTCCTTCACTGGTGTCATCTCAACTTCTGAACATTTGGACTATGAGCTGATGAAACGGCGGTACCACCTGAGGGTCTGGGCTTCAGACAGCGGCAGCCCCTTCAGTCAGGTCAGCGAATGTCCTGTGACGATCACTCTGAACAACCTCAATGACAACACTCCTCTGTTTGAGAGAGTGGGCTGCAATTCCACCGTACCTCAAGATTTACCTGTCGGGCACATAATATGCGAGTTGTCAGCCATCGATCTGGATGAGCTTCAGCAGCTGACTTATGTCATAGAGTCAGGAAATGAGCTCCAAGTATTCGGGATTGACCCAGTGTCAGGAGCCATCACCCTTAAGCAACCGATTCCCCTGCTAGCGGGTTCGTTTACTTTGAAAGTCATAGCCACAGATGGAAAGCATCAGTCTGAAGCCTCGGTTGTCAGGATAACTGTCACAAACAGAGGGGACGAGGTAACACTCAGCTGTCAGGAAACAGGCATTTACAGGCAGCTAACCGATAAACTAATCGAGTCGATCAAACCTGTTTTAGCCAGTCAAGAAGAAGAAACATTTTCAGATATTCACATCACCAACCGATATTCTCCCAAGTTTGACTCCAGCATTCCTAGTTCCATTGACCTCGCTGAGGACCATCCACTGAATTCCACCATTGTTCAGTTCAAGGCAACAGACAATGACAGTGGGTTTAACGGTAAGCTGGTGTATGCCATATCAAGCGGAAATGAAGATGGCTGTTTCTCCATTGACACATTCTCTGGTGACCTTCAGTTGGTTTGCTCATTGGACAGAGAGAGTAAGGAGTTCTACATTTTGAACATCACTGTTTATGACCTGGGAACACCACAGACGTCTGCATGGAAATTCATTGCAGTGAACGTCATGGACGTGAACGATAACCCCCCTGGTTTTGATCAGCACAGGTATGTGATACGAGTGTCTGAAAACACAGAAGTTGACTCCATTATTTTTACAGCCCGTGCAACTGATCCTGATGCAGAGACAAATGGGAACATCCAGTATTCTCTGCTGACGTCTACCGATATGTTCTCAATTGATGAACTGACTGGTGACGTCACTGTGAGGCGTCATTTGGATCGGGAAACCTCACCCAGACATGACCTAAGAATCGAAGCCAGAGACCAGGCCAAATTCGGCCCCCAGTTGTTTTCAACGACTGACCTTGTGGTTGTTTTGCAAGACATAAATGACAACCCACCTAAATTTGTACCCAAGGTTTACAAAGTTAAAGTTCCAGAAGATGTTCCTGTGGGAACCCTTCTTGTCTGGGTGGAGAGTGTTGACTTGGATCTGGGCAGTGGGGGCCTCGTCACCTACAACCTCAAGAACACAGAGAGCGGGATCTTTCATCTCGACTCCTCCACGGGTGCCCTGACCCTCGAGAGGGAGCTGGACTTTGAGAGACGGCCGTCTTACAACTTGACAGTCCGAGCTGTCGACCACGGCCTCCCTCGCTCCCTTTCATCATCCTGCTTCGTGGAGATTCAGGTGCTCGATGTTAATGAGAACCTCCACAGGCCAGTGTTCACAGAGTTTGTGTATGAAGCTGGTGTTATGGAGGATGCAGCGGTGGGGACGTCTGTAGTAACACTGACAGCTGCAGACAAGGACCCTGGCAGAGATGGAGTCGTCAGGTACCACATCCATGAAGGCTCTGGTCTTGGAGTTTTCACCATCGATGAGGAAACAGGTAAGAAACATTTTGTTTTGTGCATTGTTGGTAATGGAATGGTCTGGACACAAATATGTTTTTTTATTTGTTACAATATAATTCATCTGCCTTGCTAGTTCGACTCATGGAGCTATCAGATGTGAATTTCCTTTAAACGAATCAAAGATTCAGATTTTGATTGAGCTGACTTGCCTTCCAACACCACAAAGATTGTATCAAGTACTTTTTAAGGAAATAATACAAAGCTGTTGCTTCATAAACTGTCAAACAAATAAATGAATCTATTTTTACTTATTAGCAACTGTAAAAATAAGCCACATACATAAACGTGAACTTAAAGGGGGTGGGGGGGTAGACTTTCTTTTTACAAGAGACACGTGCAGGGTTGTACAACGTGGTATTTCCATTGGCTTGGTTGATGTAGATTGTCACTTTTCCCATGAGTGAATTCTTTTCAGAGAATTGTGGCACATTCCACCATCATGCTGCTGCACTTAAAGCTCAGATAATATCAGGGCAAGTAGAGTTCTCTGTCCTAGTAGACACACGCTGAAATAAATCTGTTTGTGTGTGTGTGTGCTGCTCACTTTGGACACGTCCCTCAGGGTATCCAAACTCAAACTACTTCTGAAGGCAACTGTTTTCAGAAATGTTGAACTGCCTTGTTTTTAAACTCCGGATGTCCCATAAAGACTTGGTATTTAGCTTCTTGTAAGAACTTGAGTGGGTTTTGTTCACAGAAATGTGTCACCCTCAAAGCAGAGAACAGTCAAATGTCCAAACTGACATGACCGTGAATCCTGACTCCCCACACACTGGTGTCTTTCAGGCGTGATCCGTACTACAGAGACGTTGGACCGCGAGACAGTGCCTCATTACTGGCTGTCTGTCTACGTCACTGACCTGGGGACAGAGCCTCTTATCTCCTGGACTCACGTCTTCCTGGAGGTCCTGGACATTAATGATAATCCTCCTGAAATTTCCCAGCCAGTGTATTTTGCCTCGGTCCAGGAGAACCTGGACAAGGTCACATCCATCGTCAAGGTGTCGGCCACAGATCTTGACACAACTTCTGAAGGGAAGCTGTCCTACCAGATGCTGGAATCTCACCGGACGTATTTTGATGTGGATCCACATACAGGTGAGTAAGAATAAATGAGCATCAATGATGTCTCCTCTCTGTGTGTTGCCATGTCCCCCGTGTGGTTTGACAGTTTGCTTGAGGGACATTACTGCAGCTGGCGGAGGAGTGGTAGTTACATGGTAGATATGTCCTCATGCAGCAAGTCAGGACAGAACAAGTGGCGTGGAACCAGGTGTGTCACGGAGACGACGGAACTTCATGTCAAACCCCACACACAAACGTTCTTAGGAAGGTCACTTAGGAACTCCTTCATCAGTTTTCTGAATGTGGGTTCAGGTAGTGAGGAGAAAAGAAGAGCACAGAGACAAACAGAGAACTTTCTAACCATCTCAGGTATTTGCATGTTCATTTTTGACAGTTATAATCCTGAGTCACTGCTCAGACTTTGATGTTGAGGCGAGTGAGTCTCTACAAGCCGCTACAAGCCCTGTCCTCCTCGTCTAATCTCCTGGGAGCACCGGTGTTTGTCCACACCCAAAGGCCAGTATATGGAGGGATTACAGAGAGCGAGGCGGAGAGGCAGCGAGGAAAGGAGGTGTAGTCACAGCTGGAGAGGGTCCGACTATAACGAGACTGGTGTTTTTGATATTTACTTCTCCGTACAAACACACGAACAAAAAACCAAAACCAAACAGATATTGTGTCTCTGTGTACTTTTTATACTCGTCAACTCGACAACGATCGAGAGTCGAGAACCGGTGCACCGAGAAAAAATGTAAAAGCCACACATCAAGCTCAGGAAATAATTAAACTGCTTTCTGCACGAGAGAGAAAAAGAAAACAAATGAGACAATAAAAATGTCAGGAGACAAAAGGAAACTTAAACTTGTTAACCAATTAAACAAGATCCTATCTCATAGATTAGTTTAGTACACAAAACTGCTATTTAAAACACAAACACTATCACTACTGCATTTCATTGTTCAAGTACTCGTTACTGTGTTCAATGACAATAAAGTAGAATCGAATCTAACGAGCTAGTGAAAGACAATTGTCTTAATATGGCTATTAAGATATATTGCAATATTAGCTACTTTAGCAAAATTAGCTACTGACTCTTTTCGTTCCCTAATGAAAAGTTATTTTACAGACGAACCATAAAAACACCACATTTAAAACACAAGTGAACACATGTCGGTGTGTGTCTCTCTCTGTTGTTGAAACAGGACGACACATTATTATTCCACAGAGACATGGAATATGTGTCTCAATAAAAACCATTAGACACCAGAGAGAACAGATCAATCTGATCAGTGTTTACTAAACGACTGCGTTTGTCTGAATAAGACAGATAACGTTACAATGAGCGATGTTAATATGATGCTGAAACCAGATCGTTTCCAACACGAGCCACCTCTTGTCTTATTCTTACAAATGAGGCCACAGTTACATTTGTAGAGAGGCGGCGGGCGACGGGTGGAGAAACGTCTCATGCCTCAACAGGATGGAGGTGACTCATGGCTGAACACAAGTTTCTGCCGAAGCTCTTATTTTCCCAATGTGTGTGTGTGCGTGTGTGTGAGTGTGTGTGCGTGTGTGTGTGACTCAGCTTGAAAGAACAACGTGAGAAAAGTTTCAGGGGGAAAATCATTTGTTCTGAGTGACAGAAAGAAATATTCAAATCCTGTTCATTGTGCCCCCCCCCCCCCCCTCTGTTTGCGCTGTTGTGGCTTTGAACAAGTTGTTGTCTGTCTCCGGCGACAGGTTAGTGCACGGTGCTGAGGGTGTGCCAAATTACCAAAATGGCCAGAAATTGGTGTGTCTCTTGTTATGTAAGCTCGGTGTCGGTTTCATTGTGTGTTTCACAAAAAAAAAAAGGTTGATTGTTAGCAAGGCCAGGCAAGTCAGGCATTCCTCAAATTACTCCCCCACTTCAAGACACGAGCGCCGATATATCATGAAGCAATCGCTCATCCTGCTTCATGTTTCTGTGCATTAAGGTTAAACTTAGGTCGAATGATGATCAACATTTGAGTTGTGTAAAAACACTGCCATAAACTGTAGATTGATTTTACCCAGTAGCAAAGGTGTACACACACACACACACACATATATATATATATATATATATATATATATATATATAT
>JAFBJQ010000467.1:0-37985 GCA_016785345.1 Trinectes maculatus | reverse complement strand
GCAGGGGGGGGGGCAGCGGGGGGGTGCGGGGGCGTGGGTGAGGGCGGGGGGGGGCGGCGGGGCGGGGCAGAGCGGGTGGGGGGGTGGTCAATGGACCTGACCTCATACCAGCAGAGAACTGTTCCTCAGACCACTGCACTGAACGCTGCGAATGTTTTCCTCTTTTCCAGGCAGAATTATTTCTGCCTCATGAAGTTTCCCATTTAATCCCCTGTTCATTTTAACGTCTAGATTAAAGCCGCGGATGAGGGCAGCCCATCACGATCGTCCACCGCTCGGCTCGACATCGAGTGGATCGCCCGCCCCGCCCCATCTGCTGAGCCAATCACGTTTGACGAGCCCCACTTCACCTTCGCCGTCATGGAAACGGAGCCTGTCACCCACATGGTGGGCATCATCATGACTGAGACGCATCGGCTGCGGTGGTTTGACATCATCGGTGAGGGGGAATGAACCAACACACACACACACACGCACACACACACACACACACACACACACACACAGAGACTCGTGTGTATTGAGCTGAGTATTGATCAGAAGCTTTTTGCTGCGCAGGTAAAGCAGAGGAACGAGAATAAAGTTCAAGCTCTGGTGGAAAACCAGCTTCACATGAATGAGGCTAATGATCTGTGAAGGAAGGAAAAGAAAAAAACACACACATTTATTTCCACTTTGCTTTCAATTTAAAGAGGACAAACAGAAATCAGGCCTCGGTAACGACTTCTCATCGATCAGAGAGTCTGGTGTTAAACTCCTGCAGCTGAGGCATAAACATGTTGGTAGATACCTGACATTCATCATATTACGACTTACAGCAAAGTGCTGACTCGGAGACGCCTGGAGAACATCGCAGGTTACAGCCTTCATCCATCCTGATGATTCCTCACAGGAAGTGCAGAGGGGTTATTTTCCAGAGGTCAGCAGAGTCCTGCAGCGGTGAACGGTGTTAGATTAGATGAGTGTGAGGATTGTGAATCTGTGAGTCGCTTTGTGATGTCACGTTGTCGTGTTGCAGTTTATTTCTCGGCACCAACACCACTTCTTCTCAATCCGCTTCTGAAACTTCTCCTGGTTGTGTTGCTTCTCAAATAGTTTCTGTCAATTTGTTGCATCTCCCCCGTTGGTTGTTGATTTTTACTCGGTTCTTTTTTCTTCAGTTTGTTTCTGTGTGTAATTCACGCTAAGCCTGCGTTAACATATTTATGAGTTCAGATGATCACATCAACCCTGCGGCTGTCTGTAACACTGTCTGCTAACAGACTGCATCGTAGATGTTGTATAGATTGATACCAGTGAGTCTGATCTGTATCAATCGATCAGTCGTGTTTCCACGGTGATGGATGATGGGAGGGGAAAAGGTCGCGGTGTCAGTGATTTCAGCAGGATGTTTTCTCTCGGTGAGGATAAATCAGCAGTGTGTCTCCTCTCATCACCTGCCAGATCTCCACGGGAGAGACCAGTGGCCGGCTCTCCTCCTCCTCCTCCTCTCCATCCTCCTCCTCTTCCATACTTATGAGGAGAGCTGTCGCTGTCAGAGCTCTTTCAGCGACGTTAGAGGCATGAAAACGTCTTTGACTCTTTTGTCTCAGCCTTTGAGTCTGAGTGCAGGAAAACACATCAGTGCCCTGCCAGGCGCTCTCCTGCCAGGAGGGGCAGCATGTGCAGGAGAAAGTCAGAGCTTCCACCTGTTTGGTTCTCCGCGCCAAGCTCCGTCTGTGCCAGCGCAGCAGACTCCCTCTGCACCCCCGAGGCCACGTTCAGTCATCCTCCGTCATCCCCGTGCACGCCGCTTCATTAGCGTACAAAATAAAATATAGACATCTGGGCTTTAGCTCATTTAACTGCAGCGTGATCGGAGCGGGCGCCATGCGTCATGCGTCATAGTGGAATTTGAGAATAAGAAGAAACCACAGCTTCTCTCATAAACCAGTTCAACCAGCAGGTCGTTTTCACACAACAGACTAATTAAATTTAATGTCAATAAATAAACTTCATTTCCCACTGTTGCGTTGTGATATTTACTCTGTGGTCACAGTCGCTCTGACAGCTCAGTGTTCAAACAGTCAGAGCTGAAGTGATTTGTGTTTTCTTGCGGTGTTGTGTGATTTGGGCTGAAGAGTTTCTCTCCCTGTGTGGTCTGGGAACAGAACTTGGTAATTTCCACTGCGCCGGCCTGTCAACCGTCAGATCCACTCCCACTCCTCTTCTCTGGTCTCCTTCTCGTCATCGTCATGAGAAACATCATGCTTGTCTCTACATGATGAGACCGGAGGCCGACAACCTCTGTGTGTGCTCTATTTGACGATGTTCTCCTCCACCCTGATCTTCTCCACTGTCAGACATCGTTAGCGCCATCTTATACACAGATCCGAATTTATTTCCGCTCAGAAGAACAGAAAGTCGACACATTTCAGACGCTGGCCTTCTAAATGAGCATCCTGACCAGCAGGTGAAAGAACGTCCACTGACCCACATCACCGCCTTGGCAGATGTGGGCTGTTGTGTCAAAGAGCTCCTCTCCCACACTGATATGATCAGGTATTTATCTCCTCCTTTTACTTTCCCCTCTGGAGCAGCAGAATCCGGACGCCTATCAAGGCTCTCTGTGTGTGAGATAACACACAGAGACAAATTGACTTTGCTTCCTGTCAGAATAACCCAAACACCTCTTCTGAAAGCGCACAAACCACAACACGCTGCGTTCGGACCTGTGTGGAGCCACAGTTTCATGGCAGGATGTCAAATAGCTGGTGAGGGAGCTGCATCTCAGGTGTTTGTGACGGATTGAACGTCCATCTGATGTGCGAGCTGAAGTGGCTCCCGGCTGGGTGCGGTGAGGTCGACGTGAGGGTCGGCACCTGCAGGTCCGAGGCTGTGAGGGGGGGAGACGGGTTGAACATCTGGTCTTTGAGGATGAGTCCAGGTTCTGGTGCTGAATCCAGAAGAGGGTCCTGATGGTTTGAGACAGAAACAAACTGAGAATGAAAACCACTTCACCTCTCACCGTCAGGAGAGGTTCAACCAAAGCGTTGGACTGCTCCTCAGATGGACAACATGGAGTCTTATCATGTTTTATGTTGTTGATTGAGATAATGGAAGACCTTGAACCTGGAGATTGATTTATCTGTCACATCATTCCCTGCCTGAGGTGGAAGCCCCTGGAGGGCGAGGACTGTGAGTTCATCACAGAGTTCATGTGATGTTCAGAAAGATACCAGAGAGAAAAAAAAACATATCTCGACTCCCTCTTTTTTCACTGACTCACACGCTTTGGTCGAAGCCGTTCTTCACAGCAGGAATGAAGAGAACCAATTGATCGAAGACGACCGCACATGGAATCGGGGACAATGATTGTCTCAGCGGGACAGTCGATCTGATTCTCTGCGGGCAAGATGAGGACGACACGAGGCTGTCCGTCTGTTACCTGGAGGAGGAAACCCTGAGGCAGCAGGTCGGGTTGAAGCGCCACACCTTCATTTGTTATGCCTCGCAGCGACTGCTGTCGGAAGTTGCATTGGGAAAGGACATCTGTTTTGTGGTCATTTTAGTCTGGACTCGTCAACTGGCCCTGGAGGGAGGCCTCTGCTTCCACCTCAGCTGATCAGCTCTTCTGAGAACCTTTCAGGATCAGGGGGAAGAGAGGAGCCATCTTTTGGCTGAGTTCCTGTTCTGATCCAAATAACATAAGAATAATTCATACAAGTCGAGTCGAACTTCAGTTCAGCTCTCCAACAGGGCTCGACAAAAACACAGTACCAGTATATACATATATTTATACATATACTGTATGTATGTACTGTATGTATGTATCCTTCATATTTTTGACTCCCTCAGCAGAAATACTGTTTCCTCTTTCTGCGGCATCAGAGTCTGTGATGTGCGATGCTGCATTCTTCCTTCACCCAGGTTTTTTTTTTTTGTCGTTATCATGAAAGGCTCCTGGGTGCTGATGTGTTTCCAACAAAAATCTGAATGAGTGAAACAGACGTTTGAATGAGGCTGATTGGTCTTCGGTGTTTCAGCTCAATCACTGAGGCGTAACGGACCAAAAAACAGACCTTCAGCTGTGACCCAATTATCTGTGCGAACAAACAGAGGAGAGGCCGAGTGTGTGTGTGTGTGTGTGTGTCTGTGTGAGTGTGTGTGTGTGTGTGCTATGAATATGTGTGTTGTACAGATTTCTTTTGCTTTATTCTACTTTTGTTTGCACATAAAGGTGCACTCTTAACCATCACATAATAGAAATGTGTGTGTCTGTGTGTGTGTGTGTGTGTGTGTGTGTCTGTGTGTGTGTGTGTTTGCAAGGTGGATTTCTTAATAAACACCATCTGGCTGAGCAGGCATGTGGTTTACCTTTCTCACATACATACACACAACCTGCTGGGAAAGTCGAGGACACAGCGAGCGGGGGTTGGGGTGGGTGGGTGGGTGGGGGGAACAAGACAAAAAATGCAAAGCAGAGAAGAAAGAAAGTCACCATCATTAATTGACGTAGTTACTTAACTTCGTTAATAATAATCTGTGAGTGTCGGCTGAAGTGAAAGAGCTGGATAGTAGTAAGTGTTGGAGAGAGAGAGGAGGATCGTGAGTCAGATCTGGGACAAAGCCTAATTAGCCCAGTAGCCCATTAGCCTCAAGGGAATCATATAAACAATCAGAGGAACAGGTTTACTGTCAGACTCCTGAGCAATAAAACCAGGAGCATGTAGCAACACGTGTCTGAGTGCCAGAACGTTTCCACACCACCTTCTCTCTCCTCCTGTTTTCACACACAGTAAATCAGCCCTGATTTACGTCACAGTACAATTTAAGTTTCCTCCGAAAGCGCAATTTATCCATTTACTAATTCTTTATTTAATCCAAATAGTTCAACGCCTGTCTGTCTGTCTGTCTGTCTGTCTGTCTGTCAGGTGGTGACCAGGAAAAGGACTTTGACATCCAGAGGAACAGTGGCACCATCTCCATCGCTCGCCGCCTAGACGCCGCTCGCTGCTCCAACTACAACCTGACAGTGCGAGTCACTGATGGACACCACAGCGCCACCACACAGGCGAGTATTAGGAAAACTAATTATGTGACTCTGTAAACCACAGGTTTTGACTGTGATCTGAAATCCTCCTGGCAGCAGTGAAATATCTCTGACGTGCTGTTGTCCGTATTTGTAAACCACAGGCCTACATCCGTGTGCTGGACATGAACGAACACCGCCCCGTCTTCCTGAAGACGCTGTACGAGGTGAGAGACAAACTCGTTCCAGATCTCTGAATACATAACTCAGAGTCATAATGATACTGTTTGTATGTCAGATGCAGCCTGGGGTCAAAACCTTTTGTAATCACAATCATTTTGGGAATTTCCCAAACTTTCCCCTATGAGTTTATTTTCCATCACTTCTGAACAGAACTTCACCTTCCTTCTCATACAATGTGTATTTAAGGTGAGGGTGCCAGAGGACACCTCCCCATGGAAGGACATCCTCCAGATCAGTGCTCAGGATGCCGACACCAACAGTAAGCTGGTCTACTCCATCCACAGCAGCCTCCACCCAGACAGCACCAAGTTCTTCCACCTGGACCCAAAGAGCGGAGTCCTGGTGATGACGGAGGAGCTGGACTATGAGACGATTTCTGTTCATACTCTCGTTGTGATGGTAAAGATATTTATCTCAGCAGAAGACTGCATAATAAAGTCTAATGAAAATAACTGTTACATACGCTGACTACATTTTTGTTCAGCAGGTTTTACTATAAACATTAAATTAATTTCTTTACAGGGAGAAAAAAGAATCTGTATTAAACAGCTCTAAAAGTTTGTACCACCACAGACTCAGAACTCTTTATATTTCCTTACCCCACCGCCCTCAGGTGCGTGATCAGGAGATCCCTGTGAAGCGAAACTTTGTCAAGGTTGTGATTCATGTGGAGGACTGTAACGACCACTCACCAGCGTTCCTCAGCCCCCGGTACGAGGCCACCATCTCCAACCTGGCCCCTACAGGCTCTGAGGTGATCCAGGTCAAGGCACTGGACAAGGACATGGGCAGCAATGCTGATATCAGCTACTCCCTACACTCTGGTACACTCTGCACACTTGACTGTCTCACGCTGTTTCTCACATGGAGCTGAAATGTCTTCATCAGCTGGAAAACTTGCATTCTCTTGCAATGTTGCCAGATTAATTCAGGAGATGTTGCTGATTAGGTACGATCAGAGATGTTGGGGAAAAAGGTTTTTGCTGGACAAAGCATATGACCCCGACCATTACACCCACTCAGTATACATATGTCATACAGTGAACGAAAAAATAAATGTAATTGTCTCCAAACCAGTGTTCAAATGAAATGAGACTAAATCCCAAAGCAGTTAAACCAAAAAGTCTTAACACACAAAAAAAATCTTTACAGGTACTGCTATTGAAAACCAGTGACGGAATCTTAACCTTAATCTTGGAAAAGATTATTTTTAGTTCATTTGCTTTAAAGTAACATTTTCTCTTGCTTTTTCCCCACTTCATTTGTGTAACACATTATTTTCTCGCCTGCAGGGAATATCGACAACATCTTCTCCATAGACCCAGAGCAGGGTTTGATCACTGTTTCCAAACCTTTGAATCTTCAGCCTCAGGACCAGTTCCACTTGACAGTGAAGGCCATTGATCAGGGCTTCCCTCAGCGGAGTGACCTCTGCTCCATCCACGTCTACATCCAGATCTCTGAACAGACTCCACCCACTTTTCCTTTGGACGAATACTTAACTGAGATCAGTGAGTCGAGCGCCCTTGGAACACCAGTGGTCACCATCTCAGCTTCCAGCCCAGCTGCAATTCATTATGGGATAGAGAGTGGGAATCCCAATGGGACATTTCATATCAACCCTTACACTGGGTTGATTTCAACCCAACAACACCTTGATTTTGAGAACTGTGTTTCCTACAAGCTCAAAGTTACTGCTTCCACAACAGCCGGAGCTTTCTCTAGGACTGTTGTTTACATCTATGTGATTGACGAGAATGACAATGCTCCTGTTTTTCAGCAGGTGGAGTACTTGGGACAAATAAGTGAATCAGCCAACATAAACAGCATGGTGATGGGAGAAAGAAACACCCCTCTGGTCATCCAGGCCTCAGATACAGACAGAGATGCAAATTCTCTACTAGTGTACCAGATCCGTGAACCAGAGGTTCTAAAAGTTTTTAAGATCGACCCAAGTATGGGCACCATCTCTTTAGTTTCGCCAGTTGACTTTGAATCTAGGGCCGAGTATCACTTCACCGTGCAGGTGAAGGACTCGGGGGAGCCGTCACTGTTTGCAGCAGAGCCTGCCAAGGTCACCGTTCGTGTCCTGGACCTGAATGACTGCCCGCCTCAATTCACCACCCCGGTGTACAAGCCATTCATCATCTTCCCACCTGTCAGAGGTACAGAGGTTGTACGCGTCATGGCCCATGACGCCGACTCAACAGTGTCATACAGCATCACTGAGGGGAATCTTCAAAATGCTTTCACAGTTCACCCCTTCACTGGAGTCATCACTGTTAGCAATGTGTCTGAATTTAAGACATTTTATCAACTGGTGGTCACAGCCTCAGACGGCCTCTATAAAGACTCAGCTACTGTCATGATTAATGCTACAACCCTAACAGCAAGTGGTCTTAGATTTGAAGAGAATCTTTATTCAGCGAGTATTAAAGAAAGCCTGAAAACAGTCAAAGCTTTGGTGGCGCTAAAAGCTAAAGGGTGTGATTTAAATGAGCCGCTTGTATATTCTGTGCTAAACCCAATGGGGAGGTTTGCAATTTCCCAGTCATCGGGCATATTGGAAACAACAGGCATCCCTTTTGACAGAGAGGAACAAGACGTGTATGATGTTGTGGTAAAGGTGCAAGACATGAGAACACCGCCGAGGACGGCTACAACCCAGGTTAAAGTCTTTATAGATGATGTGAATGACAACTCTCCGCAATTTCTAAATTTGCCATTTTCAATGATGATATTGGAAGATTCAGAACCAGGTGATGTTTTGTATCAAGTAACTGCCATTGACAGGGATTTGGGGGAAAATGGATCCATCATGTACTCACTGGAGGAAGACTACAACCTCTTCAGAATAGATCCAGATGTAGGCGACGTGTCACTACAGCGGCCGCTTGACTTTGAAGCCCTGAACAAGTATGTGTTGACAGTCTTAGCTTTGGACGAGGGTGAGCCCACTCACAGCACAGTGTCGCAGCTCACTATTCAAGTAAGGAATCGAACCAACCCAGTCTTCCAGACTCTTCTTTATCCGCTGAAAGTCCCTGAAGACGTACCTCCCTTGACCACCATCTTACACGTCCAAGCTAGAAATCCCGAGGGCTATCGGCTCATCTACAATCTTGAAGAAGAAAATGCCACAAAACATTTTCACATTGATTTTAAAACAGGTGTGTTGATCGTCACCAATCCGTTGGACTATGAGAGTCAGACTCTGCATGTGCTGACTGTCCGAGCAACTGACTCAGTGACTGGAGCTTTTTCTGAGGCCTCGATAGAAATAGAGGTGGAGGATGTCAACGATAATGCACCGGTTTTCTCAAAGCCAACGTACAGTGTAAATATAGCAGAAGGGCTTCCAGCTGGGACTTCAGTCATACAGCTGTCTGCATCTGACAGGGATTTTGGTAGAAATAAAGATTTGACCTTCGCGATGGTGAAAACAGAGGGAAATGAGACAGATTTCTTCGAAATCGACCCTCACAGTGGGTTGATTGCCACAAAGCAAGTGTTGGATCATGAAAACACAAAGCACTATACTTTGAAAATCAAAGCCACTGACAACAGCACTGTTCCTCTTAGCAGTGAAGCCAGTGTCTTTGTAAATGTCACAGATGTCAATGACAACCCACCAGATTTTGTCAGCTCCCACTATGACGCTGCACTGGATGAAATGGCAAAGTGTGGCCACATCGTCGTCAAAATCCAAGCTTCAGATCCCGACGTAGAAGACCTGAATAACCTCAAGTACAAAATCGTCTCAGGAAACGAAGGTCGTTACTTCAACATCAACGAATCCTCCGGAATCATCTCTTTTTCTAACGTGTGTAAGAGGAATCTGGATCCTTACTATAACCTGACGGTGGCAGTGTCTGATGGTGTGTTTCAGAAAACAGCACCAGTTAATATTGATATGATAAACAGCAACAGGCACAGTCCATACTTCAAACAGAGCGTCTATGAGGCAGAGCTTGCTGAAAATGCAGAGGCAGGCACTCGTGTCATCCGATTAGCTGCCATTGACCCTGACGACGGGCCGTACGGCAGCGTAGACTACACCATCATCAACAAACTTGCTGATGAGAAATTTGCCATTGATAACGATGGGCAGATTGTTACAACGCAACCGCTAGACAGGGAAAACCCTGCCCAGAGAGTAATAGCTATTAAAGTAATGGCAAAAGATGGCGGTGGAAAAGTGGCCTTTTGCACAGTCAAGATTATTCTGACAGATGAGAATGACAACATACCTCAGTTCAAAGCCTCGGAATATCAGGTTTCGATTCAGTCAACTGTTAACAAGGGTTCACCTGTCATTCAAATCATGGCTTATGATGCAGATGATGGTAAGAATGCAGATGTCACCTACACAGTAGACGAAGCCGAAGAGGTGACAGAAGACATCATTGAAATTAACCCTTTCACAGGAGTAGTGAGCGTCAAAGAGAGTCTGGTTGGCATGGAGAACAAAATCTTCAACTTCAAAGTCAAGGCTCGGGATGGCAGCCTCCCCTTTCACAACTCCACAGTCCCTGTTCATGTCAAAGTGGTTCCTCCTGAGGTTCCTCTTCCAAAGTTCTCAGAGCCACTCTACACCTTCTCAGCTGCTGAGGACATTCCCATAGGGACGGAGGTAGGCTCCGTGAAGGCCGACTCCGACACGCCGCTCATTTACAGCCTGGTGAATGGGAACACAGTTGAAAGCAACAAAGACAAAGTTTTTAGCTTGGACAAGGAAAGTGGAACTCTGCTGTTGCAGAGGACGATTGACCATGAAAAGACAAAGTGGTACCAGATAGATGTTATTGCCCAGGGGAACCACAATGGGACTGATGTGGCATCACTGGTTTCAGTCAGCATCCAGGTCCAGGATGTTAATGACAACCAGCCAGTGTTTGACGCAAGCCCATACAGGGCCTTCCTGGCCGAGAACCTGCCTGCTGGAACCACTGTTATCCAGGTGAGATAAATGTATTGATATGAATCTTATGGTTTTGTGTTTTTTGTAAAGATGGTAGTCAAAGGTAAAGGTATCAACTTCCAACTGCTCATTTAAGCCTTATTTAGCAACAAATTGAGATAAACTAAACTAAAGTAGAAACGCAAACCCTTCTTTTGACCCACAGGTGACCGCCAATGACCCAGACACAGACAGCAACGGCCTTGTAACCTACAGTCTGGAGTCGCTGCCTCATGACGCCCCAGCAGAAATCTCAGAGGTGTTTTCCATAGATGGCGAGAGCGGCTGGATCACGACTGTACGGGAGACAGACTGCGAGATGACCAGAGTCTACAGGTTTAACGTGGTCGCTACAGATCACGGGGCCAATGTCAAACTGTCGTCCAGCGTCCTAGTGGAGGTGACGGTGATGGACGAGAACGACAACCCACCAAAGTTCTCGGATGATGTGTATCACGGCTCTGTTGTGGAGAACAGCAGTCCAGGCGAGGTCATCATATCCATGACGACCACAGATGCTGACGTGTCCCTGGAGAACCGACTCGTGACGTGCTACATCACAGGTGTGTTTCTGGAATGTGTTAATGACCACATGCGGCAGCCTGTGAGTGTGAGATGTGTTTGTGTTTGCTTTGAAGATGAAATTAAATACCGGTTGATGTCAGAGTCATGATATTTTGTTTCTCAGACAGTTATTAACCACAAAGAGGAACAAGTTGACGAGCTGAAAAGACACAAATACCAAGTCGATGCCCTGCGGCTAACAACAAAAACAAACCTCAAATGAATGCAAATCTCCTATTTCCTCCCAGACAGTGAAAGCTGGACACATCTAAAGGGGCTCGCTGTCACAACATTGCTTGTGCAGAGTGTTACAGGAGAACATTTGCATTGGAATTATTTATAAATGGTTTGACTTGTCAAAAGAGACAAAAAGAGAGACAAATAGTGTTTTTTAAAGTGAACAGTCACCAGAATGATTCACATGCTGAAAGCACAACAGAGCTGAGTCATACAAAGTCACAACTATGACTTTTAACATTTTAAAAGTACTGACGCCTGGAATCATTTATTTTATTACCTAGGCACATTTTGGTTTTTTCTTTGTTTCTTTCAAATTTCTGCTTTTCCTCCATTTAAATGTATTATTTTTTGCACACTATAGTGGAGAAGTATCGTGCAAGTAGTAGTTCACGGTTTATAGTTAATGGTTGACCTTAAATTTATGGCATTTTTGTTCTCATAATGTAAACGAGGTTACAAATTCTTTCGTGGAAAGCAATTATTAAAGGCATTTACTGAGCAGTAAAAATCAAGTGTCTGTAGTCAAGTGTCCATCGTCATTCTCTCTTACTCCTGCAGACGGGGACCCACTGGGTCAATTTGCCATCATCCAGGAGGACGAGGGCAAATGGGGTTTGATTGTGAAGGAACGTCTGGACCGAGAGACTAAAGACAGACACGTTCTCAGAGTCACTGCCACTGACGGGAAGTTTGAGGCCCCGGTCACGTTGGACGTCCATGTGCTGGACATTAATGACAACAGTCCACTGTGCCAACAGGTAAATGAAGAGAGAAGCATCACATTGTCCTCATTATCCATCCAACGTGAAGTGTTCAACAACAGCTTGTACTGAAGATGTTTCATCCAATCGTCAAATGAAATCAAAGGATATGATCTTTTTCTTTTTCTTTTTTTTCTGAATAACAACATTTGTGTCCATTATTCAGATGATTTTTGGACACTCCCATTCAGACGGAGGCTTAATATTATTGTCAGTCAGTAATTATCCAGTAGTAATTAAACTCACCTTTAATGAGAAGATTAATTGCTTCAAATGAATCTGCAACAGTAGCTCTGACCACACTTTTAACATCACAGTCTTCTCTCGTCTCTCGTCTGTTGACTATAAACTCGCTTGCAGCTACAAATCATTTTACTCCTGCGGGACTCGATGGCGTCACCGACAGAAACTCTGTGCTAATGGACAACTGATTATTGTTATTATGATCCTCCTGTTTTAGCTTGTGTACACTGAGGCGGTGATGGAAAATTCGCCCTCCAGCATGTTCCTGCTGAAGGTTTCTGCTTCAGATCCAGACGCAGGAGCTAATGGCCAGATCTCCTACACCCTCCACGGTCGCGATGCCGACAAGTTCCATCTTGACCACAGAACAGGTATGATGGTGTCTGTTTGGGGTCTAAACACGAGTGCTCCCCATGAGTGAGCGGCAATGAGTCGATGATAGATGGCCATGTCTGCTGTCATGTCTTTTTGTCGCCATCTTCAGATGATACCTCTGATCATTGAATTAAAAACTAAACCTGAGACTTCTTCAGGATGACTATGCTGGAGTACCTAACTCCGTGGCTAACTATTCCCACAGGTGAGCTGTTCACCCTGGCCGTGTTGGACCGTGAGAAGGAGGCCGAATACAACCTGGTTGCGAAGGCGACGGACGGCGGCGGCCGGTCCTGTCAGGCGGACATCCAGCTGATGATCCAGGACATGAACGACAACCCTCCTCGCTTCTCCTCCAGCCACTACGAGGTCACCGTGTTTGACAACACGACCGTCCGAACGCCCGTCGCCGTCATATACGCCCAAGACCCCGACACAGGTAAAAACGCTGCGCCCGAGTTTCTCTCTCACGTCGGTTCAGGTGCAGTGAAAGTGCGAGAAAGAATCCAAACACAATAAGAACATTATAGAGTCTCTCAGGTCTGAACGTGTTGTGACAACACGTCAGTCCTGGTATCAGTGACTTTATTTGCACTATTTAAGACTAATGCTCAGACTTGTCTTTGTGTGTAAGAAGGTAGATTTACTGATCCTGAACGTAATGAAAGAGTGAAGCAGCCGCCTAATGACACAGCTCCTTTGTTTCCGTCCAGTTGTGCCGAGTCGACTCGCTGCTCAGGGATTCTAACCCTGAACCCTGGGTAATCCCAGCTGTAATCCCAGCTGTAATCCCAGCTGTAATCCCAGTAATATGATCAGATTTTAATCTCTTGTTCAGGGGTTAATTATGAGTATTACAGGAGTAAACCCTCCTGTAATACTCCAAAGTATTCCACCAAATCAACAAATTTCATCCTAATGTTCCTAAATACGTTCCTAAGGACTCTTTTCCTTTTTAGCTCCGAACAAAACTAATTTGAAAAAGTCTCTGCCAAGTTAAACAAGCCGACACAGTTTGGTACAGATTTCCCCTGCAGCGATTCAATGTTTTATTCATCGGCACCCTTCAGAGGTTTTGTTCGTTTTCCCGTGATTGACAGGGAAATCAAACAGAGCATCGATAAAACATACTTTTCCTCTTCCTCGTACGGAATTGTAATGAATATTATACTGCAATAGTCGTATCACACACATTAGCATTTGTTAAATATGCGCAAATATAAGTAAATTCAGACGCATAAACACACACACACACACACACACACACGCACACACACACACACACACACAGCAGCAGACAGATCAGGTCAGACACTCCCTCAGATTTGCAGCAGCTTGTCCTCTTTTCTCTGAACCAGAAACGTTTTCACAGACAATAGAAACTAACGACAAACTTTTTTTATTTGGCAAAGAAAAGTGTTGAAAACACTTTGACACACAGAGAGGGAAGGAGGTCGGCACAAAAACACAAAGTGTGGGTGTCACAATTTGCAGTCGACTCAGATTACGTTAAGTTATTGACTTTAAAATAAAACTGGATATTAGGTGATGTGTACGTCTGTTATTATCCTGATCTGCTGAGAGGAAAAGAGAAACTAACAATAACTGTAATAAATCTCAGCCTTCGACTGTAGCAACAACTTTTTAACAAATGTACAAAACTGCATCTTGACCTTGGCGGACAAGATCATTACTAAAAGTAAAAAAAAAAACAAAAAACTTTTCAACTTAACCACAACATTTCAGATTTATGACGCGACAATGTACAGACATATATGCAACGTTGGGTTGGGTTGGTTTCACTCTGGAAAAGCAGAGTTCCTGTCGGTGTCATTGTCACATGTCTTAATCCAATCAGAGGCATTTATTATACGTGTTGTCATGTTTTTTTCCTAAACATTCACTGATTGTGTGTCCAGGAATAAACTCACAGGTGAAGTACTCCCTCCTGACCGGTGACGGTGGTTACTTCTCCCTGGATGAGTTTACAGGGGTCCTGCGGTTGGAGCGACCTCTGACCCCCGACACGCCACCCTCTTTCGAGCTGAAGGTAAAGGCTACAGATCGCGGTCTGCCGCGTCACCTTTACTCCATCGCCACAGTGACGGTGGACGTGGTCTCCCTGGACGACTACCAGCCCGTCTTCCAGAGGTCCGAGTACACCGCCCAGCTCCCAGAATCCTTAGCAGTTGGGTCAGAGGTGTTGAGCGTCTCTGCCCTCACCACGGACGGCGGTGGGCCCGACCCTGTCGTGTATCGCATCATCTCTGGCAACGAGGAGGGACGCTTCCTGCTGGACTCGCACACAGGTCAGATCATTTGTCTTTCTGGCGTCTTGTCAAGGTGAAACACGGCACAGGTTTCATCCATCATCCTCAGAAACAGATTCAGTTGTTACTCATGGCTGCGTGGGACCTAAACATGTCACAGCGAGGCGTGAGCACTTCAGGTGCAGTCAGGTGATTCGTTTTTTTTTTCATTAGGTATAAGTTTCCAGGGAAACGGTGAAAGAGCCGAGCAGCTTTCAGCCGTAGAGCGCCGTCATATTTACAGCGGCGCTCCTGTGCTATAAATCCTGCTTTATGGCACCGAACGTGAATCAGTCATAAAAGCAATAAAGATTTAATCAAAGTTCACTCACAGGAGGCAACAGTCTACTTAGAGACTGTGTCACACTTATTGCATTAATAACCGTAACATTTTGAGTCTTTAACGTCCCCGATGAAGGCGGCGGCGTGAAAGCCAGTTATTCATCAAACTTAACCCCATCGTTTAAAGATGTGACAGATAATTAGACGAGTAAACGGTGAAACGCAAGAAAACGGCTCGTTTTCAACATCGGAGAATAGTAATCGCAAAAACACTCTTTATCAGTGACAAGACAAGAGGCTGGACAAAGACGAACCATGAGAGAAAGGTGTCCTCGCTCCGACACAAATGTTTTTCACTATCACTGATACAGAAAGTATCATAGAAACATGAAGAAGAAGGTACCTTACACATCCCATCGTCAGGAAACGCAGATCCATGTTGCTCTGGATCTGATCCTCGTTGTTATTCAGCGAAATCGTACGCAAATATGAATGTGGGAACTATCTGTTCATCGATCAGACACTGATCAAAGCAGCGGGAATGTGAATGAGACTGAGGGAATGAATAGGAATAACAGCCTGGAGCTTCTCCAGCTCTCTGTCAGTGGAAGAAGGTCGGGATGAATTAAACAACAAAGATAAACAGATGGATAAATAACACAGTTTTGGATCTGACTCCGACTCTGTGCGCATCTCCTTGATCTTGGAAAAATCAATTGTGTGTGTGTGTGCGTGTGTGTGTGTGTGTGTGTGTGTGTGTGTGCGCGAACACCTGTTCAGGGGTGCAAATAATTTACTTGTTGAAACCTGGCGGTGTGTTGAGGAGGTTGTTTTTCTTGGATCCCGTTTGTTTTTTTTCTTAATGAAGTGAGGTTGGAGTCTGGAAAGTCGCCAGGGAAACACACTCACACTCTCTGCTGGATGTGATGAGTCCACTGCCTCGCCCTGACGCAGCCAGGCGTCCTGTCTCTGGACAGATGCTGAGACGATGAGACGAGTGACGGGATAAAAAATCAAACAAAACAAAACATATGAGTCGATGCTTTTGTTTTGTTTACTCGTTTGTTTACCTCAAATTATTTAGTATTTTTTTTGGAGGGGGGGGGCACCTTGCGTATATCGCTATCGATTGATATCGGTATCGCAAATGAATAGTTGGACAATATCGAGCATCCCTTGTTATTTCCACGTCTACTGTTTTAATACAGTATTAATTATAAACCTGTAATTATGTTTTCTGTTACTCCAGCAGTGCAGAGACGCGTCATTTATCACCAACCGAAAAACACAGCAAACCACCTGAGCTGCATGACTCAATAACAAAACGTGACGCAGTGTTTCCCTCTGGAGAGGCTCTGATAAATTGGGTGGAGTCTTCACATGTGGATGACAGATAACACGCGGCAGCAGCAGCAGCCAGCTGTGGAGGTTAAACTCACAGCATCACTGAGCTGACAAAAGTGAGAGTTCACCACCGATGTCACATGACGCCACACACACAGGCGCACACACACGCACACACACGGTGTGTGGTCTTGACTTATGGCAGGTATTATTCATAGACGCCCGCGTGCGACGTGAGAACATTCATTTTAAACAGTATATGACTCCTGTCAGTGCGTAATGGACACTCTGAATTCCAATATGATGTGCGTTGAAGCGGAGCGGCGTGAGCAGCAGTTTGCGCAGAGGGGGGATGAGGACGGTTCAGACGAGCAGCAGCAGCAGCAGCAGCGGTGAGGATGGATGGAAATGACGAGAAGAAGGTCTGAATAAGATATAAGGCCACAGTGAATCATTGATCTGATCCAGAATTCACTGAGCTGCAATCTGCTGCTGTGTCAGATTGTTGTTTATGTGGCTTCAGATGTAGGTCAGCCGGTCCTCCCTCAGGAGTGAATTAGAAATAATCTATTCATTTAGCCGGCGTTCGAGTCATTCATCATCTCGTCTCTTCTCGCTCCAGATCCCTAAACACTCTGAGAAGTAGAAACTGGACCTGAACCTGAGATGTCACGTTTTACACTGCTGCAGTGTTTTCTGTAGGCGCCGGTGCTTCATGAGATCCAAATCTCCTCTCACTTCAGCCTGAAATATTTAGTATGTTGGGGGGGGGGGGGGGTGGGGGGGGGGGGGGGGGGGGGGTGGAGTACAACTTGAGATGTGGACTTCAATTAAAAAGAAAGTTTGGAGACAAGTTCTCAGCCCTGTAACATGTATTTGTAATGATGGGCCCACTGTTGAGTCTAATGGGGGCGAAAAGGTCGGAGATCTACACCGAACTAAATCAAAGTCCCAGTGTGGTTCTGCTCCAGGCAGCTCAAAGCACCCTGTGTCTTCAATGTGCTGTAACAGCATGGAACATGAAATCAGTACCAGCACATGCGTTGTTGTTGCTTACACTAAGTTTAACCAAAGAAATAAAAGATTGGACAAATACGAGAAGTTTTGAACAAAGAAACCAAACTGCAGGTCCTCATGAATCCTAATGTTGACCCTGTGGTCCGCAGGCCTCCTGACCCTCATCAAACCGCTGGACTTCGAGGTCTTGAGGGAGTTCTACTTGTCAGTGGAGGGAAGCCGCGGGAAGTCATCCCTCAGCGACATCGCCACAGTGATCATCAACGTGACGGACGTGAACGATAACGCGCCGGTGTTCGGACGAGGCGACTACAGCGCTGAGATATCAGAGGACCTGACACCTGGAGGCCTGGTGATGAAGGTACACACATCTGAGCACAGACAGGGACACTGGTGGTTAGAGACAGTTGTTAGGACGCGATGGCTCATAAAGCTGGAATACACCATCAATAACAAACAAATGCCATCAACGCTCCATCATCATTAATGTCAGCAGTGAGCGGGCAGCCATCTTGTTTGACAGTGCTGTATTGATTTGTCCGTCACCAGATATGAAAGCGTCTGGTGACCTTTGACCTTAGTGTTGAGTACGAGCTGCACATCACGGCTGCTCGATTGATCTGTGCAGGACAGATTGAGAAGTGAGGTGCGAGTTATGACATCATGACTGGAGGAATGTGTTTCATGTTGTCGTGCAGTGCAGGTTCATGTGTGCGTAGATGTAACGCTTCTTCTGACAGCAGCTGTTGGGTCACATGGTGCACGGACCAGAGATGTGTGAAACAGGTCAATGAGGAAAACATTTAGACAGATAGATTACTTTATACATCCCCAAAGGGAAATCAAGGCATTTTTAAAAATTGATTTTAACTTTTATTTATTTATTTTTATAAAGTTTTATAAAGTTTTATAATTTCAGTACCTGCCTCGCATGATAAAAAGCAGGTTGAAGCTGAAAAGAAAAGCTCCAGTGAAGGTTGCTTTCACAAAAATGAATTGTTTCTCCTAACAACATGTCACGTTCACACATCGCAAACACAAACACACATCGCAAACACAAACACACACGAAATGTACACACGTGTACAAATGAAAGACAAGAAAAGACAAAAATAAAAGCATTAAAATGAACAAACAGTCTGAGCAAAATTAGACACATCTACACACACACACACACACGCACACACACACACACACACACACACACACACACACAGCGAGTTATCTGACAACATGTCAGTCCAGCAGAGGAGATAACACTGCAATAACACAGCTCGTTTGCTTCCTGATGGTTGGACCACGGCGGCGTGATGAGGCCGTAATCACATGGCTTCATATTTGACATTTTTCTTTTGTCATCGCCCGCTCTTCTGTCATCCTCCCCCCCCCCCCCCCCCCCGCTCCCCCCTCACCATTAACGGCACCGCGTCGTCGTTTGACACGTTTCTGATGTTTCCACCATCAACTGTCAGAGAAGAAATGATAGGATTTCGTTCTTTATTGAGGACTAAACAGCCACATTCATGAAGCTAATGAGAGACGGGACGAGCTGAAGACTTCCTGTCAGGAATCTCACACGGAATGCGTCATCTCCGTCTTCTGTTCAGGGCGAAAAGTTACTTCGCTTCGTTTTCAGTGTCATGATGTACTTTCCGTTTAATGTCACGTTAAATTAGTCTGAAGATGACGTCATTGACGAGTCCGTTTGGAAAATTCCTCTCTTCACGTTAAAATGGTGTTTTATTCCTGCAGGTAACGGCCAGTGATCAGGACGGTCCCATCAACAACCTGCTGCGTTACTCCATCGCGAGCGGGGACCCTCTGCAGCAGTTCTCCATCCACCCTCGCAGTGGAGAGATCACTGTGCGGACGCCAGTGGACAGAGAGGACGTGAGTGTGTTCCTCTGCGAAACATCTGGAAGTAACAGAAGCAAAAGAACACTGAAAACAAAAGCTGATCTCATCTCTGTGGTCTCCTCAGATCCCTCATTACTCTCTGACGGTGCAGGCTGCAGATGAAGGAAGTCCTCCTCTGTCGTCCGCCGTCCTCATCACCATCACCGTCACTGACGTCAACGACAACCCACCTGTCTTCTCCCAGGTCAACCACGATCTGCTGCTGCAGGTAGGTCCACCTGAGACCTCTGCACCACACGCTGGCGTCAGGGTCTGATGCTGCAAAACATCTGACTGACGAAATCTAAAAAGTCCGTCTGCGTTCATCTCATGATCGCTTCATCGTGCAAATTGTAAAATACGGAAAAAAAGGTTGTTGACCTCATATTACAAATTCTTCAAATTCTGCGCCCCCTGGTGTTGACGGGTGAAACGTCTGGTTTCATGAATTGCTCCGACCCCTGTGGGGAAAAGATTCTTTTCACTGTGTTGCAGTTGAGAAAAACAGGTTAGTTTTTGCCCTGCAGGCGGAGCGAGAGCCGACGTAAAACACACACTCACCCAGAAGGCTCCAGAAAGAACTGCCTGTTCGTCAGATCACACCAATAACCCCCGCTGTCCCTTAGGGGGCGAGCTGCAGCCATGTGTGAAATCTGACAACTCAACGGGAAAATAAGAATTGGGAGACTCGCACTGACTCGACATGTTTACTGTGTGTTAATATGAGCAGTTTGTTGTGTTGACGTAAAGCTGCTCACTGAGAGTCATTTGTGCGTTGTTGCCATCACTCTGCTTGTCCAGTCACACAGGTGTTGAGATCATTCCACCTGCGACGTCTCCGTCGCCAGCTCGGCCTGAGCTTTGGCTTCACAGAGGTTTGAGGTTTGCATCTGGCAAATGTTCCTGTCGAGCGCGTGGTTCGAGCAGTGATATGACATCACAGCAGAAATTCGAACCCAGATACTTGTGACTGCGTCGGTGCAAACTCTGCAGCACCGCGCCGCGGCGAGAAGACGGATGAACTCTCTGATTGCGTTTGACACAAAGTGAGAAACAAGGAGCAGGAAAACAGAACGTTAGAAGATCTCCGCAACTTGAACCTGAGCCAGCGACGGTTACTCACTGTTTGTTTACACTGTTCAAGCCTCCATTTATCTTCACTACACAACGTTCATTCTCCCCCTGTCGTCTCCCCATAATACAACTCACAAACTACGTCCCCGTTAGCAACACAATGGACCCATGGATCAGCTGCGTCCTCTGACTGTGGTTTGCAGTCGTGGTCGTTGCGATGGGTCACTGAATGTACCGTTTGCATCACAAAAAAAACTTTCTTCTTTATCTTCTTCTTCTTCTTCTTCTTCTTCTTAAACCTCGTCTCCTGCAGGAGGGTGAGTCCGTCGGCAGTAGCGTCCTCCAGCTCGTGGTAACGGACAAGGACACGCCCAAGAACGGCCCGCCTTTCTCCTTCCACATCGTCAGCGGCAACGAGGATCGGCGTTTCCACGTGGACCAGGGCGGCCTGCTGTCGCTTTCTGCTCCACTCAGGAAGAAGGTGAAAGGCCATCATCAGCTGAAGATTCAGGTGAGGAGAACATTTACTTTTTCCTTGTGATCCAGTCACCGTCCAAAGGCCCGAGTCCTTCAACCGTATCTGTGCTCGCTTCAGGTGACAGACAGCGGCCACCCGCCCCTCTCCTCCATCTGTGTGGTCAACGTTAATGTCACTGAGCAGAGCAAGTATCCTCCCTCTGTGGTGCCGTTAGAGGTCTTCATCACCACCTCCGGACGCCTGTTTGCCAACCGGGTCATTGGAAGACTCCACGCATCAGACCAGGACCTGCAGGACGTCCTGACCTACAAGCTGGTGTCGGAAAACCCCGATGGAGGGAGGTTCTCAGTCGACCTCACTGACGGTAAGATCTGGGCAGATGAAAACCTGGAGGAAGGTTCCTATTCACTCAACGTCAGTGTGAGTGATGGGAAGTTCAGCGTCTGGACCGGGGTCAAAGTTCACGTGTGGCCGGCTGACCAGCGGGCGCTGGACTCTGGCCTGACACTGCACCTGGACGGCATGTCGCCAGAGGAGTTTCTGGGAGATCATTGGAGAGGCCTCCAGCGCAGCCTGGGTCAGGCTCTGGGTTTACCCAGACAGGAGCTTCACCTGGCCAGCCTGCAACGGCAACACGGCGCCCAGGCCCTGGAGGCCCTGCTGGTGTGGAAGCCCAGGACTGGACTCACCCAGTCTCTGCCAACCAGCAGACTCGCAGGTGATGAAACACCGCCACACTGTGGCGAGCAGCCCCCTGGTGGCCGTTCAGTCTGAAAATCGCAGTGTGATGAGAAATGTTCTCTTTGATGCAGGTATCATATCAGACATCGAGGACTCGCTGGGTCTGAGCATCCTCAGGGTGACCCACAACGGGTGTCTGGGCGCCGGCTGTCCCCCGCGAGGCTGCAGGAACGCCGTCCTGCTGACCGGAGAGAGACTGAGCCATTTCACCACCGCCAGAGCTGCTTACATCACGCCGCAGCACAGCTGGGAGAGCGTCTGCCCCTGTAACGGTACGTGTGTATGTGTGTGTCTGACATCTCCTTCAACCCTGGATCCACTCGTACATCAGGAAACAAACTGACGTTCCTTTCCCACAGCTCTTCTCTCTTTTCTGTCGACATGAAGAATCAAACAGGTTTACATAAGCAGATATGGGGTTGGTGAGACGAAGCGGAAGCAGGAGATGAAAGGCTCAAATCAAGATGAACACAAGTATTTTAATTATAAATAATTATGGGTAGAAGAGCAATTAGAGGGAAATCGTAAAGTAAACAGGTGAGAAAGATAATTGTTTCTTTTTTTTCCTTTAACGCCGCGATCAATGAGCAATCAAATCAAACAATCACGTCACATCAACACAAGCAAACCAGTTTTTATTTACGACTGAGGCTCTGCTAAACCACTGAGCCTTTATATATGAACATCTCCCTCCATCCCACTCATCATCATCATCATCATCATCATTATAATTATCATCATTATTATTGTTGTTGTTGTTGTTGTACACGTACCTACAGCTCCAAGACTTTCTAGTCCATTGATTGTCGTGTGGACGTTAGTCTCCTGTGTGACTCACGCTGGACACACGAGGACATCAGTTATTCCACTCTCTTTTATCTTCACCGTGAACCTGACGGAGCCCCGGCTCCAACGCTCTGATGAGCATCCACAACAATTCTGTCTGTCTGTCTGCTAAAATAATTAATTATCTGTGCGAGAAAACCAATACACTCACACACACATGCGCTTATCAAGGTGAAGCCATTATGTGTTAACGGTAATTGAATTTTAAAGTTTCGATTATAAAGTTTTACTTTCTGTATGAAGTAGTTTGTATTATTTTAATTAAAGTAGCTTTTCATCTGTGGGAGTTGACTGACCTCTGTAACAAACCCGGCTGGTTTCACAGCACACACACACACACACACACACACGCACACACACACACACACACACACACTTCATCTATTGGTTATCGTTTTGAGCTCCCACTCGAGGAACAGTTGTTTTTAACCAGCAGAATGTGAGAACATTTTGTTTTTTTCCCCCTGAACCACCTCATCATTAAAGTTTCATCGCAGAACCAGTGAAACCAAGTTGTGTCTGAACGCTCACACACTTTGCTGCTGGACTTGTCACTGATCCGTCCATTCAAGAATTCCCTCATCGTTCATTCATCCCCTCTTCCGCCCTCCGCCCTTCGCTGACTGCTTTGTTTTGTTTTTAACGCCTCTGGGCATTTTTTGTTATTTAGCTTTCGGCAAATTCCAGTGAAAAATAAAATATGTATATAAATCAAAGAATTTAAAAAAGACATGAGAAACATTTCTCTTTCTTTTCAGTCTTTTCAGTCGGACATGAAACGACATTATATTCAGTTTACAGCGGGTTTTATCGCATTTGGAAAAACAGCTCGTACCCAGAGGGCTGATGATGATTTAAAGGTTGTTGTTGTTTGTTAAACTTTTGTGGCCTTGAGTTAGAAAGTGAACATTTAATTTTCTTTTTGTTTTTAAAGTCCCGGTTAACATGAATGTGTGATTTGTAAAGGTGACTCAGAACTGACTGCCATTTATTTCCAGTGCCAGTAAAGCGTTGTTTCTGATTGTGTGCGTCTCAGAGTCGGCGGTGAGGTTTGATGGGAAGTCCTACCTGAAGTACCTTCACGGGATGGACGAGGACAAGCAGGATTTCAGACTGTCCCTGAGGTTCAAGACCTTCAAGGAGCAAGGCCTCATCGCGTCCACCAACGGCACCAACGCCTGGGGCATCTTACAGGTCCGTACCTCATCTCTGTGTGGCTCTGTGGCAACACCACAACATGGCACGACCTTTGACTTGACTTTGTTGATACTCCTGAATGTGTCGCTCATATTACCATTATTATTTATTTTATTCTTACGTTTTCAATTCAGTCCTGCCATATATGTGTATGTGACAGGTCTGTCAGTCAATAACATCTGCCTGCATTCAATACTAGTGCAAGGACAACACAGAAAAGAAAAGACATGTACTCTCTCTCTCTCTCTGTGTGTGTGTGTGCGTGTGTGTGTGTGTGTGTGTGTGTGTGTGCTCGAAGACGCGACACACATGTGTGTCAGTGTTTCTTCTGTTCGCACGAGACAAAACGCTGTCCTCATCTTGTGCTGGTTCGAAATGTCACAACAGCACAGCTCAAATTACACACACACACACACACACACACACACACACACACACAGAGAAGGAAGGTTGAAATCATTATTTCTGCTCTTTGAATGTTGCTGTTGTGAAGAGATGGAATCTCTGTTTGTGTAATGTTGTGTGACATTCATCATCTGTGCAAACGGATGCGTTGTCAGGGCGAGGGTCACGACCTCTGGAACCTCTGATTGTCGGTGTCTGATCTGTTTGTCCTTTGTCAGTTCAGCACTTTCACTTTCAGATGTATTGACCTGCTTGTTTTCATAAGCGTCCAGGGAAAATCTCTGTGCTGATGTTGCCGGGACACAGTGAGAGGGAATAACAAAGTGCTGTGTTCTTTGGGAAAAATGAATAATTCTTTAAATAGATAATAAACAAGTGTCTTCCTTCCCCGTGCGGACTCGTCTCATTTGCACGGCGTCCGTGTGTTTTCCAGAGGAATATTCAATCATTTGGATTCTCAGGGAACGTCAGAAGCGGCGTTCAGGCTTCCCAGAGCTTTCTCCTCCTGGGTTTTGGATCTTCTCCTCCCTGATTCGCTGTGAGCAGGAATCTCTTCAGAAAGAAATTCCAAAACGTGGTCACAGGAGAAGCCCCTCGCCTGGTTTTGTTTGATGACATCAGAGGAACCGCCTGCAGATACGAGATGCTATTTGTGCGCGTCCCTCCCCAGAGCCGCGAGCTGCCGTGCATCTCTGTGGCTCCTTATCAACCCGTCAGGTCCAATCAGCATCCGCCACCGAGAGCCACGTCTTTGAAAAGGGAGAAAAAAAACAACACAAGTACAAACACAAATTTAAGTTAAGTGATGTCATCGATGAGCGCTGGCGGCGCGGACCTGACGGCCGGAGCAGGACCTCGCTGACTCGGTGAACAAAGATGTATATCGACCCTGACGATGTGAAACCACCGGACCACCGCTCATCCCTCAGGCTGCTGAGGAAACATACAAAGCAATGAATTGACTTTCACGTCAGCTCCAACTTTTATCTCTCTGAGTTACAGAGTGCGCGGGAAGGAGTTTGTTATGTTGCTGCAGGACGTGGTTTATGTGCGTGGGGCGAGCAGAGTAAAACGCATGGCTGCTCGCACTAAGCAGACAGGAGGAGCATCGATCTATGGACGACAGCATCCATCAGTTCATCTCTCTGAGACAGGCGCTCCACTGGTTTGGCCTTGGACGTTCACGAGCCCCAGTTAATGTGTCGCTGTGACATGAGTGTGACTCTGACTTTCCATCGACGTGAACCTCCTTTACCTTCAGCAAGGACTCATCAGCCTCTGCTGGACTCTCTGTTGGGCCGTGTGTATTTTAATATAAGAAATCGCAGACTTGACTCAGGTGAAATTTACATTAAATAAATAAATTAAATAAATAACTGCTCACCATCAGCCATAATATATTAGTCTCAACCACTTCTTCCCAAATAGAATATACTGCATTCTGTGTCTAAACATAAACAAACGCTAAAGGAGAAATAATGAATTTCCGTATATGAACCACTACCTGGTCTTTTATAATGTAGAATCATTCATTTCAGTTTATCCAGGTCCACTCTGTGCAGGTAAACCCAGTATTAAACCCTGATTAGAACCAGGTGGAGGGAGGAGGTGCAGCATGGCCTCGTACCGTCACTGTGTTATGTGTGTGATTGTGTGAGCAGTGTACACGAGTTGTTCTCATCGCAGGTTGAAGCTCCAGCGTCCGCGTCGGCACTCGGAGACGATGATTTATTGAATCACGAGGAGCCGCTGCTGCAGAGCGGCGTTCCCTGTGGAGTTTGACGCCATGCCTGAGCTACAGCATCAGCTGTGCTGCTACTGTAAAGTCCTCTCATCTAATATCCGCCATACAACACACGGCGAGTCACAGCGAGTCATGTATAATAGATGAAAAGATGAGCGGCAGGCGCCTTGGACGGCGCCGGATTTTCATTTGTTCCTCTGCCAGCACTTGAGCATCTTTCCGCGATAAGCCGGAGCAGCCCTCATCTCCCTCCCCTTCTTCCCCCGAGGCTGTCATTGATCCATGTGAGGAATTCTGCAGGTCCGTCCCTCTGAGAAAAAAGATGAGGAAAACAAAAAAAAAAAACTCTGGTACACTTGTTTGGTTCCCCCCCCCTCCTCCTCCCACCCTCCCTAAACCTGCATAGTTCAGAGGTCGACCTGATCGCTGAGCGCGGCATCATGGAAACTTGGAAAATAAAAACTCCAGAAGCAGAAGCACACCGGTATCAGTCAAGCAGCGCGACTCCGGTGGGACGATGTTTAGTCATTTGCAAAACACACACTCAGCGTGTGTGTTTGATGAGGAGAACACGAGGAGTCTTATGTTGCATCAAGAAAACATGAAGAGATAAAAGGTGCAGGGAAAAGATGCTGGCTTGTCAGTTTGTGCAAATGCTGAGCTTGCAGAAGTGTCATGAGACTCCCACTGCTGAATGTTCTCTCTGTGTGTGTGTGTGTGTGTGTGTGTGTGTGTGTGTGTGTGTGTGTGTGTGTGTGTGTGTGATGCGGAGCTGCAGTGAGAAACACAAATAAGATGTCAACAAGAACACAGACGTCTACGTGTTGACGTCCTGCGGCCTCCACTGACTGACTGGACAAACATGACCTGATCAGTGACCACAGCTGATCTCAGTGCTGATGAGATTTTAATTTATGACCCGTCCAAAACAAAACGCCGGCTCTGAGTTTGTAACTGTGTGAAAAAAGTAAAAATAAGGAAAACTAGTGCGTTTGACCTTTGACACAGCTGATAAGAGGATCCTCGTCGATCTTATTAAACTCGATTTATCAGACTCTTCATTCATGAAGCTGTAGCTCCTCGTTTCTTCTACTAGCTGTTGTTGCTGTGAAGACGTTTTGTGCGTCGTTAACCTGTCGACCCACATCTTGTCCTCAGGTGACCGGTGGACAGCTGCACTTCAGGTACAGCTGTGGAAACTCCGCCGCTGCTTCGCTGCTCATCAGATCTGACCCGGTGTCAGACGGGCGGTGGCACCGCGCCCTGCTGGAGGTCAACTCCACCGCCCTGAGGCTGACCCTGGACCAGCAGCAGCCAGCCTCCACCACGCTGACTGAACCATGCCGCATGATGCGCTCCCATGGTGCTTTGCTCTTTGCCTCGCTCGCTCAGGGCTCTGCGCCGATGGCTGACGGGCTCCCTCCTAATTTCATTGGCTGCCTGGAGGCCCCAGAGCTGGACGGGCAGCCAATCAGAGTGGGCGACACAGCCGAGTGGACGGGGTCAGGGGTCAGGAGGGTGTTCGGGGTGTACGAGTGCTGCAGTAAAGCAGGAGCCTGCGACAACAACCCATGTCAGAACGGAGGGGTCTGCGAGGAGGACGCTGCAGGAGGTGAGATATATATGATGTATATAAAATACAATCCATCACCACCTGTTCTGCTACGACAACAGTTATATGAAATGATATATAAAACGACAAATCTGAAGTGACAGGTGTAATCCGGCGTTTGGCTCTTTACCAACACACACTCATTGGTTTTGCTTATCAGTAATTGGCCAAATGATCGGTTCTTGATCCCGGTGTCGGGGGAGGGGGGTGGGGGTGCGGTGGGGGGGGCAGGAGAGGTCCATAATGGCGGCTTGAGTTATTATTTACTCAGAACACAGCAGATAAGTCCACACCAGCAGCTGCACAGACAGAGAGCATAACATCATTCTCATGGTTGTGTGTGCGACTGTGAAACCGAGGCACGGTGTTGTTTGTCTGTGAAAACAAACGTAAAGCTGCAGGAGATCCACATCTCAGCGTTTGTAAGAAATGCAAATAAATGAGGCCTGTGAGCTGTTATCATAAAGAAAAACCTGCTGCATGCTGGTATTTCTGTCCCGCAGCTTCACCTGTCAGGTCGCTGAACGGGACGGATTCTTCCTTTACCTCAGTGGAACATGAAAGAGTTGACTGTGTCGTCTCCATGGAGCGAGGACGCTGGTCTTTATTCAGCATCCTGCCACAGCCAGCTTCGCTTCAGGCGCTAATTCTGACGCGTGTCGTTCAACAGATAAATATTATTTTCCAGAAATGTCCTTCATGTTGAGGAAAGAGAGTTTGGTTTGCATCTTGAGTCAATAACAAAAGAACGGAGGGAAATTTATGAAAATAAAACGAAACTAAAAAACAAAAAGCCTGTTTTCAACCAGCAAATGAGATTCAGTCAAAACCCTTAAACGTATTGAACTGAATCCCGTTAATGTGACCTCTCAGGTTAAAGCCAAAGAGGAGATAACGACGCTCATTAACCACTGTCTCCTAACGCAGGAGAGAAACACAAACCGACAACATCACGATGCAAAGTGCAGCAAAAGTTCATCAGCGATTCATAAAATAAAGTCTGATAAACATGAAAATAGTTTGACGAAGAGTTCTTCCTATAACTTTCAAACGGACTCGTGACCTCTGACCCCATGGGGTTTGGGTCCTGTGTTTGGGTCCTGCTGGAGCTTTGATGGGTCTCTGTTGGCTCAGACGTCTGGGTGTGATGTGTTTACTCTGCAGAGCCTCGCTGTAGCTGTGCAGGCCTCTTCCACGGCGCCCGCTGCGAGCAGCACGACAACCCCTGCGCCTCGCAGCCGTGCGCCCACGGCAGGGTGTGCGTGCCCAAGGCTCAAGGCTACATGTGCAACTGC
This sequence comes from Trinectes maculatus, assembly GCA_016785345.1. Classification (NCBI taxonomy): domain Eukaryota; kingdom Metazoa; phylum Chordata; class Actinopteri; order Pleuronectiformes; family Achiridae; genus Trinectes; species Trinectes maculatus. The sequence continues at coordinate 9,348 of JAFBJQ010000467.1, read as the reverse complement.
TCCCTGGACAACGCTGACGCACGGTAAATACAAACATACACAAACATTCCTTATCTTTCAAACAGATACGTAAACTATCTAATAAAAAGTATGAAGCACATGTGTTTAGTTTATTATTTTTAAAACTGATTATAATTAACAGATGAATGCATGGTGATAATCATTGGTTATCGCCCAGAAACAAACAGATTGTAATGAGATTATTATAGCACCCGCAAGGTTGAGTAAGAAAAACAACAACAACAACAACAACAACATGCATGACCTTGAATTAACACAAACGTGAGCAACATGTTTTATTCCATTCACACCCCAGCATCCACACACACACACACACACACACACACACACAGGGGAGTCACGTATAAAGCAGATTACAGCAACATTTGCATGTTCCTCCTTTCATTAAATCGGCCTGTGGAGATAGGTTTCTCCTCGGGGGGTTTTACCGCCGGCCCTGGTTCCAGGTGGGTTTGATTAACTCAGTGAAAAACGACCACTGGCGGACGGTAATGCGCAGGCTGTGGGTAAAGCACACTGATACATGTTTCATTATGCTGTGATGGGGTTTTTTTGATGTGAGCGGATAATTATCTTAACATGTGTTCAGACTGTAATCAGTCTCTGCAGTGTGGCGCTATCGTCAGGTCTTCAGCGTTCCTCTCGCTCCAAATCCAAAACTCCTCGTTCAAGAAAAATGAAATGAAAGCTGTGTTTTGCTCTGCCGTGAGGGAATTCCACATCCGGGAGAGGAGTGGATAAAGATGAATACCAGGCGTGTTGAGTAAAACAGAGCGATGGTGTGAGTCAGTTTGGCAGCAGAGGCACTGAGCAATCAGGCTTCTGCCAGCAGGTCCTCAGGGTCCTGAGTCCTGAGTCTGATGTGAAACTCTCAGTTCTGTATCGTCAGCCATATTTAACCTTCACCGAGCTGCTCTTCATCCACAGACTCAGTCCACGGAGGTTAGGCCACAAAAGCTGGAAGAAGATGAAATGATTTGATCCACGGTCATAAAGTTTTCAGAAAGTTGAAAATCAGAGGAAAGAAAAACTGTGCTGATGCAGGAGCAGACAGAAAGAGACTCAGTCGATAATCTGTTCAGCTGTGTCACATTTGAGGTTTCGCTTGAAGTCAATTAGCCATAACGAGCTGAGCTCAGCAAATAGTTTGTGTTCTGCCTGCTGTACTCGTCCAGCAGGTTCACTGAAAGAAATGAAACTCTCCTGAGTCTAAACCTCCTGAATCTTCCTGATTCTTCCTCTTCTCCTACAGGTGCCACAATCAGGTAGAGGTGTGTTCACCGAATTCGTGTCCCGGAGGTTTCGACTGCAGAGTCAGCGAAGGCTCCATCCACTGTTACCCGCTGCCTCGGGTCAGTTAGAAGCACGAATAATGAATTCATGTGGCGTTTCCCTCAGAAAGAACTCATCTCATAACTCGTAACTTCCTTCATTGTCCAGAAGGTCACTTCGATGATTGGATATGTGGAGATCATGGAGATCAGTGCCTGCGTGCTCGGCTTGCTCTTCCTGGTCAGCATCTTTGTTTGCATCAGGAAACGTTATGTTCAGAAGAAGAAGAAAAAGCCCGCGTGTGTCCAGGACTCCAACGGGTAAGAGCCAGTTTGGAATCCAGGTTACGTGTTGTGTTATGTTTTGTTGTGTTATGTTTTGTATGTCAAATTTCCTTTGTAATATTCGACTCAGATGATAAAATCCCTAAAATCATCGAGACCAAAACTTCTCTCTTGACTCCCGCAGCTATTTCCAGACCAGTTCTGCCAAGAGCGTCAAAGACGACAACCCCATCGAGATGACTTCACTGGTCGGCACCACAAACAACCTCGATCACACGCCCTTCAGGTCACTTCGCCCACGAAGCCAGATCAGTTCATCAGGATGCGGGATCTCCCTCCTGAAGACGCAGGGGCCCGTTGTGTGTAGCGTGGCCCCCAACCTCCCAGTCAGGCCTCCATCCAGCTCTGACAACGACTCCATCAGGAAGAACCAGTGGGACATGGAGTACGAAGGTGAGTGTTTGTGTTTGTTGTGTTATTGTAGTTTGGATCAGCACCAGAGACTGTTCACTGACACTGTACAATCTTACACTGTACAATCTTACACTGTACAATCTTACACTGTACAATCTTACACTGTGTTACATTTGATCGGTTCTTATTTGTTTTTGTCAGGTGAGATGATTGATATGAGACAGTGAACTATTTTAGATTTTAGACAAATGGCTGAATGAATTCATTCACTGTAAACAAACTTATTTGTCATGCAGGGCAGTGCATGATGGGAAACGCATCCCTGCTTAGGGCTGAGGTCGATAACATGAGGAAACAAGCGATTTCTCTGTTTCATCTTTCTCAGACCGTTTCTCTTTTCTGTCGCGTTCACTCTTGTGTTGTTTTCAAATACCTGCTGCTCCACATCTCACCAGCGTGAGCCGCCACCACACCTGGTGCCAAGTCAGTCAATACCCGCTTATCGGTGCGCAAACACAAACACCAAGCGTATTCTCTACATGCTGATGGACACGGTTTCTATAGGCAGAACAACAACAACAACAACAACAACAACAACAACAATAATACTGACGGCTGATAGGTATCACTGGGATGATAGCTGGTAGATACGTGTAGTACATCACCTCCCTCTGTTCCACCTTCATCTACCCTCTGCTCTCCACCTCTGTGCTACATCTTCCTCTTTCTCTTCCCTCCACTTATTGTTCTTCTCCCTTTCTCTCTCTCTCTCTCTTTGTCCAGCATTTATTTTCCTTTCATGTAACAGATCAATACAGCCGTGACTCATACATCCACTGCTATGTGCAGAGGACCGATGAAGAGAGGCAGATCAGACGTCCGTCATGCCATCGTTCCCCAGGCAACATCAGCCTGGCAGCTCATTCATCTGCTTGACCTTATCACAGAGAATAAAGGACACATTCCTGGAGTTCCTCACTTGTTTTCCAGCTTGTTGTTAGAGGGATCAGCGGCTGAATCCTCTGCACTTAGCTTCTGATTCACTCTGTGACCTCGAATCGGTGTCTTCTCTGACTGTTGGCCAGAAATGACTGGTCAGCAAAACGTTGCTGCTTTTATGAAATGATTCATTTGATAATGACTGAAACTTTGTGTCCTCTCTCTCCAGTCTACCCTGCGGACCCTGACTACTATGGCCGCCCTACAGTCCAGGAGTTTCCCCAGTTTGACATCGTAGAGGACACCTACTCCAACTCCACCGTGGACTCGCGGAGGAACTCTCGATTTGGAGGCTTCCCGTTCCCTTTGGACCGCTGTGACCGCCGCGCACCGCTTCCACCATGCTATAGCAACCAGAACCTGGACGACTTCCTGGGTCCTGACGGACTTCCCCTTCCCAGGTCCCAATGCCCCAACGAGTACACCGCCGTCAGCTACTACCCCACCCAGAAGACCCGCAGCCTGGACAGCGTCTCGGGAAGCTACAAGAGACTCAGCATGCGTCTGAGTGTGGCTATGCCCTCATACGCAGAGCAGACCGGCCCGACGCCGGCGCCAAACTCAGCCCAGCCCCAAACACGACCCGCTGGGCCGAACCAGCAAAGCTACGATGGGTCGAGTATGGTGGGGAGCGATTACGGGAGCTGTGAAGAGGTGATGTTTTAAAGACTCTAAGCTTTCGTCTTCCCACCACGGAATCATAAACAACAGCACACATCTACCGTCCCTCCATTTTCCGGCAGCTTTATGTACAAGACGGGACACAGCAGCCTGTGGGACTGCAGTGGTGCTGTGTCTTTCAGGTACCTGAGAAGAGGAAGTCCATGTTTTTACCCGAGAGAGGCTTCACAGAGAGGCTTCGTTACCTATAGGTGTGGTGAGACCGTGACGAGTCTCACAGACTTTACTGTGGATTGTTTCCAAGTCAACATGAGACAGAACTTCTCTCAGTTCTCGAAACACGTCCAAACCACTCCATCTGCATTTCACCTCTCCAACACAACAAACAAACTCCATCATCCAGAATCACTGGATGATGTGACGATGTGTACGTACGACAACAGGCAGGAGGAAAACAGCGTTACCATGACAGTGTGACATTCATCCCACAAAGCTCGTCTTTGTGATGAAAATGCTGATAAAGAGCTTTGACGTGGATGTTTCAACATATGAGGAATAAATCTCCAGTGAGGAGCTTCTGCTTTCTGCTGCTGCATGTTTGTGTTTGTATAGAAGCTGTTTGTTCGTCAAAAACAGAAAGAAAAAAAAAAAACAAAACCCTGATGGTTGACATTGACATTGACATAATAATAAAAGTGCAGAAGAACATTTCATGCAGGATCAACATTTCAGTGAAATCATGAATCATCTTACTGTTACATTTGTTTATTGTAGCTGTTTGTTATAATGAAGGGGCTGGACCCTCAAAAAAAAAAAAAAAAGAAAAAAAGATGAGAGCCATAAACAGGTGACAGTGATGTTTGTCGTGAAGTAGATGTATTTTAACTGAGTCTATTGAATCTGTCTCCTCCCGGTTTGTTAAGTGTGAACTAGTTGACAGTATTTTCACTGGAGATGATGTCGTCTGTGATCAGGTTCTGCACCTTGTCGATGATAAAAGGAAAATTTAATGTGCAGCAGTAAAGAAAATGTCTATGCAGCCATTTTACATGGTGTTGGTCAGGGAGTCATTGTGTTAAAAACAGTGAGTGTGTTACCGTGAACAGTGGAGTTGATGTCGAGCTTCGTCAGCATTTTAACTTTTACCACCATATTTTCTTTTATAAAGGAATTAAAGCTACAAACAGCTGTTAATCTGCAGATTATTTCATCACGTAAAACTTTTGTTTTATAAAAAAAAATTAACCTGAAGTTTTCAGAACTTGAGTCTAAATCCCAAAATAACGTTACAACAAAGGCAACAGATCCTGACAATTAAATATTGACTTTTTGACTTAAGACTTAATCAAATACTGTTGTTAACAGAGCAACACTCAAAGTCTTTGTCAGTGTAACTCTGTCGCTGCTGTTCAAACATCGTCTCCACTTTGTTCCCGTTTCCTGCTAAATGATGAAACTGTGTTGTTGTTGTTGTTGTCGTTGGTTCGTGTCCAATGTGTTTCTGTCTCTGGTGGCTTCACTGAGTCTGTTTTTGTTTCTCTGTACAGAAAAGATCTTGTTATTCATCAGCTGGTATCGTGTTGTGTTGTTTGTATGTTGAATGTACGTCAGCGTTCGCCATGATTCATAAAGTTTATTTTTGTATTGATGGGGACCTCCCCATGTTCTGCTCTGTTGTTTCTCTGTGAGAGATTTTATTGAGATGCCATCTTTCAGTTGTTTGGTTTTCAGTAATGTAAAGAGAATATGAATAAAGATATTCTATGAACACTGAAGACAAAAGTGGCATTTGGCTTTATTTCTTGAAGAAAGAAAAAGAAAATGAAATCTGTTTTTACTGCAGAACCCACTTGAGTACCCATTATTCAACTTGCTCATAATGAATGGATTCTATTCAGACTTTTCCGGGGGGGTGGGGGTCTCTGAGTGTGTTTGATTGACTTCTTGTGGCAGCTGGAACAGCTCAGTGGTAGAGACACTGACGCTGCTGCAGGAGACCTGACGAACCATTTCAATCATTTAACTGACAAAGAGCTGGAAAAGAGGCAAAAATCATAAAAAGGGTGGTGTGCTCCTTTAAAGGTAATGACGCAGCGGTGCAGTGAAGACCTGGAGGATGTGTGGGCCAGCAGAGCCCTCGTTTACATGCATATCTTCACATGTTGAGAGCTGAAATAATATAATTACTGATGAGTGAGTCATTTCCTTTGTATTAATCTGCTGAAATCATACATTATTATGCACAGAGGATGGAACAGCTTCAGTTCATAAAGGCAACATCCAGAAACATTCTCTATGCTTCTCTATATACAACTGTCCTGATCCAGATAAAAGACATCGTTACAAAATAATCTTAAAATGTATTGTTATTGTTTTTTTAATACGTCTCATGCATTAACTGGTAGAACAACCTGCATGTGTGCATGTGTGTCTATGGTTCACACTGAGAGGACCTGACTCTTACAGTAACATTTATTGTTTTCATTAACCAGTTTGATTGTAACTGGCATCAAATGTTGGTTATGTTTTGAAAATGTCAAGGGTCAGGTTCTCTGGATCCCAAACAACAGTGGAGACTGAGTCGAATTACGAAGGAGTTTTAATGCCAAAAGTCAAATAATGTCCATAAACAGAAAGCGACTCTGTGCAGTGAAAACAAGGAAGCAAAGCTGGTCCACACAAACAGCCACACGAGGCAGGAGACTAAAAGAGACAGAGAATGCTGTTCACAAAAAGACTCAAGAGCTAAGAGCTAAGCACAAAGCAACTAACACAGTTACCATGAGCACAGAATAATCCAGCATCAAGGTGACGTCCTCCTTATAAAGGGAACCAGGTTGACAGATTGGATGCAGGTGTGCCTCGTCAGCTCCGCCCCCAGCCAAACCTGCACTGCAGACAGAAGAGGGGGAAGAAAACAAAACCAAAAACACAACCACAAACAGTAAATGTGTTCTCAGTCTTGTAATTGTATGTAAATGATATGAGGATTTTGTGATATTGTTATTAATTCAAAATAATAAAAATGAATATAAATGAGTGAAGACTTTGTGATAAATAATTTTGAATATATTAAAACAAATACTGTATACGTACAAACATACGTAAACTACTTCAACTACTATCCCGTTTTTTGATATTTTTGATATTTACAAAAATTGTGGACGTTTTCAAAGAATTTGACAATTTAGTGAAAATATTCAACGTCTTACGATTCCATTACATTATGAGACATTTTTCCAAATTTTCATTTTTTTTTCAAAATCTTTGATACCTTACTATACTATGACTTTTTTTCGACGTTTCAGATGTTGTCATTTTTGGTCAATGCCTTATTATACTATAACATTTTAGCAATGGTTCGTATGGCTTCAAAAAATGTAATCTTTTGTCAAATTATGACATACTAAACTATAATGTTTTTATGATGTTTAGAATGTTTTCGAAAAATGTAACACTTTTGTCAAAATTTTCGACGGCTTACTATATAATGATGATTTTGCGACATGTACAGGGTACTCCCAACATACCTACTCCTTCCTCCCACCACATACCTTAAATTAACTAAATGTTTAACACATACACAAGTGTGCAGGACCATATGACAATTTCAAAATGGTGGTGCACAAAAAAGAGGAAAGAGAGAGGGAGAGTCTTCCAAATGTTGGCTTCCCTTTTATAACTGAGTGCCAAGTCTGTGATTGATCAGCCAGGTCAGCCATCAATACATGCAGTCAGAGCTCAGTCAAGTGACCTGCAGAGGAGGAAGAGAGAAAAAGAACATTTTATTATTGTATTCTAGTAATAACGTGATACGAGAGTTTATCATATTAATGGAAAAGTCTGTTTTTTGTAATAAAGTGATAAAAGACTTCATTGTAAAACCATGATACAAGAGTTCATTGTATTAAAGTGAAAAGTCAGTTTATTGTAAAAATGTGATATGAGCGTTTACTGTAGTAATATGAAAAGTCAGTTTATTGTAATAACGTGATATGAGAGTTTATTGTATTACCATAAAAAGTGAGTTTATTGTAAATAATGTGAAAAGTCTGTTTATTGTAGTAACTTGATACAAGAGTTTATTGTAATAATGTGATAAGTCAGTTTATTGTGAAAAGTCAGTTTATGGTAATAACGTGATATGACAGTTTATTGTGAAAAGTCTGTTTATTGCAGTAACTTGATACAAGAGTTTATTGTAATAATGTGATAAGTCAGTTTATTGTGAAAAGTCAGTTTATGGCAATAACGTGATATGACAGTTTATTGTATTAAAGTGAAAAGTCAGTTCATTGTAATAACGTGATATGAAGTTTATTGTATTAACATAAAAAATTAGTTTATTGTAAATAATGTGAAAAGTCTGTTTATTGTAGTAACTTGATACAAGAGTTTATTGTAATAATGTGATAAGTCAGTTTATTGTGAAAAGTCAGTTTATGGTAATAACGTGATATGAGAGTTTATTGTGAAAAGTCAGTTTATGGTAATAACGTGATATGAGAGCATATTGTGAAAAGTCAGTTCATTGTAATAACGTGATATGAGAGTTTATTGCATCACAGGGGCCGACCAGCAAAGTGGCCAAATCAATTTGGCCACGAGGGAAGAGGCATGGCATGTAGGGTAGCACTACCTGGACACAAGATGTAACGTGAATACATCTAAGCTCTCGCATCACGTTATTACAATCAACTGACTTTTCACGTTGAAACAATAAACTGAAGTATCACGTTATTACAATAAACTTACTTTTCACGTTAATAGAATAAACTTACAAGAATGGGTCCAAGAAGACCCATATGCAAAGACAAACAAGGGAGCAGGGTACCTTGCCTGGAAGGCTACCGGCGCCCCACCCTGGAGCCAGGCCTGGGGTTGGGGCTCGTAGGTGAGTGCCTGGTGGCTGGGCCTTTGCCCATGGGGCTCAGCCATGGTTGGGGGCAGCCCAAAGCAGGGACGTGGGACCGTCTTCCCACAGGCCCACCACCTGTAGGGAGAGCCATATGGGTCTGGTGGATTGGGCAGCAGGCCATGGCGGGGGTCTTGGTAGTCTGAGCCCCAGCTACCAAAACTGGTTGTAGGGACATGTAATGTAACTTCACTAGTTGGGATGGAGCCTTAGCTGGTGCGGGAGGTAGAGCAATTCCGGCTAGATATAGTTGGCCTCACCTCAACGCAGAGTTTTGGCTCTAGAATAAAAATCCTTGAGAGGGGATGGACCCTCTTCTATGCTGGAGTTGACCCGGGTGAGAGGAGAAAGGCAGGAGTGGACATGCTCTTAACACTCCGACTCTCTAGTTGTGTGTTGGAGTTTTCCCCAGGGGACGAAAAGGTAGCTTCCCTTTGCCTTTGGGTTGGGGAACGGATACTGTCTGTTGTTTGCGCTTATGCACCAAACAGCAGTTCATATTATCCGTCCTTTTCGGAGAGCCTGAGAAGGACACTGGAAGGTGTCCCTACCGGGGACTCCGTTGTCCTACTGGGGGACTTCAATGCACACATGGGCAACAACAGTGAGACTTGGAACAGTGTGACTGGGAGGGACGGCCTCCCCGTAGAGGGAGGCCGTGGTCGCAAGGCTGTTTTGGGCAAGTCGCGGCAGCAATCCCAGAACCTGCTGGTGGTCACCAGAGGTGAGGGATGCCCTCAAGCTGAAGAAGGAGTCCTATAGGTCGTGGCTGTCCTGAGGCAGCTGACAGCTACCGGCGGACCAAGCGGTCCGCAACTTGGG
>JAFBJQ010000465.1:238826-301385 GCA_016785345.1 Trinectes maculatus | reverse complement strand
ATCATAACATATATACATATATACATATATATTTTCCACAATAATGTTCCCATTCAACTTCTATTTGTTTTTCCACAATTATTCACGGTAGTAAATTCCTATGTGTTTTTAGTGAATGTTTATTTTTGTTTCTTGAGGCTAAGCAAAATAAAATGAGTGCGTATGAGTGGAGGAATGTTACTCAATTCATTAAATTCATCTCCACCCAGTTTCAGTGCAGTGGCACCTTTGCCCAGGGGTCAGATTAAACTGCCACACCCTCCCTGCTCCAGAAACTATGGATTTACTGAGATTTATTAAATCCGATCAATTGCAAAACTTTTCCTCTCTTTCTTCCTTCCTTCCTTCCGTCGCCCTCATTTATTTATCTTGGCACTGACAGTCTGGTGCAGCCTGCAGTATCTGCATCAATAAGAGGAACCATTGTGCTCTACCTCAGGCGTTATCCAAACCTATAGGCAATAAAAGCAAAGGTGCCGTGTGGTTCCTCATTCCGAAAATTACAAGGATTTGCACTAATGACATGTTTCGTGTCGACAATGGCACAAAAGAAAATGGCCTCCATAAGATTACCTTGCAGATGCGGCAGGATCAATGAGCATGTGAAAAGCATAAGTGACTGTGAATGTGGTGGAAATGCGACTCCAGAATATTACAATCAGGCCAGTCGTCAGGAAGCGTAGACATGGAGACTCCATTTTCAAATTCGGCACCTTCTCCGCTCCGGCACCACCAAATCAGTCAAAGCCTCCATCCACACTTTATTTTTATTTAGATATTCAAATGTGGTCACAAATAAATCGGAATGTGAGCAATAGGAGTCATTTCGTTATTTATCCGACGAGTTTCTTTAATCGATGTTTGGACAGGGTCTTGAAAACCGATGACGCAGTGCACATGATTTAATGAGAAAGTTGTTACAGTCTATTTCTTATATCGCTCATTGCGTTACTTTCAATACTCAGCTCCTTTAACGGTGCCACGAACCACTGAACATCGCCCACAACCCACATGTCGCATCCTTTGTCCGGAAGCTCGAGGTAAGAGAACATGTTGTGTGGCTGATGCTGCTGATTAAGCTGAAGAGCGGGTGAGTCACATGGAGCCTGCTCCTTTGTCACCGTGGACACCGTCTGGGCACACGGATGTTGTAAGGAGCAAACTTCCTCATTCTTCCTCATGTTCATCTAATAAATCCTGAATTGCATATAATTAAGTCAAATTACATGCGTCTGTGTGCAAAGAAATGGAGGGATGAGGGATTAGGAAGGACGGAGAAGACTTGAAGAGAAATGGATGAGATGAAGGACGGGGACAAAGATGGAGGAGAGCAAACCAAGATGTCATGTGACCTCTATTACAATCATGCAAGACCTTCCAGAGGCTACAGATGTGGAATGTTTTTTTTCTTTTCTTCTTTTTAAGGTGAGGCTCAACCATCAAAACATCAAGAATAACCCATCTACCAAGAGAGACATGTGGCCAGCACGAAGGTTCTTGACGTCTACCTTCATCAGTATGATACGACTGTTAGGAAGAACACAATCTGATGGGTCAAAGGTTCTGTCATGGCTGATCCAGCCTCCAGCAAATCTCTCATTAAGTTCAAGAAAAGCATCTTTTTAACATGTTTTTATTGTTTTTACTCAAACCCGGGATAGTTGCAAGTCACGCAGCCCTGTTTAATAGGCTAATCAAGGGATGGGGTATGAGGAGGAACAAGGATGTAGTGGTTCGTTATAGTGTTAATACAATTGTTCATGTTAATGGTTCCCTGAGTTACAGAATCCAGTGGAGCAGTGGTTGTCACGTTTGGCTGTATGCCTGCTTCTTACAGTCGTTAGGTTGTGTGGTTAGAATCTGTCAGGCTCGTCTCTTAGCATTCATTTTCAGTTCCAGTGCAGTGGCGGCTGGGGAGGGGAGAGCTACACCGTATCTGGACCCTCTCGCTGATCCAGCACAGCACCGGACCCTAAGGTCTGCCTCGCCGCCGCTTCCGTAATCCATCGCTGTAGAACGCCGGCCGTGCTTGAGTAATTAAGCAGATAATCTTCAATTAAACCAAAGTCGACCCCCCCACACACACACACACACCCAGAGACAGATGGGCTTCAGAGCACGCAGTTCCTTTTCCCCAAGATAAATTGTCCACTCCCCCGCCATGCAGCCCGGGCGCTGCTATGCTTTATGGCAAATGTGTGTGCCATTATTTATTTCTCTTTTTTGAACGCTGGACTTAAATATTGCTATGGCGACACACTCTCGGCCTGGCTTGTTGCACAGACAATAATGTTGTTGACCATATTTTGAAAAGATCATCCTTGAGATTATTAAACCGTATGTGTGAATGACTTAAAGAAACCACAGGCTTTGTTAGCAGACAGCGTCTATTGTTGGTCTCTGGCTTTTCATGTGTTTTTGCAGGTTTCCGGCCACTGGATCCGGAAAAATAAGCAGTAACGTTAGAAAGGAATCGATGAAACGCGACAGCGGGGTATAGTTAAACGTGCTCGCAAAAAACCATATACGATACGTCCTCATTTACTGCATCTAAATAAGAGTCAGAATTCCCCCTCACCCAAAGCACATACGTTTAATACGCCTTATGGGACCTCATTGCCATTTTGGCGTCACGCTAACGATCTATACAAGCTTATCAGTGCAGCTAACACGTGCACATAAACCTCCCTCCCTCTCTCTCTCTCTCTCCCTCTCTCTCTCGCTCCGTCTTCCTCTAACCACTCCTGTTTCCACAGTGATAATTAAGCCATCAAAGCGCACAACCATGCCCATTCTCCATCTCTAAGGTGAAAATACAGGCCCACATGTCAAGTGGAGCGCAGCCACCCGTGTGTCTCTTTAAAGGGAAAGACACAAGGGACAGGCGACGAGGTGTGTGTGTGAGCGTGTGTGTGTGCGGTTGACTATCACCACGGCAGCTGCACTGGGCTGGTAGACAACACAGTGTGACGTAGGGTAGGATGTGTGATACCTGCTGCCACACCGTGCTGGAGCTCCACAGAGAACTGTGTGCGTGTTCAGCCTGGTTTCTGCAGCACTTTTATTGAAAAGAAAAAAAAACAGAAAAGGAAAAAAGGACTAGTTGCACATATATCTCGCATACACACACACACACACACATGTGCTCTTTCCTGCTCCTGCATTCCACTCCACCTACACACACTGTATTCTTGCACTGCTGCATGTGATCAATCAGTCATGATCGCCGCGTCCCAGCAGTCATGTGTTCATTTCCTTTTAACAGCCATCTCATTAAATGGCGAGATGTGTTACTTTAAGCAGAGGTTAGGTTCCTAGACGTACAATTGGACTGGTTCCACTAACATACCTACATTTACACTTTATTTAAAGTCCAGTATCATGAAGTTATAAATGGTGCTAATTCTTAGCAATGTGATTACTGCGCGCACAATGTGACACCAGCCTGCCTTTTCCCAACAATATTAACCTGTCCCTTTTTTTAATATTCAGCACTGCTGGACATTAACCAGCTCCTTTTACATTACTTGTTTGTGGATGCTTAATGAACAGGTGTGGACGTACAGCTCGGTACATCAGGAGCAACTGTCTTGGCGCGTTGCCAGGTTGGTAAACTTCACCCCATCCCAGCTGTGACAGCACGTCAGAGGGGACAAAGCCCCACACAGCCCTCAGCCAGTCATCTACGCTCCGTGCCCGTGGGGACCACATGAAGACAGACATGATACGGACTCTGACCTCGACACCAGACCGAGTGTGCAAAGTCTGAACCAGGGGCTTTGTCATGATGCTACAGATATATTTTGCTTTGAGCTTAGGAAGTAAGCGTGTAAATCAGTGTGTTGGTTTCCGCACCAGATTAGTAAGAATATAAAATACATCATACAGAACATATTATATACAACCTATCTTTTCTCCTGCGGAATTAAAACGCTGAAAGAATCAAGTTCATATTTATCGTCAGAAAAGAGCACTTACCTGGTTTGGTTTGCAAAAATATAAATAAATAAATAAATAAAAATAAATAAAGTAATGAATGTGCTTGACTTTTGGTGTTACGGTAGAAAATAATAATATTTCAAGCACAGACCTGAGTATGCTAAACCTGAATGAGTTTTCAAGCGCAAACCTTAAGTGAGCAAAAAGTGGACACTTCAAATCAAGATCCTGTCGTCACAGCTGCTCTGGTGAACAGTTTCATATTCCAACAACAATGTCACGATCCTCACAACTCTGTGTGTTGTCAATATGTTTACCAGTTTAACAGTAAATTCAAATCAAACAAAAACTGTCGATTCAGGTCAAAGTCTCATGCAAAGGCTCGGCTTGCACACAGTGCACACACACACACACACACACACACAGCCTGGGTGCATTGTGGTGGTCTCCTGTTATTTAGCGGCTGTTTGCATCGCCTCCTGTTACTGACAGCTCCTAATAGTGGTGGCAGACCTCGCGTAATTAGCCGTCCCTACACCTGCTGCGACACCTGTCCTTCAGAAGCCCGCTCCCCTCCATCGTTTTTCATGCTCTCATTTTTTCTTTCCCCCCCGATTCCAGCCATTTCACCAGCCAAATTCCAGCCAATCCCAAAAGACGACAACAAAGTTGCCTTACATCTAAATATCTCTTAATAACGCCACCCATCAGATTGCTATCGAGTGGCTTCACCAAGATTAGGTAATGCCTGAGCTGAGCCTGGATTTCCAGAGACTTGTATTAATTCTCAGGGAATGGGTGCACACGTCTGTGGGGGTGAGGGGGGGGGGGGGGCTGTGATGCTGCACATGCTTCAGAGCAGGAGAGAGATGAGGACCAGCTGGGAACGAGAGGAATTACATACATGCATATTCGGGCCAACGTGCCAGAAATGAGGCGAATACTTAGCTACCTGATGAACAAGGCAAAGGACAAATGATGATAATGAGCTCATCACCTCATGCTATTATTTGTTGTTATTGTGTTGGATACAGGTACATGGTAGATTTTTTTTTTTTTTTTTTAAATTTAGGTCCTGGTGATGAATTTTTCACCACAGGGGCTGATGATGGCGTGATAATGGAGGAGAGGTTTGTGGTCTCCGGTGAGCAGCCGGTGGTCCTGAAGGAGAGAGATATAACCTTTGTCTCAGGGACGGCAGATATACGAGGCAGGCGAGCACCAAGGATTATACACAGAGGTCCTCGCCTCGAGATGGAGCGGGGGGAAAAAGCCTGTGACCGTGGAATAATTTCAGCCGCCCAGCCTCCCTCCCTTGAGACCACACGCTGTCTGAGCGAGCCACCATCTCCCCTCCACCCCCCTCCATCGTTTTTCATGCTCTCATTTTTTCTACCCCCCCCCCGATTCCAGCCATTTCACCAGCCAAATTCCAGCCAATCCCAAAAGACGACAACAAAGTTGCCTTACATCTAAATATCTCTTAATAACGCCACCCATCAGATTGCTATCGAGTGGCTTCACCAAGATTAGGTAATGCCTGAGCTGAGCCTGGATTTCCAGAGACTTGTATTAATTCTTGGGGAATGGGTGCACACGTCTGTGGGGTGGGGGGTGGGCTGTGATGCTGCACATGCTTCAGAGCAGGAGAGAGATGAGGACCAGCTGGGAACAAGAGGAATTACATACATGCATATTCGGGCCAACGTGCCAGAAATGAGGCGAACACTTAGCTACCTGATGAACAAGGCAAAGGACAAATGATAATAATGAGCTCATCACCTCATGCTATTATTTGTTGTTATTGTGTTGGATACAGGGACATGGTAGATTTTTTTTTTTTTTTTTTTAAATTTAGGTCCTGGTGATGAATTTTTCACCACAGGGGCTGATGATGGCGTGATAATGGAGGAGAGGTTTGTGGTCTCCGGTGAGCAGCCGGTGGTCCTGAAGGAGAGAGATATAACCTTTGTCTCAGGGACGGCAGATATACGAGGCAGGCGAGCACCAAGGATTATACACAGAGGTCCTCGCCTCGAGATGGAGCGGGGGGAAAAAGCCTGTGACCGTGGAATAATTTCAGCCGCCCAGCCTCCCTCCCTTGAGACCACACGCTGTCTGAGCGAGCCACCATCTCCCCTCCACCGCCACCCACCAACCACCCCCCCCCCCCTACTCCCCCTCTCCCGCCAATCCCCTAACTGCCTGCCGATGCCGGATGTCTCTTCTTCTCCTCCTCAGCGTAGTGGGGAGGGAGGTGGGGAAGAGGTGGGGGTGGTGGTGGTGGGGGGGGGGGCTGGGTTGTAGATGGTGGAGGGGAGATAGACAGAAACTAGAGTCAGGTTCCTGCTGCAGCAGCTAAGTGCGGCAGCAAATCATCCCTGCATTAGGAATACAGGCAATTAGCACAGTGGCACACACACACTCCCAGACACACACCACACACACACACACACACAAAGCACACTATTGCACCCGCAGCCACGTGTACAAGCACACATGTACCAACCAAAATTTGACTCTTCACAAAGAAAAGATAAATGCATATAATGGAAAAGGAGGATTTGTTGCCACTTGTTGTATTTGTTAGGTTGTTATGAGACGATAATTATAAATAGATAGATCAATAAATCAATTACAAAAATCAACACTGTGTGTTCAACGACATATCCTGCAGATGTTCTACTTCAACAATGACCTCAAACAGTATCAAAACATATGAAAAGACAAGGCGGACATTTTATTTTTTTTTAAATCAACCATCCCCCAACAATAAATCCACAGCATTCAGGTGTATGCAGCAGGATGCAGAGCGGGAGTTGCCGTTCCACCTTAAGAAAGGTACCTTAAAAGATTATCTCGGTTATTTCACTGCCACTGAGCCGGCACTAATAGTCCAAGGCAGATATTGAAGAGCAGCGCAGGGCCGCAGAGATCTATTAGAAATTCCCATCTACGCGCCTCATACATATTGATTTCTGACACCAAGCAGCAATGAAAGGCCCAGGGGAATAATATATTTAGCAGGGTTTGCAGCAAGGAGGTCACAGAGTGCATAAAGATTAGCTGCACAGACCCCTGACAGGACGACGTGTGGGCCCAAATTGGAGACAGATAGGCACGTACTAATACACGCACACAGACACTAACCCAAACATGCACACATGCGCGCATGCACACATGCACACACGCAGACATTGATATATGCATACAGACAAAATATAAATACACTATATAGGCTCATATTCAACGTGCAAGCTTTTGTGCATTTGTGTGAGGCTGCAGCAGAGCAAACTGAGGCTACCTTGTCCTAAATAGCGGTACACAAGCTAAGTGCCAAATAATAATACTATTTCTCATTCTCATGTATTATTTCTATTTATGAGAAATAATACAATGTGATTTAAATGACCAGAATGATCTTGTGCTTCTTTTAAACTCCAGTGGAGCCTGTTTACCACTGTCTATCTGCCTGCAGTGAGGTTAGATGAGGGCATTGCATACAATAAGAAACGTGTGTACAGTCTAATGCCACCATCAGTGCAACAGATCTGAAACGCTGCCTGCATGAAAGAGAGTCAGGGAAACAGCTTTGCACAGCTTTGCTTTTAATTTTACTGGAATCTCAAAAAGTGGTTAAAAAGGTCCTAGGGGCCAACAAACTGTGATCAAATATTCATACAGGTTGAAAAAAGCCAAGTTTGTGATATCGTGCCTTATTTGGAACCAAGAGTGAGTGAGTGCACCCGTGATGACGCCAATAATCCATGTGGGGATTGCTTTCAATCTGCATGCTCGTCTGACTGCTTGTGCTAGTTGCCTCATTTGGACCTATTTTTGGCAACTCCATGAGTTTAGCATTTGCTCTGGTGAGAGCAGTTTTATCACAATGGGGGGAAATGCTAAAGCTACCAAAAGAGGCGTATTGTTCCTATAAACTGATATTAAACAATGACTCTTAAAGAGACGTCACTACAATGAACAACCACTGTCATCAAACATATCAGTAGCTTTCGGCTTCTCGCCACCACCCAAGAACACCATCACCACCTTGGACATGATACGCAGTGCGTTCCTTCACTCTTTAAGGCATTTTAAAAGCCACAGCAACCATCGTGATCTGTTTTCTAACAGCTTCCTGTCATGTGTACAACCCTGCATGAGACCAACTCAGTCTACTTTTGCTTCGTCCCTCCGTTGTTTACCAGGTTTGGCTGTAGCCTCGCACTGTAGGAGTGGTGGAGACGTGGTGGGGGTGACCGCACTGTTTCTGTGATGAGCTTGTCCAGGTGAAAGGGTAATTGCTTCAAAGAGGGTAAGACCACCGAGAGCGAGGCTGCGACCAGCGAGAGGGAGGGCTCGACTCCTCCACGAGAGCACTTAACACTGCCTCCCCTTCCATCCGTCCTCCACACCCCTCCCTGCTCTCGCCGAGCTCCTGCATCCTCAATGCCATTGCCATTACCGCCTCTTCTTTTTTTCCCCGTCCCTGCTCTCCCCTCCCCCTTCCTCCCCTCCTTCAGAGCACCACTCGGCAGCCTCTTCAGAAATTACAATTGCTCAGGGTTTAGGCAATTTGACCAAATGCAGGGCCCACATGTAAGGATTGGGAAAGAAAGTAGGGGGCGGTTAGGACTGCAGGGTGAGCCTTGGGGGGGACTGGAATGAAATTACCAATTCAATGGCTGAAGCACCGTACGACGGTGGCAAACGGAGGACATAAAATGAGGATTATCCGATTTTAGGAGGGGGGGCTACTGCAACGAGTCTCAAATCCACAAGAGCGAACGCCCCCAACTTTGCTTTGCTAACTGTCTCAACCAAAATGTCGATTTTTGCCAAAACCACTCATTGTTTCACTGAGATTTGTGAGAATATTTATATTTCAGTCACAGGAAGTACAAGACTGTTGTTGGTACTGTTGTACCTAAGTGTTATGAGAAAAAGATGGGGGAAAAAAGCTTCCTGGCTGATGACATTTGACCGTTTCTGAAAGAAATATATTGAAACAATGACAGGTGAGAGGCGACGTTCTAAGATGCTGAACATCCAATTCCACACCAGGAGACAGGATACAGTACCATGGGTCACAAATGCCTTGTGGAAACCTTCTCCCCCCTGTGGCAAAGTATTCAGCGAGCACCGCCTGCTCTGGGCCAATGATTTCCCAGTCTATCTGAATAGCGGGCTTTGAGATGACAGTCCATTTGAGAGTTTTCTATCTCACACTGGTATAAAAAGTGAAAGGAAAAAATGTTTGAATACCATTTGTGCACAGCCACGAAGGTTTACATGCTATATCAGGGAGCAAGGATATTATTGCAACCCTCTCCTACGATTTGTTGTCTCAACTCGGATGCCTGATTGAAACCACACAGCCTATGTTAAATTCCGTTGTTTTAGACCTAGGAAGTTTTAAGTGCCAAGCAGAACATAAATACATATCTGTCATTTGTCAACACTCGTCAAGACAAAGCATGACAGCCTGATGAGGCCAGCCGTCACACACTGATGACAAGCCACGCGGGTTCGCATGGCGTGAAAAACAAGCATAAGCTAATCCTAATGCAAACCTATGAATTTGATGAATCACAATCATTCTCTCTGCTGTGATGAATGGCGATGATGCTAACTACAACCATTCATCAAGCCACCATCAGTTATCCTAAGGTGGCTTAATGTTTCATCCACTCAGACCTCAGAGAGAGCGAACAGCCATCGCTCATCACAGTCGACTGGGAGTCGCGCCGCACACATTTCAATCTTGTCTTGTCATCTCCCCCTCAGGTGCACACACCCTCCCTCCAAATCACCATTTTTATCAGCCCCAGTAAACCTCAGGAACCCTGGACAGCGTGGCAGATGCAGATTTTTTTTTTTACGTACCAGAGAAAAATAGAAATAGTATTTTGGTGGGAGCGGCGGACGGGGATGGGCGAGACGGGGCTGAAGGGGTAGCTGCAATGACAGGAGGTCTTTCAGCGCGCTGGTTACAGTAAATTAGCATTCGAGCCACACTGCGTGTTTAGCACTTTGCGATTGGGTTCAGCAGAGGCCTCGCCCAGACTGTCCCTGGGGGAAATGTTGGCAGCAGTACAGCGGCGCGATGGGCGGACCGGGCTGTCAAAATTAGATAATAAAGCACCACGGCGCTGGCGGATAAATGCGCGTGAGAGGGCATCCATCTTGTAAGCGTGTTGCTGAAGAGGATGCTGCTAAATGACAGTGAGGGCTTGTGTGTGTGTGTGTGTGTGTGTGTGTGTGTGTGTGTGTGTGTGTGTGTGTATACTTGCATTAAATGACTGTGGGGAGCCAACTGAGCCCTCTGTAAAATCTCAAATGAGGAATTACAATCTAAGTCTTCATAAAGGAAGAAAGAAAAATAGGAAATAGAAAGAGGAAACTTTCATAAAAGGACTATATGCTGAAGAGATGAAAAGACAAGGTAGGGGTAACAGGGAGGGAGAGGGGAGAGAGGAAGGAAATGAAATGTTGGCTTGGCACTTAACCTTTCCCTAATAATGTGTGGCCTGCTGAACCAGCAAAGTTCCTGATGTTTTATCAATACTCCTAATTAAAGCCCAGCTGCCATATTTTTGACACTATGGATACAATATGGCTGAGCAATGGAAATCAATAGCATCCATATTCATATTGAGCTCCCTTTAAAATGTACATGCATTTTACCACTTCAGCAAGTGTGGCGGTGTTAAAGGGTAAGTGCGGCGATGACCCAAAGTTTTTCTTTTTTTTTTGTCATCAAGTCCCATGAAAAGACCAAAACCAGCAAAAACTTGATCCGACAAAAGATGGTGGCTTATTTCTAAACTTTGGAAAAGTAGATTGAGGCCCATTTGACCAGAACTGAGGCATCACTAATACTTTCTTTCTTCATTTCTGTGTCAATACAACCCGTTTTTCTGTTGTTCCACGTGTATGTAGCCCGGAGAGACACTTTACAAATAGAGATATCTTTCATTTAATCATCCGTCGGTCCTCGATGTACTTTGTGCTGCCATTGTGAGCGGCACTGCTCCTTCTTGATTAATGGCTTTTTCAGAGGTGTTGCTAATGGCCCTTTAATTGCTCCGACTTCCTACCCAAGGTTCCAGGATTTCTAACCCTGCCTCTTACACTGGAGAACGCAGGCAGTGTGTGCGGCATGAGGGATATATATCGACTTTCTGCCCCGTGTGCTCTCATGTCTGAGTGTTAATAACTTGTTAAAACCATCCTCCAAAGTGCACGTGGCCATTATAGTGAAGAAATTAAATAATGTACAGCTCTTCAATTACACAATCTGTACACCATATTCAAAGGAGGGGTATATATGAATGTTCTGATATAAGAAGTTTAATACACTTTAATTAATACACCGTATAATACTACAAAGGAAGGCTCAAAAACACAAATACAATACAAATATGTTGTATGATACTGCGACTCCAAAATATAACACACACAGAGTCAGTAGGAATGCTTTATCTATGTGCCTATTTAGAATATGCAGCAGGCTCTTTGTTGTGGTTTTCTTAACTGGACGTTCATAACACAGTTGCCATAAAGCAGAGAGCGGGGAGGAGCCGGATAGCACATGGAATATCACCAGTGCACAGTTTCATGCCTACCATTTCCACAAAGTAAACCCAATAGCAAAGTCAAGGATGTATCAACAAGTATCAAATTTAATTTAGAATCTTAATGGAATATTACTCAGGCGGTCTCACCAGGTTTTTAAATTGCGTCTGAATCTGGAATTAGTTTGTGAATGGACCCAAAAAACTTTTTCTTTTAGGATTGAGTGTCCATTATAGTAGATGTGCGCCAACCTCAATTTCCCGTATGAGAAGAAAAGCGTCTCTAATTTAATAAAAAATAATGGTCTGAAAAACCAGCAGAGGACAGACCATCTCTCTCCCAGTTTCTCCAAATTTAAGCCTGAATTCAAATTGTATTAAGATAAGCCCTAGTTATGCTAAATCATATAGTGCAATTAAAATTGTGTATGTTACAGCTGCATCTGCCATCACTCTGCCACTCTACACCTTCAGTCACATTTCCTTTTGACTGAAGCCTGCAGCACAGAGAACCATTCCTTAGATATTTCAGCACAAAACCACCAGGTTACATCCACGCACCTTTACGTTAAGCATGAATTCATGCTCGTGCCAAAACATCTCAGCCCTGAACTTTGACACCTTTAATCATTGATGATAGGGTCAGGTGTAAGTGCTCCGTCTGACTCGGCACATTTGACCTCAAAGACCTCCAGGGGTTCTGCCAGTACACTCTTTAATACCAGAATTATAGTCAGTTGTTGTCTCTGTGTCTTTTTTTCCCCTTTCCGTAGCTTGTGTGGTAGAAAGTTGAATCTGGCTCAACACAGGCTCATTGGGTTATGCTGGGTAGTCCATATGCGAGGTTGCACTATCATAAATCTCAATACGACTCTTTATTCAACATTTCATTTGACCCTGTCTAATGTCAGTAGCACTGTCATAGTCCTGAGTAGCCTCTGTTCCACTAGCTTCTGCAACTCAATGCAATCTCTTTCAGCATTTTCTTTTATATCTGTTTTTTTGTAGAAATGTGTGTGTGTTCCTTCTAGACTGATCTCCACTTACTACTGCAGCTTAAAGTTAAATACCTGCTCTCCTTGTCAGAGGAGATATGTATCTCTGCGGGAGCACGGCAAAAACTGTGGCTCCCATAAAAACAACAAAAAAAAAATCATCTAAAGCAAGGCCGAGCAAGTACTTACATCATAAATACCTGTATCCATAAAACTCACCACCAACCTCTACATTTGTACATTTTTCACAGTCATCTCCATTATTGCAGAAATCTCTAAGCAAATGGTGACCCCCCCCCACCGACTCGCCCATTGATCCACTTGTTCTGTCGAGCTGTGATGTTTAGCATTGGAATTAATGTTCAGATTATATATATATATATATATATACATACATACATACATACACACACACACACACACACACACATGCATATGCTTGTGTGTGTGTGTGTAGTATGTATATATATATATATATTGTATACATATATAATTGATGGACCTTGTATTGGCTGTATTGTTTTGTTGTTTTGATTGGCACAGACACAGGAGTTGGTTTTATTATGAAACGGGACTTACAAAAAGAAGCTGCTGTTTATCAAACTTAACAATCTAACATGGTAGAATAGTCCCACATTATGTAGCCACAAGCTTACTTATGTATTTCTGAAAACCTCATGTTTGTCACATGGTAAAATACTTCTATTTCTTAACCGAGTCGGCTCAGGGTTTACATTTAATACATATATACATATAATACAAGGTGGCAGACAATAGATTCTTCTTCATGCGTTTAAAATTGTAGTAATTGCGTAAACAAAGCAAACCATCAACACCAAACTATAGTAGTGCTAACTGTACTTCCTGTAAAATAACAGGAGGGCACAATATATCCGGTGGCCGCAGTGCCGGTGGTCGCTCATTTCTCCATTTCCATCTTCTTCTTCTACTTTTTTTTTCTTATGTGTGTGTGTGTGTGTGTGTGTGTTACAGGGGAGGTTCGGGCGGGCATATCGTTAATAACGGAATAGTGATTCATCATTTAATTATGATTTGACAAATGCTCGCGCCTTCCCGCGTCCTCGGCATCCTCCTCCCTTTCAATTCTCCGCTCTGCCAAACTGTCACGCGCTCCCCCCGCGGGATTAATTCGAGCTGTCTGTCTTTGTGAGGCTGCCGGCGCTCTCGGGGCGGCGGGTGCACGACACTGTCAATGAACAGAGAGCCTGACACTTCCAGGGAGCCGCGCACACAGACGCACGCGCCCCGCTCCCCTTGTTATTGTTTTCACCTTAACCCCTTCCTGCCCGCCTCCCTGCCTCTGGGTGCACGTCTCCGTGCGCCTCCCTGGTCCCCTGCTCTCGCTCTCGCTCTCTCTCTCTCTCTCTCTCACTCTCTCTCTCTTCTGTCTTTCTCCTCTCTCCCGTCTACCGCCCCCCCCACACACACACACACTCCCTCCCCCCTCCCCCCTCCCAACCAGCCTCAGCCCTTCCAGAGAGAGGGACAACAGCACCAGGAGGAAATATCACACAAAGGGAAAATAGTGGCTGTTGCTCCATTGGAGATGCAACCTGAACATAATGGTGGAAAAAAAGAAAAATTTAAAAAAAGTCCCTAAAATCAATTTAAATGCTGATCCGCGTGCATGTACAAGTTCACAGTGTATATTTTCACACTGCAAGCACATGTGTGCCAGCTGCAACTCGTGCAATTAGAATAAAGTAAAATAAAAACAAATAATCAGCAGACACGTTTTTAAACCACAGAGGCTCCTGGTGACATGCAATACTAATGTGTGTGTGTGGGGGTGGTGGTGTGGGGGGTGGGGTGGGGGGGTGTCATTAAAACAAGGCATGTCTGAGTTGAACTGGAGCGCCTGTGTAGCCAAATCCAGCAGGCCTTAGCCCCAGCTGGAGAGATAAGGTTTAATACCAGGCACAGGGCCCGGTCTTATCTCCTCCACTGATAGAGAGAGAAAGAGAGAGAGAGAGAGAGAGAGAGAGAGCTTGGAGGAAGAGGGAGGGGGAGGGCAGGCGATGGAGGAGAGGAGAGAAAACAAGAGGGACAAAAACAAGTGTCTTGCAGGGACCCTAGCTGGCTGGCTGGCTGCGTAAGTGCGTCTTCCTGCCGTTGGCATAGAAACGGATCCACGTTCACATTTAGCACCTGACTTGTTGTTTTTTTTTTTTTCTTTCCGCCGCTCTTTCTCCAT
Source organism: Trinectes maculatus (assembly GCA_016785345.1). Classification (NCBI taxonomy): domain Eukaryota; kingdom Metazoa; phylum Chordata; class Actinopteri; order Pleuronectiformes; family Achiridae; genus Trinectes; species Trinectes maculatus. The sequence continues at coordinate 286,659 of JAFBJQ010000465.1, read as the reverse complement.
GGCCACGGTGGAGTGGGAGTTGGGGGAGGAGGAGGAGGGGGGTATCCGTGAGCTTTCTCTGTCTCATAATGAGACCTGTAAGTGGGGTGGGGGTTGGGGGGGGGGTGGCTGGTTGGCTGTGCTGACACCCCTTGGCCTGGAGAATCCAGCTGTCTCTCTCTATAGGACACAAACACGCTCACATATCCAACCCCCCACATCCACCACCACCACCCCCACCACCGCTGTTCTACATCCTCTTGTTGTTACACACCTGGAGGACAGCAGACACTATCGGAAAAAGTATTGACTGACCAGGCTAAACACACATAAACTATCTGCCCGGAATCACGAATTGGTTTTTGTTGCCAGTGTTTGATTCTCCCTGGTGTTTTGTTTCTGCTTGTTTGTTTTTTTACACTTCCATTTTTTCACATTTGTTCCTGCTGTGCACACAACTTCCTTCTTCCTCTCATGCATGCAGAGGAGACAGTTCGGTCAGGGTGTTCACGTTATTCCCTATAACTTTATTTTCCCGGTACTGCGAGTACACACTACTTGTTTATCATCAAATAAATGTCAGGAAGTGCATCTGGTAGGTCTTATTAGTGCCATAAAGAATCCATACTAAAAGAAACGGTGCAACTTGTTAAACTGCAGTTTCACGCAAGTTTGAACCCCCACCTTACCCACAATGCAACTTGACCACCAAGAATTCAATCTGCGATTTTTTTGTGTGTTCTTCTAGTACAGGCTATTTTAGCTTTATGTTCAAATATGCTAATACGGCGTCCTCTGTCCAGAGTAAAACAGGAATGAGTCAAATTTCCAAAGCGAGTCATAAAACTGTTTTAAAAAATCAATTAGTGGAATCGAACCAGCGTTTCCCTGCGTCTCAACACTTCTCTTGGCACGGGCCTTCGATCGTCCATCAGAAAGACATATTTCCAAGTGAACTCGTTAAGCTGCAATATGGCACAAAGATGCCTAACAGAATGTGACGCTAACACAAACATAGACCATTTTCATGTTGTGTATATACAACAGTAAACATACACACATAAACACACAGTCACAGCCTGATGGGCTTAGCAAGGTGTTTATTTTCTTCCCTTGACGTGGGTTGCACTCTCCCGTCACTCGTTTTTTTTTCCCCTCCCCCCCCTCTCAGTCTCTCCATGTGGCATTAGTCAATGAGCTGAGAGAGGGAAGAGACAAGAAGAGGCTGCTGGAGCGCCACCTCTCTTTTACCCCCCTACTCCACCCGACCTCTTTTTCATTTGCATGTGTGCGTGCGTGTGTGTGTGTGTGTGTGTACGCTGGCACTCACACAGGACAGTCTCGAGGCTTTTGGAGGATGCCGTGTAAACGGAGTGAGGGGTGCGTTCCCCTGGCTGTCCTTCAACTCGCCACTTAGCCCTCAGAAGAGCACTCTGCATCTACGCTGTCCATGTCACAGCCATTGTCCCTAATTAGGCATACAGGACCCAAGCCCATTCAATTAATGGGCAGCCTCGATGCACCCCAGATTCACCCCTCTCCTCACCCACACCCTTTCACCCCTCCCTATTGGCCTAAAAAGCCCTCTCCCACCCAGCAGCAGCAGCAGGTTTCTGGGCTGAAGTATAAAGGACATCAGTTTTGAAGAGTACAACGCTGAACTGAAGGAAGATAATTATTCTGTCACATTTCTCACAGTTCATGATTAGGAACTTAATGAAGAGGGCCAACGTACACAACCATAGTGTGTTGGGATAATGGCAGCTGAAGCCATCGTAGCATATGCAGACATGGGTGTATCCATTATTATGCCGATTTAAGTACACGGACTAATCCATGGACTGGGAAAATATGGACAAGGCAACGGGAATGAGGAAGAGTCTGCAGTTATAGTTCCATCATTTCACCTTCCAGCAAGGCACTTAACCCCCAGCAGCTCTGAGAGCAGCTCAGTGGCAGACAGACTCTGGTCCTACTTAGCAGCTCATGGTGTTGTCTCTCTCACATGTCTCTCTCTCTCTCTCTCTCTCTCTCTCTCTCGCTTTCTACCACCAAGGCAAATAAATATTTCTAAAGGTCCAATCTGCGTTTTCTTCCAGCTTATACGTGAGTAAACATCAACAATACACAATGTATTACTCCAGATAAAGGGTGTTTTATGGATTTGTTAAACTTTAACCCCACCGTGTCCCTTGACGGTGGTGCTAGACGAAAATAATGCCCACAACAGTCCATCTGATCCCACACTAATTAAAAACTATTACATATTAGCAATATGGTGTTGCTAGAGAAAAAAAAAACAGGAATCACTGAAATATGTAAGCGTAATTATGGGAATAATGGAATTATTAACACAAGCATCAAAGCATCATAACAATCTTCTAAACTGCGGTTGAGATATTTTAATTTGGCACAATGTAAATATACAGTGTAGGGAGATAATAAATCCCATGTCCTATCCAATATGAGCCAAAAAATATCTCGCCATACAATAAATCTGTTACCACAGCCTCCCAGAACCTGTGAGGACACCTCCGTCTGAGTGATACTTATCTTTCTTCTGTGTCAAATGATTCAATTACTTGCACTCACCCAGACAGGAAATGAGGGATTTTATGTATGAAGCATTTTGCAGAGGTAGAACGCATGAACAGGGTTTTTAATGAAGCAAGCCTGCCTGAGTTCATAATGAAGATATCAGAGAAACAGGAAAATTACTGCGACCTGACCTGTAGACCTCCAAGACAGACAGACAGACAGTCAGACAGATAGACAGACAGGCACGCATGCGCGCACCTACACACACACACACTCATGACTGGGCGAAGCTGGTCCAACTAATATGAGTTTAATTTAGACAATGTACAATATATTTATTCACTGATAAACGTTCCTTTTGGTTACATGTACATATTTTGCTTATCTTAAATATCTTACATAGCTCAACTTATACATCCTCTTGACTTTACAGTATGTAATGAGAGAAGATGCTCGCATCCCAGGTTAGAGAGCCGTGTAAATGTATTGAATTAAGACAAACGCAAATGCAAGGTAAAAAATAACTCAGTGACAAAATATAGTATGTTTTCGCGTCACATACAATTTCAGTATTTAAAACTATGCATTGCATGTCACTTTAAAACCAACACGAGCTTGACGCAGTCGATTAATACATAGCTTAGGGTAAAAAAAATATGCAAAAACAACAACAAAAAATAGAAAAAAAACTGCATAACTGATGTGATTTTGACAATTCATGCAGCAAAGGGAACATGGCAGAACATGCAGACGACTGCCCACAGTCATTGCAGTTGGTGTCATTATTTTTCTCAGCTTCCAGCTTTATTTTCACCACAACTAGTGGAGGAGTAATAGCTTCATTCTAAGTGGAATATATTTATCCTTCACAAATGTCAAACTGTTGTTGTCACGGCGCCGTTGCGACAACCGCTATGGTGTGTGGCAAGCGATTGCCCCATGGGCATATCACACAAACACACACAGGCACGGAGAGAGCCACGCATGCCCACACACAAACACACCTGTATACATATACCGTGCGGTGGTATGTCATCAGCTGTCTCCTCCTCTCAACACATCCACATCCATATCCACACCCACACCTCCTCCGCCTCCCTCTTCTTCCACTCCACCCTCAAATCCACACACGCAGCCTCCCCCAATGTTGTGGCCTGCCTGTGACAGTAATTGAGGGAAGCTGGCCGGAACAGTGTAAAGATGGGGGGTGGGGGGGGACTGGGAGAATGAAAGATGAGGGTGAGAGATGAGAGGAGGTGGGGGTGGGGAGGGGGAATCATTCATCTGAGACCCATGGATGTGGAATGGCATATTACAGGTCTAATGTGTAATTAGATAGATAGGGAATAAGGTCACTGTGCTCTGAGATGAGGGAATTGCTGTTGGCGCAGTGCCATCTAGTGGCACAGGAAGTACCACAGGAAGCTTCATCCTCAGGTGGATGGCTGCGGAATAAATAGGGATCAAATTAGAAGCTAACAATGACAGACGACATGTTCTTCACTCGGCGAAAGGGGAAATTCGTGGCTGATTGTTTGTCTCACGGATGTTGTCGCCTCAGAGCATGTTATGAGGCTTTTGGTAATTTTCATCATTGGAATGTTGCACTGTTGACCAGCTGACCGAACATTTTCAAAAGGCTAAATTGTTTTTTTTAAATTCTGTTTTAAACCGAGGCAGACTGAAAAGGCCAGTGACATATTAACCATGCATGTGCGCCTGTCTTTGGTCCATTTTTGTGTTTACATGTTTGCTATGATAAGGTGGCAGTCTTCAGTGAGAGATTTCTGGCCTCCCCTTCCTGCCTCCTAACAACAGGTGTTTGGTCCAGACGTCTTGGAGACGGGGAGATCAAATGACAGGAAGCTGCCAAAGATCCTGGACTACTAGTAAATAGACTGAAATTACCATCCTGGGGCCAGACCATTACTCTGCAAGGTGTTTGTGTTTACAAGCCACACGCAATACATGCAGTATAGCATAGGATTATTTATTTATTTCGACAATACGGACACTTCCTTGTTGTGTTTTGTGTTTGGCCCTGTCAGTTTCTCTAACGGTGACTCACTGATGATACATTCTCAGGTCATGATGGTTTGATGTGGATGTATCAGTTAAATTGAATATATATTTTGTTTTGTACCATTAGCTGACAAATTATAAGACTATTGTTAAATATAAGGAATAAATATTATAATGATAATCTCGCCTTAAGCTCTAAAAAATTATAATGAGCACTTGGAGCAATTTGATTTATTTTTTCCTATATTGGCTGCATTGGTAGTTTTAAAAAGTACATGTTCAAAATATTAGTTGCGGTAACTTATGTGTCTCAGGTGTATTTGCTGTGACACACTACAATATATCAGCACGATCATTATCATCATCACACACTGTGGCAGAACAGACAGCGACATCAAGGAAGAACACAATCACTGATAACAATTATTGCTGGAGTGGACGGGTCTGTCTGCGTTCCAAACGCTCAGCATATTCACATGTAACTTATCAACATATGTGTGTGCGCATGTCCATGTTGGCACACCCCTCTATCGTCCTATTACATGGGCCAGTGACTGCGCCATCTCTCGAGTTTCACCCCTCTGCTCTCCCAGATGTCTCCCACTGCCCAGAGGGCTGGTGTTGATGTGGGAGGCAGAGGGGAAGCGGGTGACTGCACACATTATCTGTCTGAGGCCAACTTCCAACTGCACAGCCTCAGCCTCCTCGACGGCCTCTCGGCTGACCTCCGTCTTAATAACTCCCAGTTATTCTGATCACCGCGTGCTTACAACTACTCATTCTATAACTACGTTATTAATCACGTCGACAAAAAAATTAGATGCGATGTTAAAATATCTTAGTAACTTAGAGGCTGATATGTTCAAATATGGCCAGTAAGCTTTAAGAGATTGAAATTATAGGGCAAAACCTATGTGACTTTTATTTGTCCTAGAAACATATGTTATGTCTGTTTTTTTAATATTACAAAATCCTGATATGTGACACATGTTTTTTTTTTTACCCATATTTGCCATAGAACTGTGACTATAATCCATGCAGGTAGGGAAAAAAGCTCTGTCATTTAGAAACAATCGTGCCCCCTAGTGGTGATACGACAAAAACTCTACAAAGTCAACTCCAGTTGAACTCTCGGTTTGCAGCTGGTATGATAATGATCATAAAGATAATTTTCATGTAATACGTGCTGACGATTGTACGGCATTTTATTCTTATCTAAACTCATGACCTTATCAAAAAGTAGAATTTGTCATTAATTATAGCCAAGATAGGCAATGGAGTTCACTGTAATCGCAACCCAAAGAATAAACATTAACTAATCATGTGACGAGTTGGTAAGTTTCTCTTTTAATTTGTCTTGCAGCATAACAATAGACGAGACAAAAAGTTCGTACCATTCAATATTGTATAGGATCATTTAAATGTTTATGTGAGGGGACAACTTATTCATGGTTTTTGCGAAGCTCTTTATAAAGGTCTCATTCACTCTATTTTTAGTGTTTATCCAGATTGGCCCACACTGTATCTCCACTGACTAATCGTCTCCACACCCCCGCGTCACTCAACAAACGACAAACGCGCAGGAAATGTGGAACTGGATTTCTATGAGGCAGATGAGAAGGTCTGAAACGTTGACCGCATCCCAATCGTCAGTCAAAGAGCAGGGTCACAAGTGTCAGGGCAAGAAAAGTAAACACCAGGCAGAGACACCTGACCTCAGTCTGAGCACAGAGCAAACAAGCTGTACGGTATATTATCTCCCTGTACAATGTAAACACACTTGGGGTACTTCTATATCTCTAATTAGAGATGGGAGTCAGAAAAATGCATTACAGAGTTCTGAAGTATCATGAAGTCACGTACTTTAAGCTTACTAGTCATTTTCTTTCTGAACTCAATGTATAATCTATGACTCTGACACACACAGGTTTAAATCAGTCTGGGTGTCAGCTGAGCATGAAAGCATTGCAGCCACCCACGTGCACTGCTAAGAGCAGTCAGGGGTCACTCTGGCTCATTAAGGGGGAAGAAATGATCTGATGCAACAGCATACATGCAATGCTCAAGAGCTGCAAGCGTGCGGAAGAAAAAAACACTGATTCCGAGAACAACAATTATTTTTAAAAGGACCATGTTTTGTTTTGGGTTTTTTTTAATTTTACTGTCATCAAATTATAACTCATGAAAAAAGGTGAAAAAATTAAGCTCCAAAAATATACAAAGAGGTGACATGAAAGGTCACACTGGGGAAACAGGCAACTTTTGTTGATGCATTGAGCAACCCAGATTTTTTTTTCTTGACAAACCCTGGTGCTCCCTGCTTATCAGTCTGATTACGCTAAATGACTGAAACTAAGCGAGGCAGTAAACTAAAGACACAACCAGACGCCCTGTTGTCTCTTGTGCTGCATTAGCAGAAACAAAACTAAAAGACGCACAGTCTTCCTATGAAAAATGAAAAGCGAAAGATTTAGTAATTATATTGACGCAATATAAAGTCGCCCTAAAAGCGTCGTCACTTGGTAATTAAAGTCTGGAAAGCCACTGCTTTTGTCCGCGTAAGCATAACAAGGTGCCTCCGGTAATCGCTGTCATAATAAGAAGGAATGATGTCACCTCCCTGTTAATCATTATCCAACCATGGAAGTACTCAAATGCATCTTTATTACCCAAGCGGAATGAGTGTGTTTTCATCCTGTCCACATCCTGGAGAGATCAACCACAACAGACTGCAGCTACAGTACAGTACATTTCCATATTTTCAGACAGGAACAAAGAGGATCTCGGTATTAGAGTGCAAACTAACTTTGACCAGCAGTATACATTAAATCATGAGACAGTAACTCTTTCCTTGTTGCTTTCTCATCCCCCCCCCACCCCCCCCACCCCCAGTTGTCTATCTATTTCTGCACGTCCACCAAGATGGCCTGCGGCTGGAGACAGTCATATGTATGTGGGTGGCGGCTGCTCCGTGTGCATGTGACTGGCAAAACAAGAAGACAGCAGCGGAGAGAACGCCTGAGTGCAATCGGCCAAATCCCTGAAACCGTGTGGCCTTACGTGCCTCTGACACACACTCAAACAGCGTATCCGTTTCATGTGTGCGCCATGAAACTAGACCGATGGCGCACACACGTGCTACACACACACTGATCAATCCCTGCCGGGCCCCTGTGCTCACCAGACAGACTCACACAAATACCAAATACCACACATACTGTTACATGTTGGGTTTATAGACTATTAATTAATGCTGGTAGGACCAAAAATACATTTAGCACTAGGAATCAGAAACAGTGAGAATTAATTAGTATTACACCACTATCTTCCACACCACTAATCACCAATCAGAGAACATGGACTTGTAAATATTTACCAAAAATGTGACCACTTAAGTTACAATAAGTATGTTAAGTATTCAGTATTGACTAAGAGACCCTATAGACCTCACCTTTCCATCATGCTCCACATTTGGTGCCTAAATATGCACAGAAGAGTTGCAAGGAAATCTATATTAAAAAATATAATATCAGACAAATATCGTGTTTGCCTCCATTGGACACTAAATCTACTATCGTGTCACTATTGTTTGTGTCACTGTTGTAATAAGCAACTGGGGACAGTTTACTTTTTACTTTATATGATATAAGAGTGTAGGAGATGTGATGTGTGAGAGGCCACTTCCTCATATACAGATGAATATTTTCATTGGTCGACACTAATAACTGACAACTACAACACAGCAATGTAAATGTATATAGGTGAAGCATTTATTATATTTCTTGTTTTAGCAATCTGTGATTTACTCTTCTGGACTTAAGAGATGAGTGAAGGAGTGATTATATTCAATGCTCAGCTCATACGATGACTAAATGTGATCATCACGTTGGTATGACATGTCACCTCAGCCACAACACAAACCCTCTGTCTGTCTGTTATCCCTGCGCTCATGAGGACTTCAAGGCAAAAGTGCCAACATAACAAAGACTTTATCAGTAATACAGTGCAGTGAAGTATGTGTGTTTAACCTAAGTCACAGTTTGTGATGTCCCTTTGATGTAATGTGTCTGCAAACAGAGGAAGGGCATGATCAGCGCGAAGGCCGTCTGAGGTTACGTGAGTCAAACCTCCCCGAACTGTTGTGCAATTAATGTCGACGTGAAAAAACGGCAGAAACACCACTGCACAACGAGTTCTCAGAGAAACGTCGTGGTGGGATTAGACACAAGTAACGGCAGGCTGGCGCAATTAAAAATAGAACAATGTGGAATGGAGACTGCGTAAGAAGGGCCGTGCCTCTGCTCATCGCAGCACCACGAAATACCACATATTGTGTAGAAGAGTATTGTGTACAGCGAGAGGACAGCAGAAGAAAGGCAGCTCCACAGCGGCTGCTGATACCACTGGGTGGAGGCAAAAACCGAAAGGAAATAGCTACGGATGTATTTCTCATCATTTGTAGTGTCTGAAACCCAAACACACACACATACACACCACACAGACACAACTATATATTATATAATAAATGTACGTGTGTTAATTAAATATGTTAATTAAATTTAATAGTAGTTGGAATTATATTTATATATAGTTATATATATATATATATATATTTGTGTAAATCTCTGAAGTGCCGAGCCTTATAATTTTTAAGCGCTCAATGGGGCAAAGGCGATAAAACCGTTCGAAACAAGTAATAAAAGGGGGATTTCAAATGAAGAGTCAGCAGGAGGTGATTTCATTCCCTGGGAATCAGAGCATAGGTATTCCCCTTCTCGGCTGTCGCGGAGTGTGGTTTCAGAGGCACAAGAATGTTGTGTGGTGGTACGGTGGACAAATAAAAGTAACTGCTTCATTCATTTCATTCTAAGGTGCCATATACGCCCCATCGAAATTCTGAACACCCAGCTGAGGTATGTAACTCCGAGGAGGTTCTGTGAGAAACGACGCCTGCAGATTACAATGATGCCCACATTACTATTGACCGCGTTCCTCTGAACTAAGCAGCTAAATTTGGAAATGAAAGAGGAGGACTTTGTTCCGACCAAAGGAACGTTGCAAACGCATTGATGTCATGAAGTCAGGACCTACAAAGCAAAACCGCCGAGGAAGATGTTTGATTATGGCCTTGTTTGTTATTAAAGGCGGACGATAATTGTCCCTTACACAATCCCATTTTTTGACTGTAAAACTGTGACCTGTGTACTCTAACATACTTTAAACAGGACATAAAAGACACACGCCATAATGTCTGCAATCTCACACACACACACACACTCACACACACGCATGCGCACTTGCAAGCATACAAAGGGGACTTCCAAACCAACACACCTCCACCCACACTTGAAAATTTGAAAATCATGTGACAGTCAATCATGTCTTACACGAACAAGTATTTATATATTATTCTACTTTATACTCATACACCCATACGTGGAAAAGATTATAGTTATATTATTATATTATATTAGTTATATATTACATTTATATGTAAAAGTACAAAAACAATGTATAAAAACGTGTTGTTTTTTCTACACCTACAGATTCTTGTCTTTTGGTTGGTGGTCCACAGTTTTCCAACTGTGTTTTCTTTTCATTTAGATTCACATTTTATTGCCATGACTAATTGAGTTTTATAAAAAAATGTGCAATGGCAGATTTTTTTTCCATATTGTCATGTCACCCTGAAACCAGCCCCATTCCGCACTATTCATACAAAGAATGAAATCAGGAACTACTCGGCTGCCCACAACCATGCTGTATAATCAACTTCAAACTTATAAGAGCGATGAGTCTAATCAAAACGTTTGGTGCGTGTGTCATGTTTTGATGGAGACCGGTCTATTCCTAGGAACAAATGATCTGCAGACACGGTGTGTCGTACATTTTGTGTAGTGTGCACTCTGTCAAGAGAAAAATAAGATGAGTAATATCAGGACATGACAGCAGCAGACGTCGCACAAGTCCTGCCCACGCCGAGTGCAGAAAGGCCAGTCATGGTGCACTGAATAAAATGCACTGCTCTGTCTCGACTGAATCCTCAACAACGTTTATCCCGTTCCAGCTACAATGGAAGGTCCCGATAGCTCACATTCACAACAGCCGGAGCCCATAGACATCCCTCATTCAATACGATGCCAAACCTGATGTGTCTTATTTTCAGGGCAGACGCATAGCTATTAACCATCATTCCATTTCTAACAAACAATCAGTCCGTCTATCCTCACCTCGCAAAACACATGTTTCATTCACTGATCTATTAGTGGTCACATTTCCAACAGAGGCCCTGCACACGGTCCATTATTTACAACAGTGGTTCCAACAAGGAAGCAAAACTTTGCTGTTTTACTATGACTTGTTAACAGGAACATTTTGCACTGTTGCCTCTGTATTTCTTATTTATTGATTCATAATGCAGCCATTGTTTTTACACACAATCGCAGCTGTCTGCTCCATGGAGGAGACGGAAAGGCAGCCCACTCATTAGGAGATATACATCTTACTAGCATGATGAAACTGGTCCTCTGTTACCACAAATCAGCTGTCATAACAGCACCCAGTTAACTGTCTATTTTAGTCTGTTCAGCAAACACTGACCCACATTTTGTTCTGGTCTGTTCCAGCTTGTCACAGATGACCTATAACAGCTGCTGGGTTTCATGGTTTTCTTGATTCGTTGAAATTTGTTTTTGAAATTTCAGGATTTTCTGACACCAAAGATCTGGATTTTCAACAATGTCAACCATCCTGTAACTTTTCCCTCAGTCACTGGATTCCTGAGCCCCTGGAGATCTGGGTTTTTTTTTTTTTCATGATCCATGGTATAAACTGTTTTGGTAGAAAACTATTGCTATGTGGTAACAAGTTTACTTGGCAGCAGTTGTGGGACATGATCTTTATCAGCTGATAAGAGTATACTCAGTTGCCACCTGTTCCCAAAGCCAAAACTAACAGATCACAATAATAATAAACATATGTAGGAAGTCACCACTGATGCTAAAATAAATATAAAACATATATTTTTTTACTGCACTGAAAATAAAAAGTGTCAAAACATACTGAAAGCATTAAAAGTAAATATAGATTTTACACAGAATCACCAGTTACAGAATTAATAATAATACTATTATTATGATTACAATGTCATTCTGCACTATTGTATATTAACATATTTATACACAGTTGATAGATTTGACACATGGATCAATAATGTGTTGTCGTATTATATAACATGTTCTATTGTTCGTTGTAATTTGTGTTACTAATCGGATTGTGTAAATTAGTCATTTTAAAAAGGCACCAGACTAAAAAGTGCATAAAGAGTCTGAAAACTGAAATATTTGTAAAAAAAAAAAAAGTGCAAGTATTTATATTTATTATACCTAATAACTTTGTGTTGAATGGCAGCCGCATCACCACACTACACACGTATGATCTGCATTGTGTTCAGTCACATCACGGCTCTGTCTCCATCTCGCCACCGGAGGAACCCGGACAAACCTCCCCGGAGCGGCTCGTGCCGCGCATGCGCGCCTATCGCGCCACTGCCGCAATAGCCCATGACGTCACTGATTCAAAATACAGGCAAGCCCAGACACACACCGACAGACTGCAATGCGCGACTCGCTCAATCCGGCCGAGACAACAACACAACACAGCACACAAAGTGACCAGCACGCAGGACACAACCGGACTCACGTCCACGCCGAGTCGTGACCGCTGCGCGTGGGCTCTGCCTCGCGTGGATTTATTTTTTTCCCTGCTTTATTGTTTTTTTTTTCCTCCTCCGTTCAGCATCAGGGCGTCGGGCTACCTGTCAGGGCGCATCTGGCACGGAGCTCATCGCGGCAGCTTTCTGGAGACCATGACCCCCGAGGATGAGCTGACAGCGGCCGCAGCCAGGGGACGCACGGCCGAAGTGGAGCGTCTCCTGCGGGCAGGAGCCGAGGTGAACGGCGTCAACCGTTTCGGACGCACCGCTCTCCAGGTCAGTGTCACCGGATGAAAAGTCCCCTTAAACGCACTGGAACGCGCTCCGAGGACAGAGACTAACAACCCCCCCACATCACTGCTGTCGACCACGGTGAAGGAATTTCCGTCCACGCTGATTTCACTTGTTTTTATTTACTAAAAAAGCAGCGCGTGTCAAAATGACGCGCGGCCGTGCGGCTCTGTGAGCCGACCAGGTTTTATTATGACTTACCAAAAATAAATATATATATATATCACTATAATTTCCCCAAAGACTAAATGTTTATGAAAACTACACGTTAATGGAGCCTTTGACTTCTTCTCCACTTTACACTAGAAATAGTTGTGTTGTTGTGACTTCACGTGACACTGGCACGGCATTGTTTTTGTTCAGGCCGGTAGATTTAAACAGGGCGACCATAAGCTTAGAACGTTAAAAAATAGAAGCTTATTATAATATTATATTATAATATTATATTATAATAATCAGAATCAGAATGATCGTAACTGACTCTATAGTAAATAAAAAATATATCTCGTCCATGTCAGACTTGTACTGCTGTTAGCAAAATAAACTATTACAGCAACATTAACACCATTAGAGCTTTTGTTCATACTGATACACACTGAGTCATAAAATTATGTCAAACTTTTAATGTTTTCAGTTGAGATTTATTTTTTTTAGAAAAACGGCTTTACCATCTCAAAACACAGAAGCGTCTCTGTATATGCGGTAGTTTAATATTTATTGTTGTGTGTGTGTGTGAGGGGGGGGGTTCACATTTTCTTTCAGGTCGATGTAACAACGAATGTAATGTTAATTTCTCCTGAAGATAAAAGAAAACGAAACTAAAGTTAAAAGGCCTGACGGTAAAACCACACTACACTACACACACACACACACACACACACACGTCTTAGTACTTGATGTCGGATTTCTGTGCCACTTTTTATTTTTCATCCCCACATTTCCACACAAAAACAACCATTTAGCTGAAGTGCACAGTGTTTCCTGTGGGACACTGTCTTCACCACTCCGCCGATTTACATCGCTTGATATGAAACACCTTGAATGTCATTTCCTTTATGTAAAATAATGGTAGTTCAATAATGATCGTGTGTGTGTGTGTGTGTTTGTTTCTTTTTATTAAATTGCGGGTTAAAGCCAATATTGACGCTCCTGTTTTTAACGTGACGCGCGTGCGTACAGGTGTAGCCTGTGTTGTGTTTTGGGCGTGCCACTGATCTGTGTGTGTTTGTGTTTGTGTTGTAGGTGATGATGATGGGCAGCACCCCCGTGGCGCAGGTGCTACTGCAGCACGGGGCGGAACCCAACGTGGCGGACAGGAGCACCGGGAGCACCCCGCTGCATGACGCGGCCAGGACGGGCTTTGTGGACACGGTGCGGGTACTGGTGGAAAATCAGGCTGACCCGCAGGCCAGGGACAACACAGACTGTCGACCCGTGGATTTGGCCCGAGCGAACGGTCATACGGCTGTGGTGGATTTCCTGGAGGCTGTGTGACATACACCGGGATGCTGCTGGCTGCATCCCGGGGGGGGCGGTGCTGTTGCGGACGGGGCCTGGAGAGGCCTCCAGCCCAAATCAGGCAGCGACCGCCCCGCTGGAAAAACGCGCTTTTATTTATTTGTCTGTTTGTGGCGATTAAGGCGTCATTTTTTTTTTCATTTCTAACGAAATCACACTTATCCACAAGCACACGGTCACGCGTTTAACAACAAAAAAATAACATAAACGTAATACGGCTATAATCTATATTTTAAATCTGTTAACTATTGGACATTTTATCCATTTGATCTTAGACTAGTGTACTGTTCTACTGTTGTGGTTTTAGAGAACTGTATTTTTTTATAAGTCAGATCATGGTTTGGTAACGAGATCAGTGAATAACTTTCCACATTAGATATTTCACCAAAATAACACAAAAGCCATAAAAAAATGTTTTGCACGTTCAAACATTAATATAATTGATGCACTATTCTGCCTGAGATATAGGAATCCCATTCCCTGTGATACTGATATTATGCACTTTAGTAAAATGTGAGGTTAAAAGGTAGGAAACTGAATCACTCTGGTTATGCTTGCCTCTTTAGGTCGTAATCTAATGTGATCTAATGTGATGTTAAGTGATTTGGCACCAAGCTTTGTTTACCAACTGCCATTAAACAACAGGAGGAAGAGGTTATGCTTTACATCTTTACTTTATGCTTCACTGAATGACTGATTTGCTCATTTAAAAAAAAATGAATCAAGTATTATTTCACTTTCTATTTGATTCTGTTGCTGAGGGTTTAAGACTTGCAATGCAAAGCGAGCAGTGTAACCTCAGGGAGACAATGATGACTTGTTTATTTGAGGACTTTTTTTGTGTTTGCTTTCGTTCAACAGGCATTGACAGAGACAAATTAGAAAAAAATATTCGCCTTACACTGCAGTGTTGTGTAAAGGCTCGTTATGCTAATATGCTGAGACTCTGGTCCTGGCTGTTGAACACACCAATCAGATCGAGGCTTATGCAATCATTTATTTCCACTAAAAATGATGGTTTCGAATCATGTGGAACTAAAACATGCTTTCACTCCTTATAACGTGTATACAGTACAGTGTATAGGATATGCAGTTAACTGACAAAGCTTGTGGACTTTCTTTGAAGGTCCACAACAAGCGCAGGAATATTGTTTGACATTTAAATACAAAAAGCACATCAGATGCGTTTCAGTCAGGAGTTAATAACATGTGAATGTGTGAAATAAACTACTGTATGCATCTAACTTTTCTCCCGTCTTAGCTTAGTTACATTTTATACATGCTTTATACGTCTATGCAGCCAACATGTGATGTGACAAGACACAGAAACGTCCTAACGCCCCAAGGGCCATAAACACTGCTGTTTAAACACACTGCATTGGTCCAGAGTGTAAAAATGTACTGTTACCTTCTTCTTCTTTTCTACTTCCTAAATTAACTCCAATACGATAGATACGAAGTTCAAAATTCATCAAACTTTTGTGCCCAAAAGTACCTGTCACCCGTGTCACCGTCTGTAAGTCCATGTATATTTCACATTTACGTACAATTTATAATGTCTACTGGAAAAGCTGTATGATTTTGTGCAGTCCACTAATCACATAGAAAGTATAAACATGAAAGTATTCCAAAAGAAGATATAAAAAAGTCACCCTAAATAAGCAAAGATACAAATATTCCCAGTGCTAATAACAAGATTTTATTCTGACTACATTTTCCTTAATTGTAAAATGTTTGTACTTGAGTAATATATTCATTACATCAGATTCAACATTTAATAGTGCATTTGTGTAATTTCTTCAATAACTCCATATTAATTTGACAACCTGCATTTTTTTATATTACATCATATAGACAGCAATAAAGACCAATTGTTTACTGATAAGAAATGGTACACATTATATATGTTTAGTGCCAACAAAAAATATAAATCCACAAAAAATAAAATCTATGATGATTTTAAGATTAAATATCTTTTGTTATTCTTTAGAAGTGTTTAAATATGTGACTAGACTGAGGTGTTGCAGAGCGAAACGGTGATTTGCTGATGAGTGTGAAGACGGGGATTTCATGTGTTGTTAGTCAAGAAAAAACACGCAAACGCCAGCTGAAAACACAGCACATCCATTATTTATGCGAGGCTCTTTCTTATGATTCACCGGTGACAAATCCGCCAGCAGAGTTCAGTCTGTTGTCCGCGTCGGAGTTGGTGCGGGTGGTATCTGGAATCCGTATCCTTTCCTACTTTATTGTTTTCTACGCCTTTAGTGTTTTGGTAACATTACTGAAGAATGTGCCATTGACTGCAACAGAGTGGGAAAAAAAAAGAGTGTGTTCCCTCCATGTATGTCTCACAGGTACATGTATTAACAACTATATTTACATCATGTTTAGATCATATAAAAATTGCACGCTATGGTTTTCGGGGTCAGTTTTTTTTGTTGTTGTTGTTGTTGTTAGGAGGACAGAACATAATTACAAACATTTTGTTTTTAATTTGAATGAAAGCTGCTGCATCTGTCATTGTTACCAAGACTCCATATTGCGAGTGGTAATAATAAAAAACGACAAGCTGTGCAAATAAACGTAACAACTTACCTTTGCGCAAAGAAATGTAACTAGTAGCCTTACTACAACCACAAAGCACTCAGAACAATTGTTACAAATGGATACAAAGGAAGTACCCAGTGTAACAACTCTCATGTTATTCAAGTTAAGACATGAATGTGAATTGCTGAATGTATTACCTCCTTTATATTGTAGAACAATATAAAGGAGGGAATGCTCGGTTCTGTGGCTTCAGCTCATTTGCGCCTTGCATCACCTTCGTAAATATTTGGTGTTTCAAAGGGAGTCATGCTCCAGATGGTATGATAACTAAAAGTCCCAAAAGACTTGATGGAAACAATTCGTCATAAAGCTGACTACTTACTTTCAAGGCGTTCATTGTCTGAGCCCAGTCCATCTGACTAATCTGTGGAATTGCTGTTAGCAGGATACTGCTGGCTTTGTTGGCATTCTCCTTCATCGTCTTCATTACATTGTCAACACAGACCTAAGATAAGGGAAGAAAAGAAAAATGGCAGCTCGTGATAAAAATCAGTGAAGCAAAGCAATTTTCACTTTCTTGCGCCACACTCACTTTGTATTACCCAATAATGTATCTAAATGGGTATCCTTCCTTAGCTGTGCTACAAAAAATGTTGAAATGTGAATAGCATTGTGGGAATTTAAAAAAAAGTCTTTCTGGGACGACTTCTGATAGTGATGCATGAGATGCAGGAAAACATCCTGTGAAATTAAATCTGCTGCTGTGATTACACGGTCATATGTGTTTAATACTGCATGATATTATATAAACATGACTCTTTCCATTATTTTCAAGGATAAAATTACTTATACTCTGGTGTGTGATGAACAAACTATCAAAAACCAAAACATATTAGTCCTTGAAAAGTTTATGATTTCCCAAGGTCACTGGTGCCAGACACCCACAAGTTCAGGGCACTGTAGTTTTAATATGGTAAACAGCAGTAAATATTGTAAAAATTGTGAATTTCAAACATATTAGCCAGTATTTATGCCAATAATCACCCTAATCAAAGAGTAGGGCTCATTCATATGTTTAAATATATCATAGAGAAATAAATTATACTATATACAAAATATAATACATAATTAATCTAACTTACAAATAAGTACTTTTCCATATGGTCTCTATTGTTGTTTCAGTTACACAACATATTTTGTTTTAATATTGACATTGAAGAATGCACTCAAACATGATGAATGATTTTCTATTAAATTAGCAGTCCAGCTGTAAAAGTTAATGTTTTGCACATGAGACATACCAAGCTAACCCCCAAATCCTAGAGTTTATTTACACTGCCCTTACACCATGACTTCTAAGAAACAGTTTGCTGATGATTGTTGTTCTATCAAGCAGCTGTTCACCAATGAGTCACCATGCAGTAGTAACAGGGCACTGTCTTCGTTCACATCACTTACACCACTTCAAGAATGGGAAAATAAATCTACCATTGCATCTTATGGACTCAGAGGTACAGTGTACAGTACAGTAAGTTACAACATTTTTTGTCATTTCCTGTGCTCATGTTTACCTCCTGCAAACTTCATTAACCCTTCCCGTGAGTGCTTTGTTTAAATGCCACACTGAATGACAAGGTTCATGTTTTTGTGGTGTTTGAGAGGATGAAGACAGTGAAGCTGATGACTCACTGTGAGTCACCTCCTTTGCCTCCTCTGGCTGGGCTTCCACCGGAGGCTGGCAGACAAGCTGCCTGGGGGAGGGCGGAGGGAGTGGAGGGGGGGGGCGGAAGGATGTGGTGAGTATTCGGCAACAGGAGGGGGAAGAGGTCAGCTGCAGGAACTCGGAAGTCGAGTTGTGAGTTGGGCTGGATCAGTGACAAATATGCATAAAACTCGCCCACACACTGTTTATCAGCTGTTATTTGCAGTGTCTGACAGAGTAAGTCATTTTGAAGCTGTATCTCGAGTCCAGATACAGCAACCAAAAAGGTTTGTTTTATTTACAGCATTTTGTTGGTTTTGATTTGAGTTGGACACCTGTCCTTTTAATTCATTAGACCACTGATTATTGCCTTGTTGTAATCATATCAGAGATACTAAAACAGCACTAACTTAGGAGGATAACGTTTTACTGTTTTATGGCTTGGCACAAGTGATCAGTGCAGCAAAGTTTTATCTGATGGACTTGTTTTGTAGAGGTTATCAGACGCCTGGGCCCTATATTCAAAATCACCTTGCCATGTATGATAAAATCTATATTTTTGTAACATTATTAGTGCCAGCATATATAATAGACCTGAGATGCCGTTAAAAGGTCAGGGAGGTAGTGATGTCACCCTAAATGCACCAGCCATGCATCAGATTAAACACTGATAATTAAACTGGCTGTCAAGACCATTAGCCTGCCACTCACCGCCTCCTCATGTTCCTTCCAACAGTCATAGTCTGTTGCCATGGCAATACTGGCATAGCACAAGCCAGCCTCCTTGGCGAGGACCACCTCAGGCACAGTAGTCATATTGATGACATCAGCACCCCACTGGCGGAACATTAGACTCTCTGCCCTCGAGGAAAAGCGGGGCCCTTCGATCGTCAGCATTGTCCCTCGCACATGGCACTTGATGCCCAGGCTCCGTGCCACCTCCACCAAAACCTGCACCAGGAGAGACGAGCTAGTGAGTGTCTCCATTAGGCTAATGAAAGAATCTTTTATACTGTGGCACTGAATGAATAGCAGCTATGCTGTGTGGTATCTGCTTATCTGCATGCTGTTTCAGTTTTTCGCTATCTGCAATAGATATTTATGCCAAGACAGTACTGCCCTTTATACAGATGGTTTATGTGGATGTGGTTTATGTGTTGTTTGCCAGCTGCCGTTAAACAACAGGAAAAGAAAGAAAAGCATCTTGTGGCAATCAAATACTGTTTTCAACAGTCAGCTGTTGGAAAAGACAATAAATATAAATGGTGGCTCTTGTGAAATCGGATATATGAACAGGTATTAATGGACTTACCTCTCTGGTTCTGTTACAGAAAGGCTCAGCCATGGGGATGTGACACACACCTGGAGGACTGGTAGGCTGTCCATCATACAGTGTCTGAGCTCTCTTGGTAGTCCTGGCACACAGACACCAATAGGAAGTGCGTAAGTGTTTTTTGTCATTACAACCTCCAGATGCTTTTGATGGGTTTACTTGTTAATTAGGAAGCCCTGACAGATTAATAAAAAAAAATGGCAAGACAAAAACTATAATTTTATTTGATTCAAAAATACATCACAATGAAAAATCTAGATGGAGAGTCAATATGAACTCTAATGATATCACAATCCAAGTGGCAAAGTCCATTCAGAGTCATTTAGCTCTATAAAACCATTAGCAGAGTATGGCAGCAGCCTGGTCTCTATCTTTATGGCAACTCATCTTTCCCATATTATAGCTCTACTGGATCAGTGGGGTTCCACCTGGCACAATGCCAGCTCCGCCAGCGTACAGCTCTGGTGGGTCAAAAGTACACTGGAGACTGACTCACTATGCCCAATGACCCGAGAATATCACATGATCTGTGACTGCCTGAAGTCTCTCAGCTTCTGTTGTAAACACTGAATTATATGAGGGTTCTACACTATTATCAAGCTTATTATATAATAAGGAATCGAAAAGATATCTTTCTCATTTGAGCTCATTTAAAAATGTACTTTATAGTCATTCTATTTTCCCAGCAATTAGAAAGTCATCACATAATTATCTCAGTCATTTAAAATATGCATGTTTCAGTCAACAGTAAGACGATGCCCAACCCTATCTCTTACTCATAATCCTTGGACTAGAAGAGTAAAGTGCTTAAATATTTTTAGCAAGCTGCAGCTCCACCCTGCTGGAAGAATCATAACAGTGAGTAGGCTGAGTTATCGTGGCTTGGCCTTTCATTACCAATAGCATTTTAGAATCACTGATGGAAATGGCTGCTGCAGCATTATAATGATCAGATATTTAAAAATACATTTTCTAAAAAGCAAAAAAAGATGTACAACAGACACGTAGGTGATTAGATATACACTGCACTGCAAATCCTCCAGCACACTTCAATTGTGTTCGATCTAAAGCGTCACGCATCATGTGAAAGATCTACAAGTGTTGTGAAATCACTGCATTGTTCAAATTTTATTGCCAACAGCTTAAATTTCTAAAAAGCATGCAGAATATGTATTTGTCTGTACTTCCTTCTATTCCATCTTTGTTGAATATTTACACATAAAAATGTCAGACTTTTCATAATATTTGAGAACATACACACAAAGTGTCACCAATTATATTGTTTCCATTTTTTAGAAACTGACATAATTTTAAAATACTGATGTGAAATGTAAAAAACAGATAAGCTAAACTGATGTTAATTGGTATTGGGAAAATTTGACACTTTATTTTAAATAATTCAAACAAAATCTTAAAGTAAAACTTAAATCACTGGGAAGCTGAGTCCAAAAGGAGTTTTGTGGTGTGGTGTTATGTGTGACTATAATGCTTAGAGCTTTTGTTTTGTTTGGAGTAGCCATAGAAAATAAATAAGAGGTGCTGACAGCAATTGTGGCATCGATAAAATGAGGCCTTGAGAAACAGTGTGTCACATGTTGTCGGACAAGTCTGAGCAGGTCCCAGCAAGCAACTTCCTCATTTCTGATAAACAGATCTTGTCTGCACATGATACTGGTAGTAGGGCCATTCATCGGCTTCTCCAACTCGGTCAAGTAAAACCACAGGCAACGTGATAAATTTGTCAACAAGTATACATTGCAAACATATTGACAGCTGTGGAAAGACACTTTCACAACTTAGTATGATCTACAGCTGGATGTGTGCCAACTCACTGGTAACGACAAATAAGCCATCGTATTATTTGTCACACACATTGAGTTACTGAATGGAATTTGTGCAATCAGCTAACTGAGAGAGCACAACAGTCCCTCAGGGGATGCTCTTAGTATGCTACACATGAGAACATATGTAGAGGACCTGAGGTCAGAGATACCGCTGAGAAAGTATGTTTTCTCATGGATAGACATTCTCAGGTTCACCAGCAAGTATTTTTAAACGCTCAAAGAGATGAGTTCATCATCACCTACAGTGACATGAGCCACCAAGGTAGATAACGTTGAGCAACATGTGACCGCCAGAAAAGTCCCAACATTCACTCTCTCACCTCTGGTTTCTGATATTTACCCATTTTTACCTATTACTGGGTTGATCGTCTTTCTCGTGGAATGTAATGGAACATTTAGCAGCTAAATGTGAGCCTCCATCTTTAAGTTGAGAGCTTGCCGACCTTTTTTTGGAACTTTTTCCACAGTACAGCTGAAAGTGGAACTACACAATGAAATGGAAACTGCTCTGAAGGTGTTTTAAGCTGAAAGGGGGGTTGCCAGTTCAAGAGATAACGCTCATCAATAATAGTCAAAGTTATATCCAGAACTCCACAAACATATAAAACCCGTTATTTTTAAACCTGCACTTTTAAATCATATATTTATACGCACAAAAGCTCAAGGTGAGAGGCAGTAACGGATGACAGTGGATATTAAAATGAATGAATGAGAAGTTACCACTCCAGTCAGTACAAAACTAACACTGAGTGAAGGGAAGGAAGCCGGACTTTTTATAAATACCACTAAAACAAAATCCATCCTTGTCACACACTCTGACATCATGCTGCCAAAAACTGACAAACTGACACTCGAGAGTTCAGCGAAATATCAAACAGAGGTTTCCCACTGAACGGCACAGTAAACATATAAGGTCTGACATTTACATCTGCCACAGTGAGTAAAGTCCTTCCCCCACTTTTTTCTGACTAATCAGGATGCTCATGTCACACAGTAACATGAATCCTGTCACTGATATCTGTGGGAAGATGTTTAAATTGCCGCACAGTCAATAGAGAATATCCAATGACAACATATGATGGAAGCGTGAACCATTTAATAATTAACACAGTCGTTAACAGCAGAAAATTTGGTAGTAGATTTAATGTTTGAATATACAAATGCCACACTGAAGGCTGTGCTGTGAAGCAAGTTACATTATGATGATTTATTTTACTGTGATTTTTAAGAACAAAGTTTGATCGAATTTTCATCCGAGAGTCTGAAACGTCACCTACGTTTCCGTTGTCAACGGCTGTCTTGCCCATCTAGACAGGGGCTTTTCCCGGGTACTGGCCATGTGTGCACTGATGAGACAAAGAGCAACGATCCAGCTGCTCTGCAAATAATTTCCCGACTTTGCTCATGGCCCTCCTTTTTAACAGTGCCCACATTCATCCTGATGAATAGCTCTGATCACTTCTGTGTTGAAGCAGTTTGGAGATTGAGTACGACAAAAATTAATCACGCGTTTATTTGAACTCTCCCTACGTGTCAACATAATGTTTCGGAAGAAGTAAACAAGAGAAAGAGAGAACCTGTGACCAACACTAACACTTATCATCTATTTCTGGTTTATTTTTTTGCCCCTCGTAAGAAGACAGCTGCTCTGGCTCCACTTAAATAAGTAGTGACTGCACATAAATTCATCAAGCAATTTATTAGGAACACCGTTCTAATACTGGCTAAGGCCTGTGTTTGCTTTTCACATAGCATCAGTTCTTTGTGTCACTGAGTCCACAAGATGTCGGAAACATTCCTTTGAGGATCACATCCAAGTTGACCTTATCGCTTCACATCACTTCAGCAGAACTGTCAGCTGCATATTTATGCTGCTCATCCTCCATTAAACCACATCCCAAAGATTTCGTATTGGATTCAGATCTGGTGACTGGGGAGGCCACAGAAATACACTAACCTCATTGTCATGTTCATGAAACCAGTTTGCTTTCTGACATGCTGCATTATCAAGCTGGATGTAGCCATTCAGAAACTGGCTAGTTGTGCCCATAGATGGGATGCACAGCATCAGCAGTGACAGTCAGATGGGCTTTAAAACTGACTGACTTGTATTAAAGCAATCCTACAGCACCGGCAGCCTGGCCTGCTGATACAAGTGCAGGTTTGACCCATGGATTCATGGATTCATGCTTCTGAAGCTAAATTCTGAACATTGCCATGTGTCAACCTCACGAAAATTAAACATTCACCTGAGCAGGCTACATTTTTTCAGTCTTTCTTGACCCTCAGTTATCCGTTCTCGACTGACGCATCTTCTTTTGTTGCATTTTATCTGCCTCAAGGTTCGGCGTGTTGCTCATTCTGAGAATATTCTCCAATATTGTGAGTGGTTATCTTATTTAACAGTCTTATTGCCAACTCCAGCCAGTCTGCTTCATTCTCCTCTGACATCTGCTATTAAAAAGGAATTTCCGTCAGGACTGACTAACCAGATCACTGGATGTTTTTGTGTTTTGCACTATCCGGTGTCTCTCTAGCGACAGTCAGCAGTTTCGGAAATTATGAAAAAGTCTTAGTCACTTGTATCACATTCTTGTTTTGAACTGTATTGTCACGCTTGGTGTTCCATCGCTGCCAAATGAATGGTCGATTGGATAATTTCATACATAAGCAGGTGTACAGGTGGTTAGTGCACAAACACTGGTTGCAAGTGTTGGTACTTTTCAGCACAATTTTCTCTAAATGAGAAGAAACTGACAACAGTGGCCTCCACAATGCTATATTCAGTAGTTACAACAACTGATGTGAAGCTGCCCTGCTGCTATTCAAAGCACCTTGGCCCACATGTAGCTACGCAACCCCATAACATAACTGAGCTTCTGGGCGTGAATTTGAAAAAAACAAAACAACTATCTACAACATTAGCGGCTGATTTAGTCACATCGCACTCACCTGTCAATGAACTGATCAATGATGACAATGTCTCCTGGCTGAATTTCCTCCCTGAGTGAGCCACAGGCCGTGGTAACCAACAGGTGTGTACAGCCCTCTTCTCTCAGAGCCCAAATGTTGGCCTGGTAATTCACATTGGATGGCATTATGGTGTGTTGTCTCCCATGCCTAAGAATAAGAAACACGCACGTGAAGTAAACATAACAGCAAACATTAGCCTAAATTTCATGACACATAAAAATAGATGTTTGGATTTAACACAAACCGTGTTTTTAAGTTGAGTGGCACTATTGTGTGAAGTGATGTAGAATATGCATAATGTTCCGTAAATTTGACAAGCGCAAGGATTTTCCACTAGATGGTGGTAAGAGAGCATGATTTCCCATTTTTAAAGTCACATGAAACCCCCCTCTTACCTTGCGAGAAGTACACATTCCACATTTTTTATCTTCCCCAGTATCAGGGCATCAGATGGCTGTACAAGAGGGGCAGAGTGAATATGTAATACATAAAACACCAATGTAAGGAATTATTTACAGGATAAACTGACCAGAATTTTGCTTTATTTAACAGGAAGTCTTTTGAAAAACAATTAGTCAAAATGTTCACCAACCTTTCCATATGGTGTATCAACATAACGCTCAGTCCTTCCCTCCAGGATATCTGGATCATCAAGCCCCGAACCTCCAATTATTCCAATCTGGACAAACAAAATATGTAAAGTCCTTAACTTTATTACTGAGTCAGTATAATAATGGTCAGAAGAATAATGAATCATGATCATCTGACCAAAACATGCCCACCCATACACACATTTAGTAAAGTAAATACATGGACAAGTTAAATACAAAAATGTACACATGTGAATGTTACGTAGTGTTATTTTCCTTGAAGCAGGAAGGCTGACTGTGTTTAAACACACTGTGTTTACTTATCCATTTAGTCAGCTGACATCAGCACTCGAAGTCTGTTTAATCAAAAAACTGCTTTACTACATTTCAGAATCAAATACTCTAAAGCTAGACAGTAACTAATATTTGCATAAACCTAACTTAACCAAACTATTATTTGGGAGCGTAAGACCAATTCAAGTGATATATAAAGTTGATGCTTTTCACAAAGCACATAATTATACTTGACTTATTAATACAACATTATACTTCAGTATTGCAAAAACTAAATGTGTCACTAAAAAAAAGTTTTAGTTTTAGACACTCCTTCCATCCTGTGTCTTTTAATCCGGCTGTACAGTCTATAGTCAGCTGTTACGGTGCAGTGCCATAAAGCTGCCGGGTGAACACGTGCTACAAGCGGCTGCAAATGAGACGGTTCATCTTTAGCTATCTCATCAGTGTCACACTCATACAATAACACTGCACTTAGTATAAATATGCTAACTTATGCTTTTTAGGCTATCGCAATTTTTTTCTGATGCTGGAGTAATGCTAACGTCTAAAAACGTTGTTTTTTTTCCTGCCCCCCTCACTTTCAGGATTGACTCACCTAGCAAAGCTTCCTCATTGACTCTCCCCTGTCACCGTGTTCAAAACACACAATGCTCAGAACGCGAGACATTGCATTTCAGTTTGTTACCTTAATGGATGCTGTGGACGCCATTGCTGTGTTTCTTTCTGTACAAGTGAAGATTTAGCCAAAGCCTGGGGAAGACGCTCTTTTGCCAGTGTATCCGTCAGATTAACGGACATCAAACATCCCTTTTCCTGTTTGTGTGCTTTCAAAATAAAGGCCTTGGTATATCTGCGCCTGAAAGTGTAGTTTTTTAACCTTTTAATGTATCCTCTACTCCCTGTTTCCTGAAATAAATCAGTGGTCTTTTTTTTTTTTAAACGACTGTCTTACCCGTTTCTATTATCTGGTCTACGTTATAAAATTAAACTTACTATACTTAAATAACTGAATACAGTACTGTGAACAAGTGTTGAAATGTTTTACAGTTTAAAAGAATAAAATAGTATATTTTCTATTACAGCATAATTAATCATCATACTGTAGAATAATAATTATTTCCAGGATATTTGTCTATGCAACGTGGAAAAACGTTTATGCTAGGCCTGTGATTGGCTGGTGACCTGCCCAGAGTGTAGTACCCTCCCTTGTCTGATGGATGTAGGCTGGAATTGACTCCAGCTGTCCAGCAATGTCATGACTCAACATATGTGTTGTTTATGATGCTTTAACTGTATGAGGGAAATTCTCATTAGTGTTATGATGGCAATTCTTAAATTAATAAGAAACAACATGACCATATTTCTACTTAAATCATATATACTAAAACAAACCTATGAAACTAATTGTTCAAGATTGACCATACCGACAATAAGGAAAACTATTTAAAAATGTTGCTCATTAGACTTTATTTTTAAATAAATTTAATACAAAAGTGCCCGTTTTGATATCGAAACACCATTTGCAGATTATAAAATCTACTCCACAAGCAGCAGGTAGAGATTGGTTTGTCTCATGAATATAGTTGGCATATTGTAACAAGAAAATCACTGTACACAATATCCCTGAGAGTACTTTCTAAATAAAATACACCCATTAAAGAAAATTAGCTTCCAGACTAAAAATTGACACATGAAAAAAACAATGATACTCACAATTTTCCATTGTGCCCTGCTAAACAGTGGCACATTGCATTTATAAAATAACATTATTTTTAGCTGTTAGCTAACAGCCTTAAACTTTAATAGGCATTTGTAGAATGATCACCACTCTTCAGTTCAACTCAAATATCGGGGTCATATGTCAGAGTCCAACAAGCAGTCAGAAACTTAAGGGTCTATTAAAAAGGATTCTGTGTATTCACTATATGTTGAGTGTTGTTTTGATCAAGAATACTGCCGTCAGGCATTAGCAGCAAACACTGCAAATGTAGCCTATGACAGAGAAAGCACATTGGCAGGCTCTACTGGTTCATCTGTGGTACTGTCAATAGGCTTGTCTATATTATTGCTCCTGGTGTGGGTGACACTTTCATTAGCAAAACAATCACTGTCACTGTCAATAGTGATGACAGTGGGTGAGCGCTTCCCTCTAAGCTCAGTGCTCTTGTGCCTTTTGCTTTTTTTCTTGTGTTTCTTCTTCTTCTTATGATGCCGCTTGCTTCGTTCGCCAGTGTTGTCCTCATTAACGGACTCCACACTGAGGCTCGTCTTTGATGACTTCTCTTTAGATTGTTTGTGATGCTTCTCTTTGCTCTTTTTCTTGTGTTTGGTTAAAAAAGTGGAGGAGTCACCTTCTCCACGCGGCTTGGAAACTGTGTTTTTGGATGGTTCCTCCAAATGTCTTGTTTTATATTTCCTCTTTCCACCAGGCTTGTCGTGGTAGGCTTTCCCTTTAGCTGAAGGAGAGCGACTGCTGGAAAAAGAGCGAGAACACCTCCTTTCCCTTCTCCGTGAGTCTCTGCTGCGGCTCCGGGAGCGAGAGTACGAGTGCCTATCTGAGTACTTGTGACTACTGTAATAATAAGACCACCTCTCAGTATGATGCATCCCACTGTCATTTCTCTCTTGGTTGTAATGTCTATAAGAGTGATAATTCTTATAATTGTCCCTTCTTGCAGAATTACAGTTATATTCTGAGTGTGAGTCTCTGCCGCTCTGGTATGAATGACCTCTTTTCCTGGATAGAGTGCTGGTGCTGCTCTGGGAGATTTCTGGGCTCCTGCTAGATTTCCTATGCTCTCTACTATGTGACCTCCTACTCCTCCTCCTTCGCTCTTTGTCTTTTGACCAATGCCTCTCCCTAGATCTCTTGTTATCAAAACCTCGATCTGTGTGTTTTCTGTCTGGTTTACTGGATGTCTTGTTTCTTCTAGATGTTGGGGAGCAATGTTGTATCTCTGAATCTGACTGATGATGGTGGTCTATTTGGACTGTTTCTGAATGTCCAGCTACACTTGGATTACTACTCTGTGACACTGGTGGACTGAGACTGGAAAAACGGATGTGTTGAGGTAAAAGAGGCACTACCTTTGTATCTTCTTCAAACTCAGAGTCAGAGGAGAGCTGAACCAGCTCAGGAGTTCTCTCTGATGTTGCCTTGACAAAGCCGACAATGACACAGTCATCAGTGTCAGAAGACAAATGCTCTTCTTTAAGGTCACCCTGAGTAATGTCCGTTTCGTTGTGGGGGTGCATTTGCTGTGGAGAAGTCCCAAACGCTTGTGTCTCTTCCTCTGAGCTACTGTCTGAGTCTGAATTGACGACTGACAAATGCTGTGTTCGGCTCTGCTCTGCTATCGAAGAATAGGAAGGCCCAGGCGTCTCATCATCCCACATTGAGTGTCTCAGCATCGACGTGGGTTCTCCACGATGTTCCAGCTCCATGGTGGGTTCTTCATCCTCTGAAATAGCTATGACAGATGAGGGGGAGCTGCTGTCTTCATTTGATGAGGGGGCTGGGCAGTCGTAAACAGCATGCTGGTCATATGCCTCCATATTGAAGGGGGATTTTGCAAAGCTGATGAACTCATGCAGAAAGTGTTCCGTGCGTCCCAAGATGAATGGCCTGAGCTCTTCCTGAAAAGCTCCATCCTCCATGTCATGATGTGTAATGCGTGACATGATAATGTGCTGAACTATGTTGACCAAAGAGCCGTGTGCCCCATACAGTACATTGAGTTCTCTCTTTAGCCAGGGAACCAGTCTATGTAAGCAGGCAGAATTTCTTCGGTAGAACTCAGCCGTGGTGTCTCTTGAACGTCCACCATCTCTGACAGTCCGAACCATGATGCCTCGTCGGTACAGTTCTCTCCTGAAGTTTATCATTTCCTGCTCTCTGACATTGTTCACAGCCCTGCCTTCACTCAGAGCTCTCCTCTTGGATGCCAACCTTCCCATCATACGTCGGATGTAACGATCCTGGTGCTGCTCAGGAGGGACTGTTGTACCTTCAAACATTACTCCATTGTCTGGAGGTAGAGAGGTCCTTCCATGCATCTGCCGATGGACTCCGGTAAGAGTTGTACGGTATCTAAACCGCACACCACCAAAAGTACCAAAGGAGCCATTATTCAATGGCCGTAAGTCATACTTTTTAAAATCTTGCTCTGATTTTATACTGTGATAGATCGAATTGAATGGCTGTTTGCATAAAGGGCACTCTGCTTTGTTCTTGGACCACTCGTGAATACAACGGAAACAGAACTTGTGCAGGCAAAGGTCCAGGTATGAGATGTTGTTAAAAATGTCCAAACAGATGGGACACTTGGAGTCTGGCGACGCCTCTGCAGCCACTGATTCAGAGGTTTTCTTTCTGCCACTCCTCTTGCTCTGCTGCAGGGCAATCTTGATGGCTGACATGATCTGACATAAAAAGAAAAAAAGAAATTAATAAGAAAGGTAAGGCAGCCATCAGTCTCCAACAAGCTTCTGGCCAAACAGTGCAGTTAAGTGTCAAGTACTACACAGGAAACAGAAATAAAAGAAGCACATAGCACATTTCGTTTAACATACTAGTCTCGACAGCACCTGTACAGTTTGATGAAAACCAATAATGTTGACTGTAAAAAGATTCAGTCAAAACAAAGCAGACTGAATATCAGAAATGACTGTTCATGACGATTTGGACAGCCTAGTATTATGTCAGTCCTAAAATTGTATGACGCTACTTTATCAAAAACACAGCAACTTCCTATCATGTATTGCTAAACGTACCGAACACGCCGTTTCATACTAGAATAAAATGTTTATATTATTTGGACAAATATCTGTTATCCTTCATACCCTTCGGATACATTGTTTTCGATTTGTTAGCTTAGCACGCTAAGCTTGAACTGTACTCGACTCCGTCTATTTGTGTGAGAGGGATGTCCCCTAGAAGTTGAAATATACGTCGGTTTAACTGCTGGCGTTGTGTAATCGATCTTACACTCTCCCACTAATAACATATTGTTGATACCGAGAACAAAATAGACTTTAGCTGACGAACAGACGTCGAGTGGCTAAAGTTAGCAGGCTAGCGGCTGTGATGCTATCTAGCTAGTTAGCAAGGACGATCGAGAAAAGTTCTTTGATAATTACCCTTAACGTCCTCAAACACGTACAGTGTTGATAATTACGCAACCATCTCCCTCTTGTAGAAAAACATAATTTCTATACGATTGTCAGTTCTGGGGAACTGTTAACAAACCCCGATATACTGGTTCCATAACACTCCCTGAAGACAACAACTAGCCACTGGTAGTGGGACGTACTACATGGAGACTTCCGAGCGCATGTCGAGAGAAACAGGAAGTCTGATATAGAACTCGTATCGACTCCTGCTCCTTTGGTTTTGAGTGACGTTATTGGTGACTAATGAATATTGCTTTATAATTTAATATAAATATAATTTTAAATGAAACTCCAGTATTCATAAGAACAATCATTGCCCCATCTTTGGTAAATATAGCAACAATTGACTACTCATGATCTATTGTGTTTATTCGTGTTCACAGGAATGTGTACTTCACCCTTCAGAATAAGAGGCTATAAAATTGTCTGGCAGTAACGTGAACACTCTGGTTACCAGAATAAGAGCCACTTCTGCATTTTAATGTGACATGAAATGCAGTGGCAACTTTATAGACTTGGAACACTTTTCATCCAAACAATTTGATGTGGTTTTGTATAATTACATCGAAAAGAGAAAAAATGTATTTGATAAATGAGCTCAGCTGTTTTCTGCCATGCTCTCTAATGGGAGCAACCAGCATTACATTTTGAACAATTCCACTTATGAGTGATTTTCCGTTGCATTCCACCTGCTCTGCTGTACATCAAAACAAAGTGATGTTACAATGTAATATTTTATTGGAATATACACAGTTTTTACAGAAACTCAAGGAAATAATTGAAATATTTCAACTTCAGTGATGGCCATGGGTCTCAGGGAGCTCTGGAACAACTTCACCTGTCTCCATAATGATGTCCCCCTAAACACAAAATCAAGGACAAACACATTAAAAATACTTTTTTCACCCATCAAGCTTTCCCATAATTCTGTCAAAACATCTCAGACACTGCTCTGTTTCAATAGGATTAGACTGTAGGACTATCAGATCCAGCTATGGCCGATAAAGCAACCTCACAGCCAGCTGTACATACAAGAAAAAAAGGACACAATGACTACTGGGTAATAAACTGTACAATAAGCCATACTTACTGGGAACAGCCTGGGTTTCAGTTCCACAATACCATATGGTTTTTGCTGTGGGGGGAAATGACAGTGTTGATTCGTATGCATCCTGAACAATGCAGTTATAAACAAAAACTGATAAGTACATAATGTTAGTGTGGTTACAAAGATAAAACTTAATTTTACATATCCAGCAGTCTCAGTGTTTGAGATATCTTTTCAAATAATTATAATTAAATTTTCTGCTGCAGACAGACTCCTTAGCCCACTAGGAAATGTCTTGGTGGGCTAAGGATCATTCTGGCCTGTTGTGAACAATTAGCTTGACCAGTGATGATGCAACAAACCAGAAATAGTTTATGCGTTAACGTTTTTGCACTTCTTTACACATGTATAACAAAAACTTTGTTAAACTGCTGCAGTTGTATAATTTTGAACTGAGACGCCCCTGACACAGCTTCCTATATTCCACCATCTTATGTAGAGCTATTACGTCCGACAAATACTATTAGCACCACTTCTGGAACAAGTCTCAATTTGTTTCTTTGATCAGTTCATAACACCAAAGTAATGTGATACATTTTTGCTGACTTACAGCGACATGGTACTTCACATAGTAGTGACAAATCCAGGCAGGTATCAACAGTCGTGTTAATGTGAAAACTCCCCCTCGATAGGCTTTGTAGGTCTGTAAGGAGATAACAAATATATAAAATAAAATTAAGAGAAGTAAACAGGGAAACAAGTTTCTTTTACTGCTCCACACGGAGTGTAATATATTTATTTACAAATCGTGATAATAACACTGCATTATTAACACTGCCGTATACTGTACTGCTGACAACGTGCTAACATTGACTTTTGTAAAACCCACAATGTCTCCAAGTTACAATACTAAAAACTGTTTTTTTTTCACTGTTGTGCTGTAATGCCTGGTGAATGTGTTAACAACTAGCGGTAGCTTGTTTACGAGAACTCACGTATAGCCTCCACAGGCTCTTGGGCTCCAGGAAGCTAGCCCAGAACCTAGCGACGGGGCCGGAAGGTTTGGCTTGTACCACGGGCTCCCTCGGACTGAGCTCCTGGTCCTTTAGCCACTGCCTGCGGAGCTTTACAAGCTGCTCGAAACGGAGCTTCTCGTCGGGCGTGTACCCAGACATTGTTTATTTTATTGGCCGCTCAATCTCAGGAGATCTACAATGACACCATGGAGGACACTTCCCTTCGGAAACAGGAAAAGACATACGGGGATTGAACAATTCGACAAAATGTAGTGCGACACCAGCAGGACTGGAAGATGTATTACATACAGTGTTTAAACTTGCGAGTGTGAGTCAGCGTTAATGGTTTGGAATATATTCATGATATATTTGTAATATAAGAATTATAATATAAATGATTATACAATATAATACGATATAAAAAATAATAAACTGAACGAATTACAAACATTTCGTAATTATGTTAATGTTTCGTTTATGTTTATGTCCAGTTTTATCCACTAGATGGCAAAAACCACAAGGATTGACACGGAAGTTGAGTGAGCAACAGGCCTCTTTTTAGGAGTTTTAAGTTAAGTACTACACAACCTATGAATAATGAGAAGATTGTTGTAGTAGTCTTGTAAACGTTTTCATTTGTGTTTCCGTGCAGTGGCAATTTAAATACTTCTATTGCTAATTATACTGCTAATATCACTTCTACTTCTACTGTAACAACAATAATAATCATAATAACAACGTTCTAATACAAAACTGCAATGTAATTACACAGTAAAACATTGCAGTATTAAATAAATGTATTAAATGAAATGTATTAAAACAGATTTTAAAAAAGATAAATGTGAGAAGTACTCACAAGGTACTCGTAACTGAGCAGACACTGTTTAAATACTCATTCTTTTATGCATTCAGCATATTTTCCATTTTTAACATTGGTTTTACTTTAAAATAAAAACCGGAAGTACTACTGTAGTAAAACAGGTCAACTTTCTCTCATGACGGAACCAAAATGTCTGTCACATGTAGAACAGTGCGTGTTATTAGCTGACGCTACTTAACGTGCTTAAGACTGGCTCCTCGTGGACATTTATTAGCCTGATATTTCAGTAGCTGCATCTTCAGGTAAGACCTTCACTGTTTCCTAAAAGCCAAGGACGTTTGACCCTGCTACCCACTTAGATTTAACCTTTAAGGGTAGCTAGCTTAACCTAATATACATAGCGTCTGGTACTTTTTATTGGTCAGGCAAGCAGACGTTGTGTTAGATTTGCACACCCATTAATTACAGTGTGATAAAACTATATAAACGATTTGGCAGTCAGCCTCACTGGTTATCGTTACAAGGCAAACTGCGTAGTTTTATTAAGCTAACGAGCTAACTGTTAGCTGTGGCAATAACTAGACGTCATGCCAGCGTTGTATTATTATTATTATTAGTAGTAGTAGTAGTAGTAGCAGTAGTAGTAGTATTGTGTACAGGCAAACACTGATGAAAATGTATCTATATAGGGACAACAACCATATGCTAAATGCATGTATCATATGCTCAGGTCAGTTGTCATTGTTACCTACATGTTGTGGTGTGTAAACACAGTCCGGGAGAGTAATGACTGACCTTACGATAATGAAATAAGTTATAATATAATTTTACTTTAGTTTAATGCTCTCATTAATGTCTGTGCACATCAAGTGGACAAATATGTGTGTTCTATGCAAAATTAAAGAAGATTGTTTGAATAAAAATTAAGGTTATTATTGTATAATGTAAATTTACACGTGTATGTCATTGAAGATCTGAAAATGTAACTGCAACTGCAAGATTAGTTTACCACCTACACAGTTACTTTTATTCTCTTGCTATTGTGCTTCTTATTGATGGTTCTCATCACTTTTTTAGAACTGGTTCATTTGGATGGAGTCAGCACCCAAGTTCTCAGCTTCACGTGTCATCACAGCGGGGGAGCTCAGGGTTTGGGATTCAGGACATCTTGCACATCAGCGAGGGAAGAATGGTCAAGTATTTCTGTAGTAACACAGACATCAGCAGCACGTGGGACCATGTTGTCTCTGCTTTCTGGCAGAGGTATCCCAACCCATTCAGGTATCAACATTATTTCATGATTTTCAGTTATATTTCAGCAATATATTAATCAATGGCACAATGAATGTATGTTCCGACTTACGTCGAAATTCGGTTACGACACATTCTCAGGAACGGATCTCCGTCGTAACTCGAGGACCCCCTGTATATATGTATATATATATATGTATTTATAGCTTGTAGCTATATATGCCCACTTCTGCTTTTTCACTTGATGATAAGTGTTTCACAGGTCACAGTACTTTGCAACCAACTTAAAACACTTAAGTTATGTTACTCCAAAGTGTTTACAGATTATAGCACTCATTCTTAAGCCCTGCTATTGCATTAGAAAACTTCACAACTACAAAAATCATTCAATATACATTGCTTCGCATTTATAAAACCTTAATGCAAAAAGGCCTCAGATCATGATTTAGAGAATTGAGGAAACACTATAGGGAAGTAAAACAAACGTTGATATATTTTTAGTTGCATTTTTCTGTTATATTTGCATTATGACTTCCATGACAGAATCAGAAACCTGAGAGATCTTTGTTGTGTAATGTCTCACAACATGATGGTGTCCATATTGATTGTGTTTGTCTGTTATTTCACGTATTTCATATATGGTGCAATGTAACCGTCTGAAGACCAGTAACCGTCTGCCTGCTGTGTTTTGTTTTTCTTTTTGTTTGGATCGAATAGCAACCATGTTCTGACAGAGGATGTTGTGTACCGGGAAGTGACTGCGGACCACCGGCTCCTCTCCAGGCGCCTCTTGACAAAGACCAATCGGCTGCCCCGCTGGGCAGAGCGGTTCTTCCCTGCCGGCATGGCTCGCTCTGTGTACATCATCGAGGACTCCATCCTGGACCTTGTCAACAGGACCCTGACCACCTACACCTGGAACCTCAACCACACAACTGTCATGGTCAGTTTCCAGACTCTGTGCACTTGCTGGAGTTTTTAGTGTTACGCATTTGCATGACATTGTTATTAGTTATTTTTGGGTACACCTATTCTCTAACTGGCTTTTTTTTTACTATGCTCTAGTTTTTGACTGAAATATTATTTCTCCAGCTTGTGGTGTCTTTGAAATAAAGCTGAATAGTTACGTTTGTGCAGACCGACAGTGAAAGTTTCTACCTTTCTGCTGTCATCCTGCAAGATAATATTAACATGAAATATGTAGCACAACCAGTGTCACATTGACAGTCTTTTTTAATTTGGTTCTTCTATGCTCTGTTCCTGAGCTACATGATTATTTACAACTAAATTAAAACAGGGCTTGCCCTTTACCTAATTTCTTTTCTTTGTCTCGTTTTAGTCAGTTGAAGAACGTTGTGTCTTCCGAGCCTCAGCGGAGCAGCCATCCACCACCCTGCTGAAACGGGAGGCATGGATTTCCTCAAGCATTTATGGCTTCTCTAGACCTATTCAGGTACATTGGACCTCACTATACAGTTAAAAATGATGCATAATATACATACAAATTTTGGAAATCCCCAGAGAAAGAGAGAACAAACAAAGCAATACTTAGGTAATACTTAGCTAAGTATTGCTTTTTAGGCAACTCCTCCATGTAAAGCAATTTCCTGTCCTGTCTTGTCCCAGGAGTTTGGCCTGGCCCGCTTCAAGAGCAACCAGTCGAAGGCCATTAAAGGGCTGGAGTACGCACTGTCCAACGCACAGGGTATGTACATTCAGGCGAAGAAGCAATGAAACACAGGGAAAAGAGAAGTGGGAAATTAAATTAGTTTTTTTGTAATTGGAAAGGAGAAAACTCACTCAGGTTGTGGTGGATGTAGCTTTCTAATCCCCCAAATCTCCATAGTCTATTTATGACAGTTGAGTTTATATATTTCTTATTAACTTTAAATCTGTGACTAAACATCCATTACATTTGTATAGTCCTAAATTAAGTGAATGTAAAAACTGAATTTGAAGTCTGTCAGTCCCTTATAACAACAGACTATTAATACCTGACTAGAGATATTGATGTATTTACAGCCAGTAAAATATGGATGTTATGTTACGGTGCATCAACACACAACTGATAAATAAACCTAATAAATGGTTTATAATATTTGAAAACTCATCTTTCATCATCCGAGAGGTGGCCATTATAAAATTGTAGTATCTTGTTTAGTGTCTTTGTTTGTATCCTGACCACGGAGGTTTGTGTTGTGAAAGCTGAGTGTTGTGCTAATGTAGCATATTCTCCCATTGTTGCGATTCTGTCCCACTGCCCCTTTGTTGATGGCACTGCAGGGACTGGCATCAGGGATTGGCTGAGTGTTTTGGTAAGTGTGTTATCAGTGAGGCATCCGTCCATCTGTCTTCCCTTGTATGCTGTGTGCGCAGATACACAGCACACATAAAAGTCAGAGCAAAATATCTGAGTAGTGAAACTTAGAAGAGTGACTCAAACAGTACTCTAGTGCTTTTATTGAAGTAGAGCTTGTATAGTTTAGTTGATCTTAGTGTTTCTGGTTTTAGAGATAGAACCTGAACCTTGTGCATGACCTTTCTATTGGTTGCAGTGGTATTTTCCCTTTTCCTCAAGTTAGCTCAGTAACAAATGGGCCATCTTGTATTACCACCGACCCCTGCGTTGTTCATGGCTTCTGTGTTGTTTTTAATCTGTAGATTTTGATCTTGAAAATGGTATCTCATGCTCCATGGTGGGAGAGTGACAGGAAAAGGATGAAGAGTAGTCGTGTCGAGTAAGCGTTCGATTGAAGTAATTGCATGCAGTGCACCAGAGTCTCTGCTGCATCTACTGTAATCAAACCTGAACGCTGAATTAAATTAAATCCTGCTTTTTATTTACTGCCTTCATCATAGTGTCACTCTCAGGCGCAGGATAACCTTTAATGTCTTCCTCTAATCTCTTGCTGTGAATAAAATGTCAGTTAATTAGCATTACTGCTGTCATCAACTCTTAGAAAGGCCCTGGGTAAGGCCTGATTAAAGTCTGTGAAATACATTTCGTAAAGTTTTCACTGAGTAAACAGAATTATGTTGCAGATGATTGAAATGTGATTTACAGGTCAGGGCACAGAGTTAATGTCCTGTGTTAGTATCTAATCTAAGAGTCAGCTCTTCCTCGTAATCAAAACGTAATGTCACCAGGACGCGAAGATAGTAAACTACATAATGAACCATTTGCTATTTCAAGACTCAAAGCTACACTGATGGACTGGAGGGCATCTCCCCCCCGTCTGTGTGTCCAGTCATTTTCCTCTAAATAAATGTCTCAAAACACTTTCACTTTAAACACTGTAGGTGAATCCAGCAGATCGTAGACTGTGGCAGCGCTCAGATTTTTCTGTTATCATGCAGGCACCTTCAGAAAAGACGTAATCAGCTGAGCTGCAGCAAGGAAAATGAAACATTTCACAGATGTGAGTGAAATCTGCTGCTTCTATTAAAATGCAGCCAGTGTAATTTAGGTCAAGGGCTGAGTGGACCTCTAAGACCTGCACAATGACCACAAGATTTCTATTGTTCAGAAGCTAATATGACACATGGATCAACATAATCCTCTCCCTCTGCCTCCAGCAGGAAGCACACGTCTGCAGTATATCTGTATGAAAGCATGATGAAGTGAAGGAAACAGCTCGCCACGGCTCTCACTTTGCCTCTCTGTTGCTGCGATGTTTTATGACTGGTGTGTTTGGTTCGTTTGAGGGTTCACATTGAGGCCAGACATGAATAAAGTCTGTCTCCTGCCACTGAAGCCAGTGTGAGGCAGTTATTAACAGCAAACTCGCATTCGTTTGCTCCTCTTTAAGACATCTTCAAAACATAACATAGATGGTGGATTTAAATATTATCATCTTTCCAATCTCAAACGCAAAATCATCTCCTATAGACAATAAAGTTAGTTTAATAAACGATAGAATAACGAATGGACTGACTTCCACAGTAAAAATAAGTTGGGCTTTCCACTTTCATATACATTGTTACATTTTTAAAGGAAAAGTTTTGAAATCTGTCACAGAAGCAGGTTGTGAGAAAACAGAAATCTTTACATCATTATGCTTTTCAACTCCCCTCTGTTTTCCACCAGCGATACACTTCCTCTCATGCACCAGGTGCCAAACATATCACACAAGTACAAATATCCAGTCTCAGCAAAGCCCTCGAGGCACGACTATATAGAAGTCATGTATATCAAAACGACAAGGAGGCATCATTGTAACAGCTGGATGAAGGAGCAGTAGTGTTACAGGAAAAGGAAATAAAATGTTAAGAAAATAAATTGTACTTATTTTCTGTTTGGTCTCACAGGAGAGACAAGCCCGCGGCTGCTCAGGGACACAGTAAAGGATGCATCGGGGAAAGCTAAGGAAGCAGCCAAGAACCTGGCTTCAGCTGCTGCTAGCCCTCAGAAACCCCAGCAGTTCATCTGACAGGTGTGTGTGTGAGGACCAGCACAGGTGACGTGAGCTCAGCATGATGCCTTTTGATCACCTCGAACGTCTCGGCTTGACTAGATCTCACTTCCCCCTGCACTGTTTTTCTTTTTTCCATCATACGAACCAGCCGCCGTCTGATTGGTTTCGGTCCCTAGGGTGACACTGACTTTTATTTCTTTCATTCTGCTCTCTGTCTGTGTCTCTCTCTCTCTCTCTCTCTCTCTCTCTCTCTCACACACCTTTCATTCGATCTCAGGTCTTGTCAGGTCGTGAGCCTTTGTATGAAACGTGTTGCCTTTGTGTTACGTTTTAGACATTTTAATCGTAAGTCAGTGTAAAATGCAGAAAATGCAGAGTTTGGCCAGTGTGTTCATGGCCACTTACGGTATATTATATAATAATTTTACTGAACTCGATGGCAGTAAAGTAATTCATAGTCAGCATATTTTATTGTCTATTCACTGTACATTTCCAGGCAATGTTAAAAACTGTATTGCTATTACAGTTCTATGATGATGATATGATTATAATGATGTAATGTGCATGAAGATGGTTATTTCCATTTCTTCATGGTTTATTTTAATTTCTTTGACACTTTACAGTAACTACAGTAACTGTCCTACTATCAAACATGACACAGAATTGTGTCAGTAGAGGCAACATGCAATATATTATTTATTATTGCATAGTAAAGTTAATACTACGGGTTAGTCATTGCTGGAACAAAGAATACCAGAGTGCTCGTAATTACGAGATACCAAAGTTGCACGTTTCATAAAAGACAGACATCATGAGCATTTATCTGAAACTTAATGTTCACATTCAGGATGTAATTTATTTTTAACTGTATGACTAAGGTGCAATTGTGAGAATCATTTCAGTCTTAATGATGCTGTAAAGTAGAGCTTATGGTGAAGAGTTTGATTGTATAAATAGAGTCTATCTGTACCTTTTTATTGACTGCATTCCCTTCTAGATGAAACTGGCTGGATTTTTTATGCTGAAAGACTCATTCTTCTTCTTCTTCTTCTTCTTCTTCTTATTATTATTATTATTATTTTTGTTATTATTATAGTTCCAAAAATAATTCTTGGGATGTATTTTGAAGGAATATTTATTGTTGCTGTACTGGGTTAATGCAGAAATATGTAAAAAAAACAAAACAAATACAGTGGGCAAGCGAAGGATATTTTGAAACACATCTATAAATAAATTAATTTAACTCCAGTGTTTGTTTGTGTTTTGAAATGAGCAACAATACAATTTTATAAAGTTCCTTCATTCCCCTTCTTCTGCTCTACAAAACTTTTCTCTGCTGTAACACCGACAAAAGATGAACTCTGACCTTTAAATCTACTCAGTATCCCAGACAACAGATCACAGTTTGATAACTACACAAACCAAACAGGAAGCCTCATAACATTTGAACACATTTATCTGCGTATTCCTGCTGCTTTGTTTTTGGCAGTTGAAGGTTGTCACAGTCAGTTTCCCCCTCAGAAGCAGAGTGTTGTTTTCCGAACTCTCTTAATCATAAATCATTGCACAAGCAATAACAAGGCGGTGGCAGCATTATGTATAAAACATTTTAATTATATTACAATGAGAGAATACACTATACCTTCAAGTGTTTGCTAAATGTAGCCAGCACCAGGTACTCGTGTACACGCACTCACACACACAAAACAAAACAAAAAAAAAGGAACTTATATAACATCTTCTGAATGCATATTACACACCCGCTAAAAGGAACATATATTCACAGGTCTCTGGCACAGAACTCTCCCTACTCTGCACAGTATGTCAGCCCGGACAGACTCCCCACTACCCTCTTCTCCAATAAATCCCAGCCGCCTCTCGCTCTTCCAGAGCAGAAACCAAAACATGAACCCTAACGCCGATGTGACGCCCGTTGTGGAGCAATCGGACTCCGGGGCATTATTTGACACATTAGAGGAAGTAAAGACACAAAGGCTGGGGTGTAGAAAGCAGAAAGCTGACCGTAAGCCCATAAGTAGTTCAAGCTTTTCTGCTGGAATTACATTTACTAATCATTCAGCAAGGAAGGTTTCAAAGTGACTATTCATTTGGCAGGAATAAAATTTGAATGGAAGTCGATGTGTTGATTTTTGAAGCACCATGAGTCAGCAGGCTCAGAGATGAGATGAGGAGGCATCTTCTCTGAAGTTTTGTTTTTCTGTGTTTTGGCCATGGCCCTGCACACTGTGCAGACTGCCCTTGATCTGTGCTTCACCCTGATCTCAGCCCACAGCCCACCCACCCTCTCTCTGTCTCTGCCTGCTGACTTCCCCAAACATCAGTGTGTGCTTTGTGCTCGTCGAAAAAACCCAACACACTTCAGTGAATCTCTGTGCAACAGCAAATGAAAGAAAACATCGCACCTAGTATGCATGTCTCTCCTGGGGCTTTGATCGGAGTTCAGTTAAAAGCCCTTTCAAACTCTTCATCTCAATGTTTACCTTTTTTATTTTAACAAGAAGAACAGGGCAGTGAACATCTCCTGTTGCCTCTCTGAAGAGTTAAACATAAAAGCAAACCTGACTGATGTAACAGTCGTCAATAATTGGTACAATCTCTGCTTTTATAAGAAAATAACGTTTTTCCAAGGCACATCATTATTTCAGAAATTCCATGATCACTGTCCAGCATTCAATCTAAATGTTTTTCCACATCCAGTCAACTGCTTAAAAAAAAGCGTGTGTGTGTGTGTGTGTGTGTGTGCGCGCCCGCTACGTACATTTGTCAAAAATAAATCTCATATCTGGCCCTCATCTCATCCCATTCACTCTGTCGTTTATCCATTTAGTCTTTCTGACTGGGAGGTTCTGTGCAAGAGAATAATCATATGCCATTAATATGGTTTACTCAGTTGTTCATTTGACCAACAAACCGAAAAAAAAACATTTTGCTACAGTCATGTACAGATCCTTTGACATGAATGTAAACTCATGATGACAAATACAACATTTTTTTCTTTCGTCTCTAGTTGTTTTTGTTTTGTTTGTTTGTCTTTTTGCTCTCCTGCAGTGTATGGAGAGCTGATAGGATGTAAAAATTCATCAAAACAAAATAAAGAATTGGTCACCAAAAAAAAAAAAAAAATGCACCACAGAGTCAAAAGCAAAACCACCTGTTTGTCTTAAAACCCCTGCCCACCCGCCCTCCCTCAGAAAGCACAAGATGGTTATATTGCTGTGTCTCAAGAGGTCCCCTGATCAATGGGTAACACTATTTTAGGGATGGACCGCTGGGAGCGTGGAGCATAACACCTTAAGCTGCCATCAATTGGATTTTTCTTTTATCGCTCCTCTCCCAGGGACTCCCACTCAACAAACACATAGTCAATACATACAATAATAGTAAAATGAAACAAACAAACAAAAAAAAAAGATAAAGATGCCTCAAGCCCAAAAGTTTAAAACCCTGTTGGTAACCATATTCGGGGCGACTGGAAGCTGCCATGGGAGATTACCAGTGTGTTTTTTGTTTTTTCCGTGACAGTGGCGGCACTGGCGGATGGATGGGCATGACGAGGTGGGGAGTGCCTGGACAGGGTGTAGCTTCATAGCTTCTCAGTACGGACTTGAGAGGGGGGGTGGGCTTTTCAAGGGTTGAAGTCAAGCTTTTCAGCCCCACCAGAGGATGAGGAGGATGAGAATGTAAGAGGATGGGAGTGGGACCTGAGCAGGGACTGCAGGTTGGAGAGGTGGGAGGAGGGGGGAGGAGGGGGAGGAGGGGGAGGTTGGAGGCTCACCAAGGCACAGAATGACAGCAGGAGAGTCAACCACAGGGAGCGGGGCCAGTGTATCAGCTCCCCCGCCCCCACTCTCCATTCAACAAGCCTGGCCTCCTGTCTGTCTGTCTCGCTCTCACACACACACATGCACACACACACATATATATATATATATTTATATATATATATATAGATAGATAGATATACTCAATCTTTTTTTGTCTTTTCATTACAAGAGAACATTTAGGAAAATATAATACAAAATTTAATACAAGAAATATAGACTACACTGGCTAGAATCACGTTTAGTGACATGTAGCTTCTTTTGTATGCAATTTTTTTTGTTTTGTTTAGTTTTGAGTCATGAAGATTTTTTTTTTTTTTTTTTTTTTTTTAAATCAGACCTGTCATTGTGGAACTGTCCTTTTTGTTTCTGAAGTGCTGGGACACCCCACCCTAAAGACTGCCAGAGACAGAGGCCTAACGGTTATTAATATGGTCCGAGAGCAATTAGAAACTCCTCCCCTGTCAATAGTGACTATTGTGCAT
Organism: Trinectes maculatus; assembly: GCA_016785345.1. Classification (NCBI taxonomy): domain Eukaryota; kingdom Metazoa; phylum Chordata; class Actinopteri; order Pleuronectiformes; family Achiridae; genus Trinectes; species Trinectes maculatus. Next base: position 243,259 of record JAFBJQ010000465.1, on the reverse strand, counting down.
AAGTTACAGACGCGTAAGATCAGAGTTTCTTTCACACTGGTCTTCATCAGTGCCCGAGAAGCTCCAGAAACAGGAAACGTTAAGCAGAGAGAGAAAGTGAGAGTGTTAGTTTTGTTATTAGGAATTAAAAGTTCGACTGAAAGTCGGTTTCTAAGTTAGGTTAAAACAAGTGCCTCTACAGAGAAGAAATCATTAGAACTGGTCCTCTTTTTTGTTTTCAGTATTTTTCCTTTTCCACATTTGCAGCTTTGACTTGTTCATCAGAGATATTAAAACAAAAAAAACAACAACAAAAAAAAATAGACACAAGTACCGTATGAAAAAGTAACAGAGCTGTAGAGAAATTTCAACTCTGGGTAGATATTCGGGGGAACGAGAATTAATCGCTCTAATTGACCACGTGCCATCTGTGGGGTATAAATGGGGTCTGTCTCCCATAACTCCTCATGGTCCACAAGAGTCATTTAAACACTCAGAGGAAACACCCTCCTCTTGTATTTACTGCTACATCAATTAGCTACTGAGACACAACAATTTGATCATTTCTCCAGGAATAGACTTGTAGTTATCAGACAGCTCTTTGTTTTTCTTGACAGAGTAGTCCACCCACACCATAGGGTGGTACAGTGTAGTGGTCAGTAGTGTGGAGTAGTGGTTAGGTAACCCAACCAGAGGGAGACACGAAGATCTGGACAGAAAATGTACATCTATTTACATTCTTTCTCTATACCACAGCTCTGTCACTTTCTCACTTTGTCATCGGGTCGTTAAGAGCACGTTAATCGTGTGAATTAAAAAGCTTTAGAAGTTCTATTAACAGATAATTAGTTCTCAACAGTGCCCCCTATGTCCCAGGCATTATGCTAAGCTTTGCTAACTGTCTGCTTTCTCCCACTTTATACTGAAGTGAGAGAAGAGAGAGATAGAGAGTGTTATCAATTTTCTGATCTGACTATTGATGAGGGAAAGAAAATCAGTTCCCCAAAATGTCAGACTGTTCCTTTAGTTTTTGACCATTGTCAGCAGTCAGATCAGGAAATAAACAACCAGGGAATCTGCAATAACAACTCCTGTATGTCTTATTTTGTAAAAGGAAGATACGGTGTGATGAAAATATCTTTTGAGGTTGCGATGTTGCATATATTGCAGAACAAACTGAAGCGCTTGAGCATTAACATCACAAACACGTCTGTGTATTATTGCTACATGAGAATAACAGGACTCTCATATTTGGTTTTTGATCTCTCTTAAACTCCCTTGTTTGCTTGTGTTTTTTTTTCTCTCCTGCACGAACGCAGACACAAACACACACATCTTGACAAAAAAAAAATCCTGATCAACAAGTCAAAGCTGGCCACCACAAAACGAAAATCCCCCCCTATAAAACCACTAACTCTGTTCTGCTCCATCTGAGCCTGCGGAAACACTAGGTCGGGGGTGTGAGGGCAGGGCGTGTCAGGAGGGCAGGGTCAGGGAGGATACAGTAGGGTGAGGTAGGGTCAGCGGTCAGGGGTGGGGGTCAGGAAGGCTTGAGTGGCATTGCAGCCCAGTGTGCTTCCTCAAGACCCAAGGCCAGGAAAGGAGGAACTGGTTCAGGGTGTACCGCCATTGTGGACTGGTCTGATGTAGGTAGTGGGCGGCGTTGGCGATGGCAAATGGTCAGGGAAGGTCAGGTGAGAGGAGGAAAAGCATGGGTGAGGAAGCTGGCTGAGAGTTGGATGGTGGCGCCGTGTCTAACAGTGATGCGGCTGCAGTCTGTGGGAATGTGTAGCTGTGTAGCTGGTGTCGCTGGAGCTGCTCTGGAGGCTGTAGTGGTCCTCTTCCTCGCCATCGCTGATGCTGTCCACGCTGTCCGCCTCAACAGGAGGGAACTCGATGCCCTCGATGTCCACCTCTGCAGAAACAAAGAGAACCACACAAAGTTATTTTGAGTGCGTCTAAAAACAGAACAAGGAGGGAGGAAGAGAGAAGAGAAAGGTTATTTCCATTCAACCACCACATGTTTGTTAGGCAGCCTGCTGCGCCTGTGGATTAAACAAATATTTCAGCAGCCATTAAGGCATATAGGCATAAAGGCAAATCTTTGTGCTGCCACAGATAATCCTCAGCCACTGATAAACTGAATTACTGTTTACCTCATTCAGGTTTAGTAATCATAGAGTACACAAGCCCTAATGAGGCTTTCCAGGAGAATCTGTGACATGAATGAGCAGAGGTGATGCACCTTGAAGCTCAGGTTATGCCTGAAAAACTCTGATTGCACAACGAGAGATCCTGTTACAATGACACATTTAATGACTGTAAACTTTAAATATAGGAATAATGGCTCTCCTCCACCAGGGGGCTAGTCTGGATAAAAAGGATTCACATAAAATCAGCAGAGGTAACAGATTATTGTTTGTATTTATGGCATTTGTGCAGATAAAAATGGGACAAAGCTGTTGAGCTTTCTAAAAACACACTAAAAAGAAATTCCCACTGTCGCTAGCTCAAAACGACATTTACCTGCAATCTGAGGTATTAACCTTTAACCTTAGGTCATCACCCGCAAACAAGGCAGGAGCTACTAATCATGTTGCTCTTTGCTGGGATCACAATGTGGCTCAGAGTTTATCAGTATATGGTGAAAGCAATGCAAACAGCTTTTTTTTTTTAAGTCAAGCACACCTTGTTCAGAGTCAGTGGAGATGGTGGAGCCCATGCTGTCAGTGCGGATGCGCTCAACAGATCCTGACACAGAGAGCTGCTCCAGGCGGCGTTTGAGGTAGCGGTGCTCTCTCTGAAGTTGCTCCTTCACATTCAAAGCCTTCCTGTCCTGCTCCTCGAGTTTCTGCAGAGACACAAACATGACAAGAATCACTGATAACGTTTGCTGCACCCAAAGATCTATCTTAACTGATTTATTTTAAATGTAAAACTGGAATTATGCTCAGGTCTTAAGCGGGACTTTTCTTCCTGGTCAATTCATGAATTCCCACATAATGCATTTTCTATATCCTGCAAGAGAAATTTAATTTGTAAAAAATCTTGACTTGAACTCCTTTTTTCAAGTTCTGATACACTCTTTTGAGTAACATTATTTTGGAACAAGTGTGTTATTGTTTTCAAACTGCCAGGATACTGATTCATGTCATACGACGTGGGTAATTATGTTATTACATGTAAGTGTGAAACCCAGTTATGTTTTCAGTCATCTCCTGACAATGTGACATCTGTTATTGGTGAATTTAAAACAAGCGACATTTCATCATACACTGGGGAAGTGGCCGGGTGACTGTGTAAAGCTATGTAAAGTAGGTTAGAAAGTGGAAATAAATAAAAAATTTAACTCATCGTGTGATTAGATGTTGCTCATCTTTGCATATGAATGTTCCAGGTGCTGAATCGTAACACATGTGGAGAGGAGACGCAACACCATGACCATAATTAGCGCAAATTGTCTGAGCAGAGAGGACGTGTATGATAAACAGGAAATGAAGGGTTAAAACTTGCTCGGTCTGGATTTTCCACCAACCACACTGTTGCTGCTTGTAAACACCAAGATCAGTGGAGCGCGTCCTAAACTCTACTTACATTTACTTCTCATCCTCTGCTTGTCAGGACTAAAAATCAAATAATATTTTCAGTTTTACGAGGTCTTTCTGGCAGTAGTGCTGCTGCACACTACTATTTTTTTTTACCGTGTGTGTGAGCTGAAACAGTTAATGAACCATGGAAGAGGAGATGACCTTAAACAAACCAAACATCCAATTAGCCCCTCTGACATATCTGAAAATCAGCCACCACTTGTGCTGTTTTATTCCACTCTCTTGACTCATTTGTTTGTTAAGGATTTTTTTTTTCTCCTTTTCCTTTCGGTCTTGGGAGCAATTTTGTCTAGCAATCCCTGAAGGGCTCTGATTGAAAGATTAGAAAACGGTATACCACTCAAATGGAGACGAGAAACAAACAGCTAGGAGAAATGGGAAAAGCGGAGCATGAGTTTGGTGCTAGTGAAACTGACCGAGACGACAAACAAGACTTTTCAAGGAGAACCTTTTCTGGTTTTTAGTCTCCACTAGAACTGCAAGTCATCACTTGTTTTTTGAGGAATTATTTGGTGTCTTTTGTAGATCATCAGATATCGTAATGATGTCCTCAAATGAAAAATACCAGTTTATCAGTTATTTAAATGCTTGAGAAAGGCTACCTTATTAATGCAAACAAACAAACAAAAAGTCCCCCCCATCTGGAGTATTTTATTCGACACTGTGTTTTGTTTTGTTTCTAGTACCTTGATGTGCATCTTGGCCCTTTTCAGCAAACTCAGTGTGGTGTGTCTTGTGCTGTCTGGACCCAAAGGCACCAGCTTCTTCAACTGCTCCAAGTAGAGCCGTAGTTTGGCACGTCTGCAAACACACAAGTGGGGGGGGGGGGGGGGGGGGGGGGGGGAA
>JAFBJQ010000465.1:209747-238818 GCA_016785345.1 Trinectes maculatus | reverse complement strand
GGATTCAGTGCTACCTTATTAATGCAAACAAACGAAAAAAAAAGTCCCCCCCTTCTGGAGTATTTTATTCGACACTGTGTTTTGTTTTGTTTCTAGTACCTTGATGTGCATCTTGGCCCTTTTCAGCAAACTCAGTGTGGTGTGTCTTGTGCTGTCTGGACCCAAAGGCACCAGCTTCTTCAACTGCTCCAAGTAGAGCCGTAGTTTGGCACGTCTGCAAACACACAAGTGGGGGGGGGGGGATTCAGTACATATCTTCCAGCAGAAGAATGACAAGGTACCACACACACACACAGCTGGAAAAAAATAATGGGTTGTGAGAATGATGAGTGAATACTACAAGATCAAGGGGTGATATAGTGCAGGACTGGTTTCAGTTGTGACTTTATGACACTGCGTGTGAGAAGGGTTGCGGGGGTACAGAGTCTGTGGTTAAACATGTTCAAAGTTTCCATGGGCTCCAGAGAGCGACTTTCAAATCTTTCTCACTGCAGAATGCAAATGTCCTTATGTGCAATGAGCACACTGTAACATATCTGCCATTATGCTATCGTCCTTTACCAAATTTCAATTTGTCTAACTTCCCTGTAGGTGAGAACAGCTACACCAAACAATGATTTCTGTCCAAATATTCAACCATACTTGAGCCCAAAGTCCTGTGCAGAGGGCCATAAAAACAAACATCAACAAGAAGCCAACACATGAGCATTTGCCGTCTGACGATGTTCAACATTGTGACCTTAGACAACACTGCTTCCCTGCCAAAGCCCTGGAGGCCAGAGACCCTGGATTGCCAAGTAAAATGGCTGCAGCATTGAGAAACTCAACAAAGTTCATCTCAGTGTGGATCACACTGTGACTTTGTATGGATATTGTAAAGGACTTGCTTTTATTGTCAACATTTTTGTCCGTAGCTTACCTCCCTTCTCCCAGTTCTTGGTGCACTCAACTTTTTTCATAAAGGCCTTTCAATCCTCTATCAGTCAAGCTAGTCCATGAACCACTTCTTTGTGCTGAGCTAGCCTTTCCCCCCTTTACTCTGGTTCCTCTGGCTAACTCCAGCTGAACGGTAAACAATCTCCAACAATGCACGGTCTCCACTGGCCATCGCTGCAACCACAATCGACCTGATCAGAAAAATGTTGCTCTCTGGGATTGTCTACAGAGCCCAGCACACAGGAGACCACAGCGAGTGCAAAATAACACAATCTGTACACACACACACACACACACACACATGCACACTGTCTTTTCCCTGTTTTTGTTTTGCTTTTTTTTCTGAGGAAGGGTGTGACCTTTCCATTTTTCACATGAAGTAAGATACTAAACTAGCACTGTATGTCTCATTGAGAGTTCAGCCCGCGGTGGCCCGTGGACAACCATAGACGTTAAAGGACTTTAAGTCCTTAATGAAAAATGCATCTTTCATTTGATTGTTGTTATAATAGCTGACCAGATTTGTTAAGCTAATTTACCTTGACTTGTTTTTTACTGCAAAAATACACTCTACCACCTCCACCTCTCAGTACAGGTGCACACAGGCATTCCCAAAAAAGGGCGTGTGAAAGTGCACTTGTTCTTTTATTTCCTCCTCTCCCAGGGGGCAGCCTTCAGACCAACCCCCCTTCATCCGCTGAACCCCCTCCACCCCTCTGCTCCACCCTGCCAACATCAACACACCCTCATCCCACTGGAAAACAAGTGTCTTCTGAGGACAGGGGTGGGGGCCCACCTCCAACCTGCCCCAGTCGAGCCACATGAAGAACTTGGAGTCCAGCCAGGGGAAGCAGGCAGGAAGGAGCTGGGGGTCTGCAGCACACGGGGGAGAGGGGAGTTTTTTTGGAAGGGAGTGGGGGTCCGAGCTGGTGGATGACTTTCTCTTGGGTTGAAAAAAGGGCCCTTTGAGTGCAGTGTGCTCAGCTGCACCAGGCAGTACTCCATACACATGATCCAAAGGGTAACTTGAGCCAATGGGCAACCATCTTGTACCCCCCTCCCCCTGCTACCGAGCCACCCACCCCCTCCTCTCCCTCTCTTGTAATGAAAAACAAAAACAAGGCGTTTCCCAAACAGTCTCCCTCTCCCCCAAAAACATTGGCTTTTTCATTTTTAATCACAGACCTCACCTGTACGTTCACCGAATATTTTACACCGCAGGTAAGAAAAAAATGCACACAACTTGTCACTTAAAGCAAACCATATTAATTTCTTCTAATGATGTGAACTACTCGAGCCTTCTTTGGAAAATGTTAACATATAATCATACGAGACATGAGGAGAAGTGGCAACAGTGTATCCTAAACTGTGAGGAGGTTTTAAAAAGATACCGAACTAAGATGTTGATTTTAGCTAACTAAAATGTGGGACTGACAAAGGAGATAGTGCAGTAACTTTTAGAAGTTGGTAAACAGATTTTTCTAAAACTTTCAGACTTCAGAGGAATATATTTGTTCCCTTAAGAAATACTACTTGTGCGGCATACTTCTCTACAGCTCTTGGCTTCATATTACACTACTTCCACCCTTTCAGTGGTGATAATAATCCACTGCACATTATCTGGAAGGCGCCTCTATGGTACAGCTATGTGGACTAAACGACACACTTCTTCCTTGTGTCTGTCTTTATTGTGACTCTGCCAGAGAATAGCTTGACGTTTTTGATGCATATCAAGAAGTCATGATCTGCTTAAACCTGGCAGGGTGTCTCTGACAGGTACCTCCCAGCAGCACGTGTTCCCTTACCACAAGACATACTTGCTATTTTCTTCAAGAGTGCACAGCTGATTTGGAGTTAGGAACCTCCCTCGCTCACATTCGTTATTCCTATGCAAAGCCCTCATCGCGCATTGTTTATCAAATCGCCTCAAACGGCCATGAAAAGCGCTGTGCAGACGAACGTGGATGTTGATGGAGCGGGTACAGTTCGCCGATCACATGATTTTTTTTCTCCAATTTGTCTCGGTTGAAAATAAAACCGTCTTTGATATTCCAGTCATGAATAGTGTCTCAGTGTGAGGCTATTAGTGTGTGAGGCTATTAGTGTGGTGCCACATAAGGGTTAAGGTGGATTTGTGGTTTGTGAGTCAGCAAGTGCAAAAATGTCATAGTTCAGTTCGTGCATAACACGAACAAAACAACAGCCTTTGAACTTTGAACATTAAAAAAAACTCTTCTGTAAATGAAAGTAGCTAAAACTGCAAATCAAAATAAATTGTGAGTTCTCTGCACTGAAAGATTTTAAAGAAAATGTGCAATCTGATTTGCTGTGGAGTCATGTCTGCAGGGAAATGACCACCTGACTAGTCTCACGTGTGGAGTAGCACAAGATGATTTGTGTCTGATCTCTGGCCTCACCCCTCCACCCCCTCCTCCGTTGGGGGATCAGTGCCAAAACAAAGTAAAGACAGAGAAGAAAATAAAAGGAACCTTTGCTCAGAAAGCTGCACGCTGCTGAAACTGGAACAGGCTATTTAAACTGCTGACTTAGCTCCAAGGTTACTGGGTACAGACCAGGCCTTTCTCTGAGATCTCGTCACACTTTGGGATTCGGAAGGAGAGAATACAGTATATATCTAGTATGGAGCGCAATGTATTTACAGTAGCCTGTGAATGTCTGACAGAGGCAAACTGAAGCAAAGGGATAATTACTTTTTCAGCACATTGGTTCTAATACCCTTTTTCCAATGACATTAGTGCGCACAACAACTGTCCAGTGCTCTGGGATTGCAGATCTGTCAGCACATGAAAAAGTCCTGCAGGGCCTGAGAGGGCGAGCCAGTGCAAACAACAGGCCCTTGCTCTCAAATGCACTGTCTAATGAGCTTGCTGCAGCCCAGTGCATTCCTCAACCCATATGCAAAGGACTGAGCGGCCTGTCCGACACGGAACCAAAAAGCTGCTAAACCTAGGTCAAAGGTCATCAGAAGACATCACTGCAAGAGCTGACTCGGCTGCCTCCATGCTGGCTATAAGCAAATGAACATGTGATGCCTGGCCTCTGATCTTGTTTTTGACTTGAGCTCACAAGACACCGGCACAGAGGACACACTTCCTGGTCAGCTCCATTTAAAGCAGACACAGTTAAGTAAAGACTGAATCTCAAAATGCATGGTTTTGTTATCTAAATTAAAAACGATCCTCCCTGTGTTTTAAATGGGTTTTATTTTATAGTTTTAGCCACCATTCTTATCATTTATTGCACCACGCTTGTTAAGTTTGCTAAAAATAAAGATGGCTTACTTTGCTTTCCACACAACACCATCATCAAGAATTGTTACTAATATTTTGAAAATGCTCAGTGTCAGATTTAGTTCCAAATAAATTGGTTTAGTTAATGATTTTAACCTAAATCTAAATAAGTTCAGCTCACCTTTGACTTCCTGTGTTTACCACCCCAAAAATATATTGTGATGATGTTCACGTATTTTGAGCTGTCAGCAGTTAATTTGATGTATGCACTTTTACCAAAGCTGATGAGAATTACAACCAATAATACAAAAAATAAAATGGTCTAATGCACTAGAATTAACCCCAAATGTTAGATATATTAATTGGTAACACATTACAATTATCAGTCAATTAATGTTTTTCTCAACTTTAGGGAAAGTCGCACAAAAATAAATTTTTCAAAGCAGAAACTTTCTGCATCTGGCTTTCCTGTTTACAGCACAGCTCTGTTAGGTGAAGTGAAATTGCGTGAGTGTGGATCAGCATGGTGAGGTGGTGGAATCTGGGGTTGCGTGGAGTGGAGTGTCTCCACATCTGGCTCGCAGGTTTCTGGGGAGTAACGAGGCAGATGGAGGGAGGTTTGAGGTTGCAAGGGGCCCTGCCAAGAGGCCAGCGACAAACACAACACGCGCACACACTAGGTCTTTCAGCAGCCCACATCATCAGTCTCGCTGTCACCCTCCAGCCCTGCCCTGAACATGTTTACTTTTAACAGCGCTCTGATGTGTCGTCTCTAAAAAACAAGGGGGTAGAAAAATACAGCGCCAGCGTTACAGCAGGTCATGTGAAACTGGCGTAGGCAGCGTGGTTCACCACGCCAGCCAGACATGAGACGCACAGAGACACACGGGGAGACACGAGAGGCTTTTATCGCGCTGATATGAAATGTCAGTCGTCTGGGACAAGCTGTGTTTGTTTTCTGTCAGGGAGGATGCCACACCCACTCACTGTGTGGCTGCGAGGTGAGCGTGAAGGATTCAAGTCCCCAATAAACATATTTTTCTGACAGCAGGAATATGGAGTTTGCTCTCGTATGACTCATAAGACCAATACATCAGCAATAATGGAGGGCGCCACTTAGTTAATTACTACTTGTGAGATTACGCTAAAGAAATTGATCGTTCATGACTGGCGATTAAACAACAGGAAACCGCAGGATTAGGCAGAGGGTTGTTCACTGGTAACAATAGTAGTAATATTCCCTTATAATAAACTGGAATTTCCACTGGGTGAGCTATAATGCCTAGTCTTTTCTTTATATACTGTAACAATCCCCTGTGTGAGTGTTGATCATAACAAAATCCCTTCCGCCGCACAGCCAGTTTATGGCCATGTTACCAGAAAAACAGACGTCAAACAGAATTTAGAGTCTGTGAGCAAAAAAACAGAGAGGAGCGAGAGGGGCTGAAAATGTGCATCTTCTATTGGGTTTGAACAATGTCAAATTACAGACATGGACATTAGCTGCTTTCCTCTGCATGCATTGAAAATGTACATCTGCAAATGTCAGACGGACTAGCAGAGACAAGTTCAGCAAGCTCAGTAAACACATTCCCCTGACACGAGAAGCCCTGGTTTTATAATGACTGCTTTATGATTAGAGCGGGAATAGAAAAGAAAGATTCCATCTTCCGTACTTACTATAAAAAATTGTTAACTTCTTTTGTTTGGTTTTGCAAATGTGCAGCGTACCATATTGCAAGTACCGGTACATCTTATTTTTCAAGCCAAATGACTATACTTACTATGAGTATACCATACTTTTATAACTCTGAATTTATAGTTGTTGTATTGGGAACCATTGCTTTGTGGCAAAGGAGACAAATGGCATGTGTAGAGGTGGACCAGAATCTAGCCATTTCTCCAACATTTCAGAATGGATGGGCTGAGCACACAACAAAAACGGATCACATCCAAGTATGTTTCCAGCTCATTTTTATACTTCAACATCGATTGTTATCAGGCTGTTTACTTCTGAGAGGTTATGGAATGGTGAGGTGGGGTCTAATTTGAACATATTAGTGGCCTGGAGGGGTTGTAAGATGATTAACAGAAAACGAGACGTTATTACCAAACAGAAAGACTAAAAGTCTTCCATTTCCTCAAACATGATTATAAGAAAATGGTCCTTGGCGCTGAAGATCCTGAAATGTTCATAATAACGTTGACAGCTGCTGTTATATAACACGTTATGTTATGAGAATGAAGTGAATAAGAGAGAAAGAGTCACAGCTCCAATTCATCCTAAGAATACATAATCAAACAAATATTCGTTTGTGATTCAACAAAATAAGCAATGCTGAATGTGGACGCAGCCGTAGCGTTCTAGCTTTGCTCCGTCTGCGAGTACCCCCCCCCCGAGTCCCCCCCCCCCCCCCAATCCACCCGCAAACTCTTCCCCCCTAAACCCCTCTCTTACTTAACACTACATTCCAGTGTATGTGTGCATACTCTGCTGACCTGAATTTCAGGCTGCCTGCTCGACACACAGAGCAGCCACGTCCCACACTGCCTCCCGTCCCTCCCTTCAACAACACTCAAGAATGCGTTCGTCTCCTCCTCCTCAGACACACAGGGCCCCGGCCTAAACTATGAATGGTTCAGTCAATACACTTTTCTTCCTGCTCCTTTGTACATCGTTTTTTGTTTTTGTTTTTTTAACAAAACAGCTATGCACATACTGTACCTTGTTAAAGTGCATCCCACAGTGTTGTTTTTTTATGAGCATCAGCTGCTTTGCACCAGTGAACCAAGTTTACTGACACAGAAATGCGGTGCAGCCTGCAGCAGCGACACCTGAGAGGGAGAAGTGATGTTTTCACCTAAATGTAGGTCTGCGGCAGTTACTTTCCCATACTCAAATATCTCTATCAGTGAACACATGCAAAACGCCAGTGCATATAATTTGCAGGCCTCATGAAAACACAATCTACTACAGATAGTGTAAGGTCCTGCAATCGCAGCTGGTTTGAGAGTGGAACCCTCTCAGTGCCCTGTGACCTCAGGGTGGAGAAATTTGCTGTGACCTTTGCTGCTGACCTTCAGCTGGAGCATGTTTCTATTTCTTTGTGCAAGGAGCTTTGAAGCAGTTATGGCCCTGACCACCTTTAGGTTACATCCGCACTGACGCCAGTAAAAGTATAACCATTTGGACAGATCCAGTCATAAGGTTGAACAATTCTGACATCATGAGATGAGAGAATACTACAGAGATCTGATTGTATTAGTCCATTGCAATTCTTTTGCATCAAATATAAATCACAATTCAAGAATTTGGCTATTTATCAATTAGTGGTACACAGCAAAATTTTCTCTTGTCTCTTAATTGTAATTGTTTGACCTGTTTTTCTTTTTTTACATTATAATAAACTATATGTTAAAAATATTTTTGGGTTTGCAGTTGGCCGGACAAAAACAAATACATCTGAAATGCCACCTTCTGCTTTTCGGATATTTTTATTTACTTCTATTTTTAAAAGCTAAGATCCTTCATGTATTTACTGTATTGCCAAATAAAATGATTTATACCATAATATAAGTCCACTCCACTGACTTTCGGGAGGACTTTGGGGTATGACATTAAAAGCAGGATGTGGACATAGAGCAACCAAAACGTCACAATGGCTGTGTAATTTACGGTCCACATTAAAATGCCCGTCAATACACCTCCGCTTAAAGTCTCCGTCACCACAGATTTACACCTCAAAGGAATGGAAACGGGCACAGGAGGACCTTTCTCCTCCTTGCTGCTTCAGGTTTCTGCTGACTCAGACACTTCTTTTAGGGGGGGGTGAAGGAAAAAAAGAGACAGCAGAAAAACAGATGTGGTCTCTGGAGAAAGCGGGAGACAATTAATAGAGGGTACAGGGGTGGAAGATCAGGGCTGTGGATGGCTCTCCCTCCCACCACCATAACTCAAAACACTGAAATTGGTGCTGCCACTGCTCAGCTTGGCCTCCAGAAACACACTCATACCGACAGGCTTCACTCAAAACAGAAGTGCTACTCAGACCCAAATAAGTCATTCATTATGACCAAGAGTAAAAGACACTGAGAGAAAATTTAATTAGAGAGAACATTAGGCCGTGACAACTGGGAACCTGCTTCTCTGTCTGTGAGGTGGACAAATTTAGAGTTAAGTTCAAGTGGTGTCAGACAGTTGCTGCACGTTATCTTTGACTTGTTCGAGAACACTGTTTGTTGAAATCAATCTTTAAACCCTGAGTCAAACCCTGATCTCAGAAATGAAACTGAGAGCACCCGATTGCACTGGGCGGCATCTGGAGAGACAGAAATAGATCAGTAAATTCTACTACTGAATTGAGGTAAGCAAAGCAAACGCACAAGCCGCCCGGCCTTAAGCGACAGGACTCAGATTTCCTGTAAACAAATGACAAACGGAGAACAAAACGTCGTTTTGCAATTTCTTGGCACTGCTTGAAAAGGAAACGTGTACGAAGGATGAGTCGTCATAGGCGTCATGAGCAGCGGTTGAATTCAGAAATGGGAAGGAAGCAATGCCATCAGAGACCAGTCACACCGTAGACTTTGGTTTCACAGAAACGGAGAGCTGATGCTCTGCATATTTGTCCTGTACCAATGCAATGAGGGAAAAAAACAGTCCTCTTCTACATTGTCTGCACAGACCTGTCACTGGTCCTCAGCCTGCAGCAAATAACTAGGTTATATGAGGACAAGCAAACCTGGCGGAGGGGGGGTGGGGGTTGGCACGCAGCCAGACGTGTTACTCAGACCCCGTTCATACCTGGTATTAACAAGCATCTTGGCTGATGTGATTTCAAGTGGATGGCTCGAACTGCATCAGTCCAGACTTCGCATTAGAATGCGTCTCCGCTCATGTCTCAAGTGTCCTTTATTTTACATACAATAATATATACAAATAATTTCCGTTTCCGCAGACCAAACAACTAGAGGAAATTTGGTACTACCCGTGCCTAGTTTGCTGGAATTTGAAAGAAGAAGAAGAAACTAAAACCCTGTTCAAAAATGTGGCTGTTCAATAAAGCATTACTGGGGAATAAATCCATTAACGTTCATATTTAACTGTCAAATCTGATTTGACAGATAGTCCACAACAGGCCTATTAACTTCTATTTGACTATTGACAACTGACAACCGTCAGTCACCCTGTCTGCCTTGTGTACACACAATAGAAGGATGCGCTTCAGCTGCAGAAATGAAACACACCAACACCATAGACAATGAGTCAGGGTTCAAACATCAGTACCTCCCTGAAGTAGCGTCTAAGGGCGTGAGGTTGTTGAACTCAAGGTAAATAAACTACAAATGTACAATGAGCAGGGATGAACAAAGCATTGTGTGAATGCCTCAACCTACTCACACGGTCAATAAACAGGTTGGACAGGGCAACTGGGGATTTTGAGTTTTTTTAGTAATCATAACCAGACAGACAGACATCAACCAACGACAATGAATACGCCAAAACAGTTTCTATCAGTAGCATTCCATTACATACCATACAATTTTTTACTTTTAGTTTCCATTTTGGTTATTTGCTCAGTTTCCAGTTCATCATTTGTTTGACTACAGTGAAAAAGAGCCACTGGAAGTTCTGATAACAAAAAGTGTCATAGTGCGTGTTTTGTCCAACCTGTCGCACTAAACCACCATTATTCAACATACAATACCAAAAAAGTACTGTATTACTGTATTATCTTTCAGTTGTATTTAATTTATTTAACCCATCAGTCATTTCACCACTATGTGAATGGGTTAATTTCATATAGTGGTGTAGGTATATATACACACTATATAGATAATTGTACTAAAGCCTGAAGTTCCACTTTCAAATTTACACACCTGTATGTTAGAGAAATGACAACATAATTAAAGGCCACAAGTCTATAGGGAGGTTTAGTCCGGATGCTTTGTCTTACACACAATCACAACGATACGTTGTCACAGCAGAGCCTGTCATTACATATAAGTGGGCTGACATTTACTGTAAAAAACAGTCACGGCTGCAAGAAAAACAGAAGAAACATGGCACGACAACACGAGAATATAAATATCGACTTGTCACCAAGGACAAAGTAGTAACTTGAAAAATATTAACACAATTTAACGTTGTGTAGAAGCCATTACGTCACCGTCAAAACTTTACTGATGTATGAGTATTGACGTGTTTTCATGTTACAGTCATGACAAAAATTTTTTTAAAAAGCTGAGTCAATTGTGATTGTGATAAGGGAAGTGAGTAAACTGATTAGGGAACAGTTTACTGGCAGTCCGTTTAACTGGACGTCACTATATTGGTAATTTACCACACCCCTTCATCGGACATGAGGTAACTGGTGTGTCTCAACACCTGAGGTGTGATCTGCAGGGGCCTCCTCTGTGTCCCACGCCAGCGAGGAATATGCCTGCACTTGTTCCTCTCTGCTCTACGCACAATCATTACTCACTCCAGAACATGTGACTGGCAAAACACAATCCCTCAGTGTGGCTGACAGTGTGTCACGCACATGCAGCCAAACACACCCATCTCAGCCTCGGCTCACATGCTGATAGTCACATCAGCTGTTTCCTAAATCCACCGTTTGGCAACTGGGGTAATTCTGATTGCAAAAAAAGAACCGAGAAAATGTTTCTACTGACACCAACAACACCTACAGAAGCTCTGTTTCTTTTATCAAACAGAGCCTTTGCCCTCTGACAACAAAGCAGGTTGTCTAAAGCCACGTCGCCTGTTGATGCATTCAAAACAGACGTCTATGCCTTTAATGATCAAATGCATCTCTACGAGCAAAAAAGAAAAAAAATACATGTTTCTGAGTTGCAGTGAGGTGTGTGTGCGTGTCATCTGTGGACTTCTCATTTTGGAGAAATTATAGTGAAGGGCCAGTTTCACCCCGCCCATCTGAACCGGATTCCCCTTCTACCTTCCATACAAGGTAACGAGTCTCATCAGTGAAAGGCAGACCAGATCTCATCAACATGAAGGAGGTCTAAGAAATCATCTTATAATCCATTTTCAGACACGAGGAATTAATTAATTAAATCAATGGCTCTTTGAAGATGACCTCTGATCCAATCTGGTGCTTTTGCCCGAGAGAAATGTATCTGACATTTTCTTGTAGCCAGCCTCCCCTCCCTCAATGTAAGAAATTTGCCGGCGAAGGTAAAAGATATGCATGCAAATCAGATAAACCTGAGAGATGTGGCCGATCAGACCTTCAGATGTCGCCTTACCTGTGTTTCTCCAGTTCATTGTGCGACGATCTGAAAAGACAACCAGACAAAAGACAAAGATGAGTTTGGAGATTGGCATGTACCAAAAATACCATGCAGACGTGAGAATTTGGATGATACATAATTATTAATCCCAAGGTGAGAGGGTTGGTTAGAAAATGTTTTGATCTTAAATAAGTCAGGGTAAAGAGAGACACTTAGAAGACAGTGCCAAACAACAGTAACAGCAGATCTGAGAAACATTTGGGGAAAATGTGTCACAAGATCAAAAAATGGCCTTGATTCTTCTCAGCTTTTTCTTTTCTCTCCTCCTCCAGGTGGCTCTAGGGCTTTTGAATGTTGTAGTTGTTTTAGGAGGAAACGTAGTATTGCCATACTTATGTGCTTATTATTGGTGTGGCCCTGTTTTTCGGAAAAACAGACATCCGTGTCAAATTTGCAAAAATAGAGCCTAATGTTTGACTTTTTTTTTTCTGTCTCTATGACGTTTATGAGAAAGCATGGAGCAGAGGTCAAAAACGCCCCAGGGAGAGGAGTATCTGTGACACCGCACAACACAGTTCTCCTGGCCTGCACAGCACCCATACAAAAGGCATGTACATGCTGACTGAAAAGCAGCGTGAACATATAGGATAAAAACACACCCAGACGTCTGGAGGCCTAGACGTTACAGAATTCCTCTGTGTGTGGGCTATTCTGAGGAGAGTATCTATTATGATGTGGCGTCGGGAGCAGGGAGGGCACTGCCGTCCATCTGAAACAGGCCCTCTGTTCACGAGACCGTCATGGATACCACAGCCATAAAAACAAAGACAGCAACAACAAAGAGGCAGACTGACAACAAGCCATTTCAGATTTTCCACTGCTGGAGAGCCCTGGAACTCGCAAAGCAGTGGTTCGCACAGCTGTGCGGGAGGAGGCCCAGACATCTGCACAGTGACACTGCACCAAACGGGTTACAGTTGCAACTGGGGTAATGTGGCGTCTCCACAAAAAACATTCGAGAGGTTGCAGCTCTGCAAAAGCCTCATGTGAAAGACCAACAACGAACTTTGATCCATCTGAGAAAGAATAAGGTCACTAGGGGAATATCCTAGTCAACGGACCGGGCATGACCAGGAAATCATCTGGCACTTTTCATATAAGGACAATGCACACGGAACTGTAATAAAAGCAGTTTAAAACACACCTTTACATTATGTAACAGGATAATATGCCGTGCAAAGGACTGTGTGGTCTGATGGCATAACCCTGACCCTGATAGCCAATAAATTAGCTTAATATCACTTTTAACATGGGGTGTAAAAGTGTCAGAGCTCATAGTGTACACTGTGTATTTTCCCACACGAGAGTCACAAATTTCAATGATATGAAAAAATGCTAAGCAAGCGTTTTGTTCTCATCTGAGCTATTTAAAATTTTAATTTGACATCTCGCTTTTTTTTTTCTTTTTACACAATTGACAACAGCCCAAGAGTAAACACGGAGACTCCACCAGGGTTTCTTCTTACTGTGTGCAGAAATAGGCTCCCAGCTGATTTTCACATGCCCTGAATATTTCACAATCTTATCTGTTTCATTTGACAATTTGGTCTTGATATTAAACATTACAACACCAGTCAACAACAGTGGTAATGGTCAGAGTTCAAGCACGA
Source organism: Trinectes maculatus (assembly GCA_016785345.1). Lineage (NCBI taxonomy): Eukaryota > Metazoa > Chordata > Actinopteri > Pleuronectiformes > Achiridae > Trinectes > Trinectes maculatus. The sequence goes on along the minus strand of JAFBJQ010000465.1, from coordinate 225,704 downwards.
AAGCTTTTTCTTTTTATTACTTCACTAAACCTCGAGAAGCCTGTTGTTGCTCAAACAGTAGAGGAGTCAGTATGAGAGTATGAAGGGAGCTGAGCGAATTGACCCTTTCTTCTTTGCAGGCACAAGGGAAAAGGAGGGAAAAGCAGGTCTGGTGCATGAAACCCAGTGTTTGTCACAATGTGTAAGTGCCTGTTTTAGCCACCACACCCACCTGCCACATCCCCATTCACACCCCTCACCCCACACACACTTACTATGTTGGGAATGCTTTTTTAGTTCAATGACTTACACCTGGATAAAATAACATTGCACACAGTCCAGGAAGTAAAAGTTTCCAAATTTGGACTGACTCGCTCAGAAGGAGAAAATCTGCCCATGAATCTCCCTGTTTATCATCTGATATGTGGGACAAACACAGTGCAGGTCCATCCAATATGTCGGCCATTTTAATAAAGACTACGCCTGTCAATCAAAAAGAAAATCATTCTTTACCTGTTTTAATAGTCAGCGTTTCAAAAGCAGCTTTTCTGAAGCATTTTTTCTGTTCCGTGCATAGCAGTCACATTTTAATATTTTTAGATTGGATCTTCACATTTTGGGGCCAAAAGTGAATGGTATTTGGGCAAATTCAGGAAAACAACTGGCAAATTCAGTGATCATTGACTGTTGATACACGGTATGTCACCAGTCCTCCTGTCACTCAGGTGAGACTTAAATATTAACTAACTGTTTCAATAAACTTTCATCAGCTGAGCAAGACCGAAACTGAAACTTAACATATTTGCTTATGCCAATATCTGAGTGTGATTGTAAGGTCTCGCAGTATTAGTATTAGTAGTAGTAGCATAGCCCTAAGACAAGTCGCAAAGATCAGTTAATCTGATTAATATCCTGATCCTTGATCACTGGGTTTGATCTATGATGTCACCTTTTACAATGTACCCCCCCAACCCCGCCTCCCCACCATGAGCTGCGCGTGACTGTGTGTGTGTGACAAAGTGCGGGGACATGGGACAAGACATATAAAGCAAACATGAGAAGGGGGTAAATCAAAGCTTTGCACAAGGAGCAAAATACATAAGGTTAGGCGCATGTTAAGTGTGTTTTCTGTGTGTGTGTGTGTGTGTGTGTGTGTGTGTGTGTGTGTGTGTAATGGAGACAGAGTGGAAGCTGCAGAGTTGACAGTGTACGCGTGGCAGTGTTTATTGGAGAGACCAAAACAGAGAGCCCAGCCCAGGCAGCAAGAAAGATGGCAGTGTGCACGAAAACAGCAGCTCCCCTCCACTGTGTACTGTATGTGTGTGTGTGTGTGTGTGTGTGTGTTCATATGAGCTAGCATTGACACAAACAAACACAACAAGGGGGGTGGGGGGAGAAAAAAGCCATAAACTATATTTACCTATTGTTCTGAGTTTTCCTGGAAATTGTCGAAGTTTTCGTTTTCTTTCTGGAGAAGTCGCTACTATACGGTAAAACAGACGCGTAGCCGTGTTCTGCCTCTATTGACACAAAACAAAAACAAAAATGAATCAAGTTAATTTCACGTGATGTCTGCGCGGCTACCAAAAAGTGAGCTGCCCGTGAGACATTTAAGGGCATTGGGAAATATGAGCTCGCTCAAGGGGGGCTACATGTCAATTCAAGAGGGACAGTGCATCCCCACATCTATCAGCAATGCTTTGATCAAACACCTAACATTATGACAATATTTTCAATGTCACTCTTGTCACTCATTCCCCATCTATCGATCTAGCTAGCTATCATTATTATAAATGCACGCATAGTCTGTAAATAAAACACAAAATCCTTTACACAGTAAATTACATTTACTCTCTCCTAGCGTATAGGCTACTGGGTCCACTTTGCACCCATCGTCTGGTCTATGTCCCATTGTCTACAAAGTGACATCATACCTGCACTATGGCAGGGCACGTTAAAACTTTGCATCTGACAGACTGATCGATTTTAGCTGACTAATCCGCCACTGACAAAACAATCACGGCAGCGAAAAGACTGTCAACTCGTCAATGTGGCGTGAAATACCTCTGTCTCGTCTTTCCAAGTACTCTGCAGCCTCCAGCAGAATTAAAAGAGAATTAAGTTCCATCTTGTTCGTGTCTTCTTATTTTTTTTAAAAAAAAAAATAGCAAAAATATATCTACACAGATGTACACGTCATAAAGTAATGGAACTGGAATATGAAAACAGTGTCGGAGCGATGTTTGCTCGCTGCAATATTCACTTCTGAGTCTTGGTGACTCCAAACTACACTATCAACAGCAGCTAACTAAAACTCAGCGAAATGACTGACGCCATAACTGTCCAATAAGAAAAGCGTGAGGACCGCCTCGCCGGATGCCTCTGAGCCAATGAGCAGGCAGAACAACGCAAAGCTGATATTTGATTGGTTCGACAAGGTTAAAGTCATCAGGGACATACCCAGCAACAGCCGGAGCGACCCGCCCCCGTCTCAGCTGAATGGGTTGACGTGCAAAACGGCTGCCTCTTATTGGCTGGGATGATTTCTGGGCGTGTGCCGTAGTTGAACTTGGGCTGTTGCTGTTGTTGCCACATTTGACAACTTCTCCAAAGTGCGTGTTGGGATGTGAACCGTGGACTGAGCTACATGTAACGTTCAGTCGCCAAGCCTCTGTTATACACGTCAGCTCTTTCTCAGAAGACTGTGTGGCAAAGCTGAAGTACCCGCAGCGACTGTGCTTTTCATTTCCTGTCCAACTCATTATGAAAGTGTTGTATGATGCTGCAGAAACTGCTCTGAGTTACGAGCAGGAGAAACGTGCTGTGCCTAAATACACTTCAGATGAAATTTGTAATAATGACTTTGTAAATATTGTTTTAAATTCAATGCAGACAGAATAGTAAATTTGCAGAAAAATTTCACAAATACAAATCACTGTTTTCTAAATTAATCTAGCTTATTATTCATAAAATAAATAACTATGTGTATATATATATAGTTATTGAATTGTTCACTTTAATTGCCAGCTTTTTCTTTCAGTATCAATCTTCATTAGATGTGGCAATGCCATTTGTAACTACTAATCAATAAGGTCACACTGTTGCCACTGATATTGTTTGCCAAAGAAAAATGATATTTGCTGCTCTAAACATAGTAATGATGCAAATATTGGCATATTGCCATCCTTTGTATGTTGATCACAGCAAAATTATACCCAGTGATGTGACTGTTGTCTGCATGCTGCATTACAATGGCAAAAAGCTCTATGCGTTTGTTGTCTAGATGTCAAGTGTCAAGTCATTAGAAACAACGTCTTGCAATAGTAATTTTATTGCATTTCAGAGAGCAGCTCTAAACAGAACTGAATCATAACATTGTTTAATTTTCACTGCAAAAGCCTCAGCTTTGTTATATGTTTGCAGCTGAGTGAGCAAGCTGTCACTGTTGCGGGAGCAATGGAAGATTTACGAATATCTCAGCAGGATAAATGTGGGTTGCGCTGTATGGCAAGCATTAATGCACAAGCAGCCAGGGGCTTGTGCATCGAACTGTTTGCAGAAGAAATCGCAAGGGCGTAACGTTGAAGGAAGTGACTTTTACAGGGAATGATGAGGAAAAGGTCATCAAAGACCAGAACAACGTTGTTTATGTCGTAGTGTCTTTGTATTGTGTGTCACACAGGATCCTCATCAAGGATTGTATGGCAGACAGTTGCTCATAGTCTGTTGGTTTTTACTTTTACATTTAATGATTAAGTCTGTTGCTGTTGACACTGAGATGTGAAAAAAAAACATGAAACTCATCAGCCGCCTCCGAAAGTGTTGCAGAGTTGAGTCAGTGCCACTGTTTAAGAGTTTTAATGAGATTTCATGAAGGTTACGTTTATTCCAGCTGTGTTGCATTACATTACTCATGGCTAAGTGTACCCAATAAAATGACAAACATATATTTTCAAGTGACCACTCAAAGTTGTGAAGGACATTTAGGGTGCATGTTTATATTTCATTAAAAAGACATTAACCTAAATGTATAATTGGCTCACTGAGCCAAGGCCACGCAGAAAACCACATTCGTGTGCAAATGAAACTACATACAAGTTATGTGTCAAGAGTTTTTATTTCCTGTGCTATTGCTGTGCATGGCTTAATTTCAGTGTTAACTAGTGTTAACTGTAATAATTATGTAATTATTACGATGCATTTCTCAGAAGAAATGTATTATTGCCACGATGCAGACAGCTCTAGCAGTCAGTGTGACATTTATGGGTTCTATACTTTGTTAACAGTCATTTGTTTGTCTACTGAATGAGTCAAGGCTCTGTGCCAGAGAGATGATTAATGGTCTTTCTTCCAATGCAATTTTAATTGATGTTACTGTACACAGATCAAAACAAGGGGAACTATTTGCTTTTTGCGTGTGTCCCCTAAAGCCTGATAGAATACAATGATTTATGCATGAGGTGATTTGGTGTCCTGCCCGTGTGCGTTTTTCATGGTGATATGAGGACACGGTAAACAAGAGACCAAATTAGCCACGCTAATATATCACAACATCCTTTTTGGAAACTGTGCAGTCAGGTGAACAGTCATAGTGAGAATAAAACCTCATCGTATACACAGCCCAGTTGTGTCACAAAGACTATTGTGTTACTGCAATTCCTCTGCTCAAATCTGGCCTATGTCTCATGACTGTTCCTTGGGTAATTACAGAGAAGTACATGTACCATGGAAAATGTCAGATCTGCAGTCCATTACAAATAAATAAAATAGGTTAAATAATATTAAATGACAAACTTTTTCGTAAAATGCTTTTAAATCTGCCCAAAGTTAAATTGCTTCACGTTTTAAAATGCTGACAAAACCACAATCACGTGTACATCTGCAAACAGTATGTTTGTCCTACTATCGAATATTAATTCTGCTACTGCTCCACAGTGCTGCTTACAGTACAGAAATTCAACCATCATTTTTGCATCACATTAAAGGAAATAGCGTTTGTCCCTCCCACTGCATGCTTCTATTTATAGACTTATCATCTGCTCTCTGATCATGGTGGCTCAGGCCTTCCATTTCTCACTGCCTTGGGCCTTTCAGCCAAAAAGACCACTCTTTCCACCCATGCTTTGTTGTTGCCCATTTTACTGAGACATCTCTGTGCTGTTGACTCACCAGTAGCCAGCTGGCCTCAATGCCTCATCTGCCCTGTATACAAGTATTTATGTGGATTTAGGTATTATCAGTCCTAATGCACTGTGTGTTAAATTATTATTCTCTTCGCTATTACAAAAACTGCAGGATTCAATATTTTCTTGATGCCCTTTGTCCTTGTTTAGCTTTATATAATACATCACATATAATACATGCTACACAGAGGCCTGAGCTGTATAAATCGTATTAATAAATACAGGATGAAAATAACAATTATACTCTGATATCGCAGTAATATTAGCTGTCAGTTGTCAAATCACTTCTGTTAAAGTTCAGGTTTCATTCCCTCGCGTTGGTCAATTCCCATTTTTGGGCATCACGGAGTGGCAAAATATCAGCAACACGTGTGTTCTGCTTCCACCACCGCGGCAGGCCGTCTCAAAGCGATAAACCCCCAATCAAAGTGATGTTTTCAGGAAATGACCCAAATGTTTTCAATATGTGACTGGAGGGTGGTTCCTTTTTTTGCACGAGCCTCTTCTGCCTTTCTCGTTGCATTTACTGTCATGCCTGTGGCTCATAAAACCACTTTTGACAATAAATAGTCTGGAGGCCTGGAGCCAGGGCAGAGAGTGAGGACAGGAGGGCCAAGTCTAAAAGGAGAAAAAAAAAATCTACTGACCCTTCTTAAACCAAAATTTAGTCAAAATCCAATCATCACCACCTTAATTTAAAAATCTGTCCATGAACTCAGCAGAATATGTGATTATCTTGATGAACTTGAATTAGACCTAGGCTGGACTGGCGGTGTTTACCTCATGTTATATTCTTAGGGGCCATGAAATCAGCTCAGCCACAGCGTGCTAATGTGGCTCCAGAGAGATCAGTATTCAGGAAAGCTAATGAGAGATCAGGGATAGGGAGTTGTTTATCTTGTTGACGCTGATTGTTTACGGACTACCTTCCTCCCAGTTCCAAGCCCCCTCCACCTCCCACCCTCCACTTCACCCTTTTTGGGCCAAAGGTCAGTCACACTCAATTGCTGTCCACCATTTTGGTTCTACAGTTTAATCAGGATTAGCCCTGCTAATGTCTCTATGCTCCACTATGCTATAACTGGAAAACTCTGTGGCCCAATTTTGTAATTTCTCTCAGCAGCCCTGTATTCAGATTACTATCCATATTTTCACAATACTTATCCAGCCGTACAGAAAGCGCATACATCGCTAAGATCACCAATCCTCCGTTCATGTCCATACTGGTCAACGGTCACATTGTACTCACGTGACCGCATTCTGATTGGTCTCTAGCAACATCTTACGATTGCTGACTAACTATCCCTAATGGGAAATAGGTGTTTCCTGTCTGTGGGACTTCACGCCTGCAATTTACAATTTTCCATTGAGCTTAAGCTTGATGCAATACGTGACGTGGTTTGTGCGGCAGACACCGACACAAATAGTCTTAGTCACTGAAATAACAGGTCGTGTCTCTCCGGTGCATTTTCAGGCGCATCCTGTGTGTCATAGGTGTTGACGGAATGCAGAGCGTACGGGTAGTGCTCCTGAAGGGCGGGGTGCGTGCACGACAGTGACTGACTGTAAGTCTCTTGTGCACGCAAGCGCCGGTGGAATCCAAACATCCATTTGCATGTTGCAGTGTTTGTAACTCACCTGCCTCGCAGTGTTCACTTACAAACCGCTGAAATGTAATTGTTCGTGAGAGATCATCATCGTCCCTTCAACATTTTTCTGTGAAGGAGAACAACTGTTTCTGCTCCATCATGCACAAAGAGACAAGGCTCATTTGCAGACTGTATATGTGTTTACTGTACCTACATAGCTGACTCGGCATCTTTTCGTGTCTTTGTTTGTCATTGACTTGCAGCAGTGTGTTCCGGGTCTGCATTATATGTGTATGTGCAGACCATCAAAACGACTCTTTCCCGTCTTTCCAACCATGCGTTCCCCCGTCTGTGTCCCGTCACATGCCCCGCTTTCTCCATCTGTGTGCTCCTGCCCACGGAGCTGACAGCTCTTCCCGCTGCAAGAAGCTGAAATGTGGCAATCTGTGTGCTGTCAGTCTTCTGGCTCAGTCACTTTTCTGTAGCGCTGGTTGCAGCACCTGGAATGCTTCCTGGTTTTGGCACCGCTCATCTGGTACCAGGGTTCCTCACTTCCTCTGCCCCCCCTGGCACGGGCTCTGCAGTTGAACGGCCATCACTTGCTTCGGTGCTCAGTGCCACATGATAGCGACATACTGTCTCGGCATGTGTCCTCCATGGGAACTGACCTGAAGCAGTGTTGAAGGGCTGCAGTGCTCAGATATGTCCTGTGGGGTGTGGAAACAGTGAAATAAAGACATACTGTGATTTTTATTTTCTGCCTCGCTCCATTCCAAGTTTTCTAACATGGCAAAATCGGACCAGGCTGGAACACGGGCAACAACGGGGTGTAAAAAGCCACACAGACACAGAAACTCAAGGAAGCCTGAAAGGGGGGCGGGGATGTGTGCATGTTAGGTTGAATAGGCTCAAATAAAACAACCATATCCGTGACCATGGCAACTGGCGAACTTCAGCTAATTCATACTCTCAAACAGCGGGTCTCCAACAACAAACATCCTCCCTATAAATATGCAAACCAGGCCGAACTTCTCCTGCGGGTGGGCAGCAGTGAAGGACAGTGACAGACCACCCACCAATGGATGAGATTCTCCGTCAATAAAACGCGCACATGAGAAAACGAGAGTGGTCCCTTACACAAACAAGTAAAACCGAGGCCCGCGTCTGATTGGCCCAAGATCAGCATTTGATTTCCTGCTGAGAATCCGTGTCGGGATGTATGGATTTTCCCGTCCCTTGCATGCCATTGCGTCTAACCTCTGTGACCCCTGTTACTGTGCATTCAGCTGAAGAGGTACTTTTCTTTTCATTCGTACCTGATCTTACAGTGAAGCAAGAAAGATTGACATTCCTTTAAATTGGCTTAATTGCCTGTACACGAAAAGAAACGGAACTGAAGCTTTGCTCAGATACAGTCTGACATATTGTGTCTGAACATGCTGCGAGACAGAACAACATGCACAACCATCGCAAACAAGGCGGGCACCGGAGCAAACAGATAAACACGACTTAAACCACCCGCAAACTTGGATGGGAGGAATCAGTTCGCGTTTCTCATCGGAAACGAAACAGCTGTTACACTCATACGCTTTGGGGGCGAAAAGAAAAAGCACATGTGCCGCGTTACTAATCAGCTGCACATGAGTGCGTCCGTGTGTTTGTGTGAGTACCTGGGTTGCTGAAAGGGCGTGGCACGGACAAATGTCAGCGACAACACGCCACTGTAATTATCCCCACCATCCAGCGATGATATGACTCGTGACTGAGACTCTGTTTATACTGCGTGTTTGCACGCACTCCTGGATGTGAGTGTTTGGTGACTGTGTTGGTGCATTATTTTGCTCATCTGGCATTTTAGGCCCACAGCTGCAGGGCACCGGGGTTGGCTCATATCCGGTGCTGAGCTGGCAGCGGAGGGAGGGGTGTGAAAAAAAAGGGGGGGTCCAGGGTGTGAGAAGTCATCAGAACTCCCTTCCTGCTCTACTCTTCCACTGCTTCACCGCTTTCCTCACAACAACTCCACTGGTGTGTTTTCTTGCTTGCGTTGTCGTTGTGTAATGCAGAACGTCAAAAATCAGCCATCTTTCTTTTCTCCACATGCACGCTGAGGCCCCTGACAGGTCGTATCCCCATGTGCCTTGACAGGTAATTACCCCCCCAGGTGCCGTGTGTGTATATATAAAAGTACACACACAAATCCACAATGGCAATGAGGGCAGATCTGGGGGTGGGGTGGGGGCATCCGGGGGCTAATCCAGACATGTTTGTGTCGGTGTCACCTTCCAGACCGCAGACGTTTTTGATTCGGCGCAGGCACATGCGAGTTAATTCACGCCGCAGCAGTTATTGTCCAGAGCAGCGGGAGGGGAAACGCATTCTGCAGTTGAGCAATGTTTTCATGTGAAAACAATAGGCCCGAACCACAGATATGCCCCGCGCGGAGAAAACATGGGGGCAGTGAACCTCCAGGGGTCTTTAATGAGCGAACCAAAAGAGCAGCAAGAAAGGAAACATGCATGTTGGTAAAAAATAAAAAAAAATAAAAACATGCTAACACATATTTATGAGTGTGCGAGCGCATAGATCAGTAAGACAACAGTAATTAGTGTGACTCACGGTATTTGTTTTGCATTCGGCCCCCAGAACAACTCCCTGATTCATCATATTTTGGGGAGGGGAGTGGTACAAAGTACAGGAGTTTCGGAGCGGGGGGTGGGGGGGTATTAGTACATTGAAGTCATTGCTCAGGTCAACAATGCAATGGCTGCTGGCCTCAGCAGACAGAGAGAATGGCCCACAAATGCACAGCTGTTTCTAATCGGTAACTCAGCACCAATGGCTGACCTACATTCTGGTGCATGCGCGTCTTTGAACCCGTGGCCGCGTTAGACTCAGCCGTGGGGGGAAGGTAGAGGGAGCCGGGGAGAAAAACAAGAGGGAGGAGAGGCTGAAGTCAAGAGTCTGTAAGAGAAACAACAGGCGAAGTGCGACAGAAAGACAGACAGAGAGACAGACAGAAAGCAAGAAAGAAAGAAAGATTTTTTTTGTTTTTCAATTTTTGGGTTTTTTAATGGAGTGTGCAGGTAAGGCGGTTTTGCATGGAGTGCATGCATGTTTAATGACAGAGTACATCAGGCAGCCAGGGCCCTGTGTGTGCCTGCAAATGTTTCCATGACCCAAAGTACAGCTGTGCACACCTAAAAAAGAGGGGGGAAAAAACGACGAACTCGTAAAAACCTCCCCGACCGTCAATTTTCTGGTCCTCTGGATGGACTCGTTCCGCATGGAAAACCCTCACTTTTCCAAATTGTGTTTCTTTGTCAACACCCTGCTGTCTATCAAAGTTTAATAAAGTTCTGCTGTCTGCATCCGAATGAGTGTCCCCTTTCATTAAGGCTGGAGTGCATCTAGCGAGCATTCCTTGCATGCAGAGGAGGGGGTACAGCCGAGTGCCAGGGGTCCCCTGGTAATGACGCATGGCAAAGATCCCTATCCAGTCCCACTCCCAACATAACACTTCCCTCAGCCATCCAGAGAGAGAGAGAGAGAGAGGGGGAGAGGGAGAGAGAGAGAGAGAGGGAGTGTCCCTATCCAGTCCCACTCCCAACATAACGCTTCCCTCAGCCATCCAGAGAGAGAGGGAGAGAGAGAGGGGGGGGGGTGGGTGTGTTGTATGGTAAGAAGAGAAAGAGCGGGGATGGGGGGGGGGCAAAAATGCAAAAATGGTGCAAAAACAAAAACCGTTAAGATTTTACATGTGCACACACACACACACACACACACACACACACACACACTGGAGAGAGGAAGGAACTGGAAGTGGGTCACTATGTCTCAGGACTGCAGAGGGAAAAAAAGAAAGAAAACAGAGCATACCAGAGCGGGGGAGAAGGGAAAATGTCGAGAGTCGGTGGTGGCGTTAGGCCGAGCAAAGATTCACTGGAAATGTGCAGCAAAGAAAAAAAAAAACATCTGCGAGGGAACAGGAGGTATGAGGGCAAACAAAGAAACCAAATGACTTCGTCATATTGTGTCACCAAAAGCGGGTGTGACACAGATTAGTGCGAGCTTCAAAGTCTGTTTGCGATATACTGTACTTGGCGCAGTGAGGCGTGTTTCAGTTTCTGTCGAGCCCTGTTTGTGTACTGTATGTCAGCGTCACGCGTCACGCCGTGACTGTGTGACTCACGCAGAGACACTGTGGTCGGTCAGTCCTCCCATGTGACAAGTGTCAGTGAACCCAAGTAAGACGTGCAGCTCGGGACGCGGACACGGGGAACCAGCTTTTCCGCTTGTGCTGGAGTTTCCTCTGCTGACTGGCTTGCAACAGTCACTGATGAAACTCTGCTTGGTGCACTTGCTATGTGTGTGTTTGCATGTGTGTGTGTGTGTGTGTGTGCACTTGTGCTTCTCTCACGATAGTCCACAGGGTTCCCCTTGTTTGTGTGCTGGGCTGAGACAAAGGCCTTGTGTCAGCAGCACTGGATGCCAAACACTGAAGAAAGCCATCAACGTCCCGTGGATGGAGGGCGCAAACAGCAGGGGGTGGAGGGAGACACTGCGCTAATATGGAGACTGTTTATTAACACACACACACACACACGCACACACACACGCACACACACACATATATATACATATAGATATATATATATATATATATATATATATATATATATATATATGGTTTTCCATTGTTCAGCTATAAGTAAACAACTGTTCATTGTTGTCTGTGTCACATCCTCATTTTTGGTCACCATGACCATTTTTGGTCCTCATGCACCAGATTGACTTGTCCATCTGTTACATATGTATGAAAAATGTCACTGCGTTATTGTGGGATGCACACGGCTCAGCAGTTAATCCCCTGTAACCTACAAGTAAACAGAAACATGAAAAATGTAAGTCTTCGGATTATGATGCACAACATAGTGGCTGTGTCCTTCTGGTCGTGATGTGTAGCGATGGATTTTAAGGCCGCAGCGCGTGGTAACCTGATGCAAGTCGTCTCATATGATGTTTTGGTCGTTTCACTCAGCGGCATGATAATCATGTCTGATAGCATACACTTGTGTGTGTGCGTGTGTGCGTGTGTGTGTCATGGTCTACACTACCCTCATTAAGTTAACTGCAGTTGACTTGCCAGGACCTGTCACGGACCTCTGTTTAGCCTGTGGTTCAAGGCTCTCTCCCTCTCTGTGTGTGTGTGTGTGTGTGTGTGTGCTGAGAAGGGTGTGGGGGGGGGGGGGGGGGGGGGGGGGGGGGTCTGTCAGCTTAATCCGCTGTCAAAGAGAGCGGAACAGGAGAACAGGGCTGCAGAACAGCCAGTCAGTCACGTGTGTGCCCTCTCTCCGCAGTTATCGTCTCGTGAATGAGTTCAGAGTTACAAAGTAATACATTGTTTCCCTCAGCCGCCTTTACGTGGAAACAACACTTTTACACCAGCAGGAACAGGCAAACAAAGTGCCACAACAACCGGCAGCTGCTTGTCTTGGCTGCCAGCTCGTTATTAAGCAGAGTCAAGCTGCGCGTTCCTACAAAACAAAAAAGTAGTGAGTCACATTTATACAACTGTCGCATCCCTGTGTGGACCAAGTAGCAAACAATGACATTATGTTTCCCAGTGGAATCTGCACAATGACGACAGGCCCATATGAAAGATAAAGCAGAGTGGTGCATGTGCATAAAGGGGTTTGGGTCTGTGTATTGACGTCTACGGTGATGTTTTGTTTTCCTCTGTATTTGGTTTGCATGTGGTTGGCGACGGGCTCCACCAGGGCTCAGAACAACAAATGTTCCTTCAGCAAACATCAGAGGCATGGTTTTTGTCTGTCTGTCTCGTCTTGTTTGACAGCTGCAGTGTGTTAGTACAGGGACAGCTGATTTACAGTGCTGATGATAACACAGTCATGATAACTTCAAAGAGGCCAAAGACACCGTGATCCGGTGACTTTATCCGGGGACAGTTGGTGGAGGTCCTTCCGGGCGCCAATGGGGACCATCACGTGTGATGGTATCACAGACAGGTAAGTCACTGGTCGCAAGACTTCGATTTAAACGTTGAGTTTTTTTTTAATAACACAAACTACTGAAAGGAATGATCAAAACAAAGTTGGCTTTAAAGAAACTTGCTCATACTGTACATAAATAAAGATGTGGGGTGGGGTGGGGGTGGTGCAGGGGGCGGCGTTTAATCCATCTTGACTGACAATGGCATCTCCCTGGAAACGCAAGCAACAGACCTAAACAAAACTGTCCCTGTTTATGGTGCACTTAAATGACGCCACTAGTTTATATCAACTTTTTTCCATCAGATAAACAAGGAAGACATAAAACCACAAAGGGGTCGTTTGTCCACATTTTTTTTTCCTTTACTCACAACAGCGTACTTAGCTTCTCTAATTGAAGGTGGTGTTATTAATACACTTTGGCCCGTGACACAGCAGAATGAAACAAATGTGACTTACGTGTTGTCATCTATCTCAGAGCGGTCATTTATTACACCTCTTGGCTAATCTTGGCTCCGACCCTGACATTTTCGCTGATATAAGGTACAGCGACTGAGCGAGGGAGTGATTTTGGATAATAGCCTTATTCTTATGAGATGTGTGTTAGTGTCGAAAAAAAATACATCAAAATGTGACAATGTCTATTTTTTAATATTCTTGAGCACATAAAAATCCTTTGCCAGTTTTACAATACCAAATCATGTGCAGTGAAAAGCAGGGTCTCCACAGGAGCCCGGGCGAACATGCACATTTTATAATACGCACTTATTCGGGAAAAGAAAAAAAACTCACAGCATGTTAATTACCTTGGAAAATGATGGGTGATAATGCAAAGTGTGTGGAATTTTGCTCTCCTGTCAGAGACCCATTGTGCACCGTGCTGTCATTTACAGTGGCATTTTCAAATGTCACATGTCCATGAGGCACAGGATGTGACTTGACAGTGCGGTAAGTGTAAGCAGATGCATGTTGTTTTTGCAGCACATGACCACTATGCATTTTCCCAGAATTAGCAAAAAAAAAAGTTGCATGACTTGTGTTTTTTTTTCTCTCCCCCTTTTCTGCTTTTCAAAGTGACATCATCGCCATGCCATGTTGATAAGGACACATTCCTTCCTGTCATACAACAGCTTTATTTTTGACAACTGTTTTTACAGTATGAACTGTCTTTCAACCTGGCGTGCGTGTAAGCTGTGTGTTTCAACCCCCATGCACCCACTACTTCTTCTGTTGGTTATGTGAATCTAATTGGGACAGTGAAAATAGAAAAGGAAAAAAATAATCTGTTGTGTCTTTCAATTCATAATTGAATACAGGTTACTACTATAAATAATAAGTATAACAGCTGTATCCAGTGTTTACAGGTTCTGAGATGTGGAAAGAACAGCCAAAGGTGCATGGCCTTGGAGGTCTGTTGTCTGGAAAACAGAAAATAAAATCACCCTACGCAAAGAAATGTGGTTGTACTATAACCACATCTTCTAAACATCACATGATGTTGGTTCAGGGGATTCAGTGCTACACAAATATTGATCACTTTAAACGGATCCTGGTGCAGTAAAAACTGCAGGGAAGCGAACTGCCAATCTAAAATACAAACGTTCATGTATTTGTGTGTGTGTGCAGATGACACAGTAACTACTCTTCCCTTCTGTGGAAAGAGAGGAGTTGATGACTCAGCTGTAAGATAGTGGAGAAGGACAGTAGGAAAGGGACGTGCTCCAAGGCCACATCTCACTGTGCTCATGCCAGGTTCCAGTTTGTGTAACCTACAAATTCCCCGAGACAAAGTGAGGGTGTAAAGTAATTAACATGAGTGATTACTGTAAATCACATGGCCATCATTATCATGGAAAGTCAAGCGAAAAGACCCAGTGAATTCCATTCGCCATTTCCGCAAAAAGGATATTGCACGCTGTCTTTTACTATGTCCCTGTCTCTTGTTGTTATTTATATGCTAAGATAAGCCTGAGGATGTGTGTGTTGTGCGAGGAAAGACAAGGCGGCCGGCAAAACAACTTCTCTGTGAAACCTGAGGAAATTACACTTAGCTGTCACACATTAGAATGGTGAATGCACTTGAAATATAGAAGTAGAAAAATGTGTTTTTTTAAAAAATCCAAAAAATATACAGTGTACATTTAAAGTGCATATATATATACATAGAGAAAGAATATGTAATGCAAAAGCCTGTAGTCTGCTGCCCTCTTCTGACCAACAGGCATGAAGGTTTGCATTGATGCATGCAGCTGTAAGCACTGTCTATCATGTGATAGCTCATGATCATCCCCACCACTAAGACATAATGCAACTATACTATCACAGTCAGTTTTATATTTATGCCAATGATCATGTGAGGGTCACAGGGGAAGCTGAAGCCAATAACATAACATAACATAACATAACATAACATAACATAACATAACATAACATGACATAACATGACATAACATAACATAACATAACATGACATAACATGACATAACATGACATAACATAACATAACATAACAATATATAATATATTGCTGCAGTCACAGTTATAGTAGTAAAGCAGGCCTATTGAATCACTCACCATCACGTGGCCTATGTGGTGGCACTAGTTTTTGTCCATTTCAGGTGAATTTCTATATAAATAAATAAGATGTAAGGATGTGCAATGCGCATATATTTTTTAAAATTCATAATAAAAAAACGTTTATTATGGTTGAAAAGTGCTATGGCTGCGTTTCACCGCGTGCACGGGAAACACACGTGTGTTGTGTTTGTACGCTTGCAGGAGCCATGGCGTGTGACTGTGAACGTGTGGCCCAGCTGATGCAGCGGCTGTGCGGCTGTTGCTGGGAGCTCCGGCCAATCACAGCCGCCGCGCTCCCCTACAAGTAGCTTGAGGGGCTGGAGGAGCGATGACATCATGCAGAGGCGCGCGCCTGCCGGAGAAAACAAAGGTCGAAACACCTCTGTCCCGGTACGGCAAAGCACGGCGGATGAGTGGAGCCGTCGGCGGCGCTGTGGTGCGCCACGGTGCAGTGCGTAAAACAAACGCTGGTGCCCGGTGTGCGTAACGCAGTCCGCGAGGAGCGTGCGTCCGTGCGTCCGTCCGGTGGAATGGCGGCTGGAGAGGCCGCCGTGTCTGCGGTGCGGGACAGCGGTGATGGAGGCGTGACAGAGTAACACACACACACACACACACACACAC
>JAFBJQ010000465.1:193227-209372 GCA_016785345.1 Trinectes maculatus | reverse complement strand
CAGTCACAGTAGATAGTTGTTTCATTGCTGTGGAGGCCTTTGGGACCTCAGGGGTGGAAATGATTTGTGGTTAGTGTCTGAGGGGAGCCGGGTATGACCTCCTCAGGCCTCCTGTTTTAATGTGCTGTCGGCTTACCACAGGAACTCTGCTCCTCTTCACGCTGACTCTCGTTACAGCATAGAAACTTAGTTATGGACTCTCTGCGGTTTGCTGCGTCTGTTGGTTTTCCCACACAGAGTAAATATACGTCATTATATTTATCTAAAATTAAACGTGGTTAGATCGATGAAAAATGAGTAAAGTAACATTATAAACACTTATCTAATTAACTGTCTGTCTCGTCAGATCGTCTCTGATTAAAAGGGTCGGCACCAAAACTCAAGTACTGCATCATCAATGTTGCGCGTGGTCATGACCATATAGTGGTCTCTGCCATCAGATCAATATTTGATGAAGCATGCAGCAGTTGCTCGTTTGGAGCCTGGGTGGCCTTGATTAGACTTTGCTGTCTCACCTGGTGTTGTGCACGTTATGCAATATTCAACACCAGGTGCCACTTGTTGAAGAAGTCGTTATGTAGAAATGTGGTCTAATTGCACTGTCTTATTTGACACATATCAGGAGATGGGGGGGGCGGGGGTCTAAAGGGTAACAGCTGTTATAGCCACGGATACAGCCTCAAAGCAGTGTGCCCATTCGATCATTTTAGGAAACTTGGCTCAGTGGTT
This sequence comes from Trinectes maculatus, assembly GCA_016785345.1. NCBI lineage: Eukaryota > Metazoa > Chordata > Actinopteri > Pleuronectiformes > Achiridae > Trinectes > Trinectes maculatus. The sequence continues at coordinate 208,643 of JAFBJQ010000465.1, read as the reverse complement.
GTGAATCTGAATCTAAATAGCTGTCTATGCACACATACACACACACATATTTACAGAGGCATGATATAAACATACATATCATAATATTTATTACCACTGCAGATAGTATTTAAACTTTAGCGGTGCCTGGGAGCCAGCCTCTATAATTACACTGTAGGCAGGTCAGTCTGGGTGATAGCTGAAGTTTTTATTCTCTGCTCAGGTACTTTAGCTGTGAAAATAATTTACATAACCAGATGTTTCATACAAAAGTATAATTTTTTTTGGTATGTTTTTCTTGGATTAGTTGATCAAAATTTAGTTTTTTGTCTGTCAATGATAAGTTTTATGTATTGCATGCACGTTTGCAGGAAGAAAAGATATAACCTTGAAGTAGTGTGTCTGGGAATTGGTGTCATCTGTCTGCTTCCTCATCCCACAGAGGAGAAACAGGTTACGTTATCAAGCCATTGACCTTCCCATCTCCATGAAGGCCCAAGGGTGTGTGGCAGCCAGCGTCTCCGGAGCGGCCTCATTTGTCATGCTTGATTACTAAAAGGAAAACACAGCAATGCATGATTTGGCTCTGCCAGTCCCTGTTTACTGTTTCTATTTACAGCGTCCCATTTGTCTTACCACCTCACATAACACTTGTGCATGTCTGTCTTTTTCTAGATGACCATGTCTCTGCAGGGTCTGGATGGAACTGAAACGTCCACGGTATGGAACGCAAACCTATGGCCACAACTAAACAAGTCCTACCGCTAGATAATAACAACACCGACAACATGACAAAAAAAAAGCTTCAAGCGTAACCATAATGGTTGCTATGGCGATGCATGATTATTTGTTAGCACTTCACAGTCTCGTGTGGTAACTAAGTGCACACCGGATTTAGCATCCTCTTGCATGATTACTGCGAGTTATGCTTTTGCTGAAGCGTCTGAGCTCATCTACGCACGCTTTTCTCTTCTTAGCGTTTTATGAAGTGTCAGATATCTAATGTCAAGTTCCCCACTGGCTTGTGACCATCACGGTAACCTGGTAATTACAATGATGTAAGTGTAACATTTACAGTGGTGTTTTCATTTCTCGTTTTAGGCGGCCGTTACTCAGAAGGGAGCCCACATGAGCACAGTCAATAAGGTGTGTGCTTTCTTAGGCGTAACCTCTATCTTTTGATCAAATTATTAACCAGCTATCATATATGCTTATTTATATATACATACATACATACATACATACACACACACCCACACACACACACCACAGGGGGTCCTCGTGTTACGACGGAGATCCGTTCCTGAGAATGTGTCGTAACCGAATTTCGACGTTAGTCGGAACATACATTCATTGTGCCATTGTGCATACATTGTACCACTAGATGTCGCTATAACATCTATGTATGTATGTATGTATGTATGTATATATATATCTTACTTTTTTTTTTTACAAATGATTAATGTGAATGTGTGACATGGTCTTTCAGCTAATTGTGAATTGTGCGCAGTGTGTAGTACTAATAGTGTACCAGCGTAAATGTTATTCCCTCTGTCGCTGTTCTTACCAAGAGGCCAAAAAAAGGAAAAACAAACAGCTAAGTCAAGTTTATGATCCATAGTATTTTTTTCCCAAGAGCTTGTTATTTCCTCTCATAATATTCCACTAGCAGATGCTGTGCTGTCACGTAGACGGCTCGGTTGTCATTATGTAAAGGGGGAGCTCGTAATCCCTGTCTCTATTTTAAGATTGGAGTCCGATATTAATGGGCTCCTGTTCCGCCTTGACCTTTTTCATTGGTTAAAAGTAAGGTAAAACGAGTGGATCTTGATTTGCAATCATCTTGTGTAGGTCAAGAATGTTTTCTCACACGTTTACGGTGGTCCATCAATGGGAAGATCAGTGTCAGCGTCAAATCAGTCTGTCGTTATAACCTGTCTCTCTGCAGTAACTCGTTTCCACTGTGGTTATATTGTGATGTGGTGTTTTGTCCACTAGGTGGTGAAGCAGCACAGGGGTTCTAGTAGCCAGCCTGTAGTCAGTCCCAAGTACTGTCCGGGAGTACACAACAATCCAGGTTACCTGTGTGAAACCGGACACTGCTGTGGAGAGACGGGCTGCTGTACCTACTATTATGAACTCTGGTGTAAGTCACCCGGCGGACGTCTTGTCCACTTTGACACTGTAGACAAGTTCTCACGGTGACACTTTCATCATCCAGTCCTGCCATTCAACATTCAAAATGAATTTTTCGGACTGTATTTTGATTCACGCGTAACATGGAGACAAGACAACTTGTGTTTTTGTCACAGTCTATACAACTCTGTCAGAGTGGAACCATAAGGCATGTTGTCACAAATATGAATGTTGGGGTTCATTTCCTGCTTTCTTCAGGGTTCTGGCTTCTGTGGACGGTGCTGATCCTCTTCAGCTGTTTCTGTGCGTACCGCCACCGCCGGGCCAAGATGAGAGTCCAGCAGCAGCAGAGACAGAGGGAGATCAACCTGATCGCCTATAACGGAGCCTGCAACTACCCTTCTTCAATGCTGGACCTCAGTACGTCCATTTCATCCGACATGTTGAAATGTTAAGGTTGATACACATTCAGTGGACAGCGATAGACGTCTACAGCACAAATGAGAATCATCCCATTGTCTGTTTTAGTAGTTTGAAATTCTTTGTTTACAAAGCACATTGGGAGCTTTGTTGTAGCGAAGAATGGAGCAGATGTTTCTTGTTTCTCTTGTCGCAGGTTTTCTTGCGTCCTTCAAGTTGCCGTCCTACGAGGAGGTGGCTGCACAGCCCAGCACCCCACCCCCGCCTTACAGCTCCGTCTTCGCCCTGCAGGGTGGTGGAGGTCCTAGCTCCTCTTTCCTCCATCATCACCACCACCGTAACCCCTGCCCTCCGTATCTGGGCCCCGGCCCCAGCGGCATGACCTCCTCCCAGAGCTCCGACAACTACACCAGCTGCTCCTGCGAGTCGTGCTCCCTCACCTCCCCCTCGAGCACCTCCTTCTCCGTGCAGGTGACGGACGAGACGTACGACAGCAGCCACATCTCCACACCCAGCGAACCAGGAGGCGAGTGTGCCGTCACGCCAAGAGTAGGAGCCACCTTCACACCGCCCTCCCCGCCGCAGCTTCCACCTGACGTCATATCTTCAGCTTCTCCAGATGTTGCACCTGAGCAGAGACGTTCCTCTAATGGCAGTGAAGCCGTCTCACCTCCATCACTTTCTCTCCCTTTACACCCTCAGCCTTCACAGCCGTCTCGCCTGCCGCTCTCTCCCCTCATCCTGTTATCTTCCCTCCCGCCCGGTCAGGTCCACCCTCTCGCTCCTGCGAACCAGAAAGAAGAAGAGGAGCGCTCACCACGTGGTCTAACCCCCAGGCACATGCCGTCTCCCCCTAAACAGGATCTCCTCTCCTCAAACGTGGCCGCGATCCCCCACTGCACCGGCAAGGAGGAGCAGAAACAAGACAAGGAAATGTATGAGGAGGAAGAGGAAGATGATGACGAAGAGGATCATTTCAGGCACCGACGACTAACGGGTGACTCGGGCATCGAGGTGTGCCGCTGCCACGTGAAGAGAGAGGAACAGGAGGATGAGGTGCTGCCAAAAGGGCATTCGAGTAACGGGGGGAAAGAGGACGTGAAGGGGGAAGACGTGCTGCACGACAGTGTGGACTGTTCCCTTCGAGCGATGGCCGGTGGGCAGTCGCCTGTCGCGGATGACTGCGCCGAGCAGCGCGGCCGCGTCACCTCGTCCTCCCGAGTCATCCAGAAGACCGGCGAGGCCGTCATCACCGTGGAGGCCTCGTAGGCCGACAGCCAGTGAGATGTAGTCGAACCAGCGCGATGATTATTTTGAACGCCATCCTCACACATCAAGACAAGTAGGTGAAAAAAGAATAGGACCACTGAAGAAAAGTCTTGTGGGTGTTTACGGTTGCGGGACGAGAGACGGGATGAGGACGAGGAGGAGGTCCGCTTGTTTTCTTTGGCATCTATTTCAAGCGAGAAGCGGAAAGTCCTGCTTTGCGGCGAGTTGTTTGTTTTCTGATGAAGTAGAAGACACATGTATGGCGATTGTTCTTTCTCCGTCACCTTCGTATTGCCACATGCAAACTTTGATCCCAATTTAGCCGAGGGTCAATGTACCAACAACCCTCTATCATTTAGGTTTTAGTCTCTCTCTGCTGCTAGGAGCATCGTTCTTTGGTAGAACTGTTGACAACCTGTTGACGTGTGCGCTGAGACCTCGTCAGACTTTTCTTTCAGTTGATGGGGTCGTATGGCAAAAAGGTTTGGAACTGCTGCCTTATGTAGCATAGCAGTGGCAGGATAGCAGTGTGCTATGTATTATTTACGACAGGTTATTTGATCAGCACTCGTACCCAGTAACTTTACTGGTTGTTGTTCTTTCATTTGGAAAAAAAGCGTTTGGGTTCAAGAAGTTTGAAAAACACCATGTTTTGATGTAAGATGGCTTGTTTTGCTTTCACCAGCGAACTCCTCTCTGTTTATCAGAGGAGGGAACGACAAAAGGCAACTATTCGGACTGATTTTGGGGGGGTGCGTTTTATGCATTGTGTTGGTGATTTAAATGCCTGGGTGGCAAAGCTTCACAGTGGTACGCTGTGAGACCTCGTCAGACTTTTCTTTCAGTTGATGGGGTCGTATGGCAAAAAGGTTTGGAACCGCTGCCTTATGTAGCATAGCAGTGGCAGGACAGCAGTGTGCTATGTATTATTTATGACAGGTTGTTTGATCAGCACTCGTGCCCAGTAACTTTACTGGTTATTGTTCTTTCATTTGGTGGAAAAAAAAAAGAGGAAGCGTTTGGGTTCAAGAAGTTTGAAAAACGTTCACGTTATTGATCACTGAAATGTTCAGTAAGTTCATGTTTTGATGTAAGATGGCTTGTTTTGCTTTCACCAGCGAACTCCTCTCTGTTTATCAGAGGAGGGAATGACAAAAGGCAACTATTCGGACTGATTTTGGGGGGGTGCGTTTTATGCATTGTGTTGGTGATTTAAATGCCTGGGTGGCAAAGCTTTACAGTGGTACTATGATTATACGTTGAGGTTTCAGACTGTTACATCATTACTATACTGTATAATTACCAGACAGTTTGATCTTGAGTGTATTGTGCTTGAACATTTTCATCACAAGGCAGTGATTGGATGGCAGAAACGTTAAATCTCATTTTAATCCCAGATTATGAATGTAAAAGATTATGTTTAGCAAAAAAAAAAAAGTTTTTATTGTTTACGGAAACTTTTTATAGCACGTTGCTTGACTGGAAATGATTCAATATCAAAGGTGTAAATGTGTGAAGTGAGAGTTTAAAGTCACAGTCAGCTTGATGTTGTTGTTTTTTTAAAAAAATCCTGCTATGACTAAACTGAGAGTTGGACCGACTTTCTCTAAACGTATCCTGGTGTCTCTGTTTATAAAATGACTGTTTTATAGTCTCAGTATGTGGAGTCTGATACTTTTGATTTATGCTCCGTACTTGCCAGGAGTACACAGAGTTAGCCTCGGTCGATTAAAGGACATGCACGTGTGTATTCTCTAGTAATTCGTTCTCAGTACATAACGTACTTAGGGCAAGTGGGGATCAAATCACAATTTGATCGTTTGTGTTGCTGTAGTTTGTGTGAGACAAATGTCTCACAAATGTCTCACAAATGTCTCACAATGGCTCAGTGCACAGCTGAGCGGCCTGACGGAAAGGCTTTCAATTCATTTATTGCTCTGCAGGCCTCAGTTCAGCTCTACAACACATTTATTTGTCAAAGACAGATCGTGTGCGTTTGTGTAGCATAAGAGGTGAGCAAGTAGGTGTGTAATGCAGTTTGGTTTTGTTGTGAGGCTCGTTTTGATCGTCTTTGTTTTGAAGCTCAATCAGAGGCGACGGAGACAGAAAAGCCTCGGAGACGCTGTATATTTTTAGGTAAACTTAGAAAATTGCCATTATTTTCATTTTCATTATGTTTTTTTGTTTTTTGACGTAATCATATGGTGCCTAGAAAAGAGCAGACTTTCTGTTTGGCATTCTACAGTTGAATAGCTGCTATGTGAAAGAGTGTGTTGCCTGTAAATTGTGAGTAGTCGTACATCACATAGGCAAACACTTTCTAGCAGTGCTTTGCAGTCGAATATACATATACATATATATATGTCTATATTCATAAAATATACACAGTAAATGTGAGACTAGCAAAAATTGTATTAAGCAATAGTTTCTACACTTTTTTTTCTCCCCTCACTATAGTTAATGCTGGTTGACAGGAAATTACTGTAACTGTTGTGAAAAAGACTTTTACCTCGTCGTTACCAATCCGTGAGCTGTGCTGGGCAGGGGCCCTTGATTGTACATGACACAGCATTTTTATTGCCTTTGGCTTAAGGTTTCTCCCTAGTGCAAACTGCTTTTAACTTTTCCCTGGTTTGTGCCTCCAGTGCATCAACGTTACTTTTGTGTAAAAGTAGCTGAAGATCATTAAAAAAAACTCTGCTGTCCCTCAGAGTCTCTTCTGTCCATCTGGCTGAATAAAAATAAGTAGTAACATCTGCTACGTTATTTGATACATTTTAACCTTCTACTATTTATTTAAGCTGGCAATAATATTCAGCAGCGAACCAACGTAAACTGTAATTTCCCTTTTCTGTGCTGTAGGTGTCAGTGCATGACAAAATATTTTGGTGTGTTTAATTTTACCTTCCATGAAAAGGCAAAATAATTGATTATTTTGTATATAGACATGCTATTTTACAAAATGGTATTGGGTTTCTGTATTCGGAGAATTTTGTCGTACACTTTAGTTGTATGCAACATTCTGGTCTGGCCTTCATTTGTGCTAAGTTTAAAGCCCAGTCCGCTGGGTATAGTTGTATTGGTCATACAATAATGACAAAACTACTTTTACTTCTATATATTTGTGCCAATACTAAACAATCAAAAATATTTTAGAAAGGAAATTAAGTTGTGACTTTGGAAGAAAGGATTTAAATTGTTTTTATTGTTGTCCAGATGAACAGAAGGGTTGTTGAAGACACTGAAAGTGTTGCGTTATTGTTTTTAAGAAAGAACAGTTTTAACCCGACTCTGACTCACATCTTCAGTGTAAATGGAACTAGTTTAGTTTGTATGTGCAGACAAACAGCCCAGACTTTACCCTCATTGCCACTGTAGGCCTGATACAAGACTGTTACCTCGCCGGGTTTTGACTGCAAAGGACTGTTTACTTTTCCTTATTGAGATTGTAGTTACTCTATATTTGTACTGACTTTATTTTGTAATGCAAAGAGTTGATGAACAGTATCAGAAACAGACACACAGAGAGCACACATTGCTATGGCTGAACTAGCTTGCCAAGATCCAACCCTGTAGACTCAAGGTAACACAAGACTGTTTGTCTCCCGGGAAACAAAGCACTCTGCAGCATTTATACCAGTATTTGTTTTCATATGTGCATTAGTTCAGCTATTACTACAAAACGTGGTGTTCTTTGAGAGTATCTTTGTGCAATTCTACCTGCAGCTCTTCTGTGTGTGTTGTATGTATGTGTGAGAGTTATTGTCAGCAGTGTTGTTGCGGTGTTAAATCATTGTTGCTTATTATGAGGCCAAAGTTGAGTGTTGTTGGTATTTGTTAACATGGTATTTGTCAATTGAAACATCCAAACACCCTTATGTCATCATGGATATCAAGTTGATTTTGTATCTTAGTGTTGAGCATTAGACATTTTTGTTGCATATTCCAAACAAAGAAGCTCTCATATATTTGGTTGCAAATCTTTTGGTGCTTTTTAAGGTGGTGGGACATTTAAGTTCCTAATGTTTTTTTGTTTTTTTTTCAGTGCTGCCCTTTGGAATCCTACAATCTTTATTCTGCCATTTTTATTCAACAAAAAACTGTGGATTTTGTGTCAAAATAAATGATAACAAGTGCTAATAAATACATGTCATGTGGTTTTGTGAGCACGATACAAACATATACTTGGAGTTGCCTGCAGTGCCGCCAGTGTTCTGCTTTGAAACGACTGACTTTTATTTAAGTGGCGAGTTGGCTGAAAACACCCACCCGTTAGTAGCTGTCACTGTCACACTCATAGTGAATCATCAGGGTGCACTCTCTGTGAAAGCCTCATCTTTGTGCTGTAGGAGTAGAACGTGAAGTAAAATCAGCATGGAATCTGTTATTACATCCATCTGACAGCACCATGCTTAAAATCACAACATATGGTGAGTCTTTTGTCATGTAAACATTAATATACAGAAACTACAAACATGATCCTGGAAATATGCTTGACTGAAGTACCAGCATAACTACAAAGTGTACTAACATGATGAGGGGGCCGGAAGGTGGGAACTGATTTATATCCTAATCCTGAGACTCATCTCACAGATGGTTCCTGTGTCGAAAATCTAATTGTAAGACCTTTTTTTTTTTATTACAGTGTTAAATTTAAATGTTCGATGAGGGGAAATATGTGAACATTAGTTGACTGCTCTACACAGCAATATCTGTTTTTCCCCCAAAACAGCAAAAGAATCATGTGTGTTGAGTTTTAGCCCCATCTGGTGTTATGGCACGACCAGCAAGTTTTACTTTGTTTCATTTAAAATATTACACAATACCAATACACAACTGGTTGTTTTTGGACGGAAATGAGGAAGCAGGACTGAGGAGGACATGTAACAACAAATATACAAACCTACACTGTCCATCCCCTGGGATCACAACAAATTTATTTAGATTAAATTGAGTAAAGCTAATTAATATACGTTTTGGGTAGCTCAATGTGTAAACAGCACGTTTTGCTTCCAAAAGATTAATGACAATTTTATACAAAAATAAAAACCAGAAGAAAGACTGCACTCCACTAACGCCACCTGCAGGAGCCACTGTGCAGCAGCAATCCCCATTAAACCTTTATGGTTCTTGAAAAGCTTTTATTAAAATTCAATATATTCAACTATTTTACAGCCGAGTAGATAAACGTGCATATTGGAAAAACGCACAGGACTTTATGTTTTGAGGGTCACTTTACCAAACAGTAAATTCTAGATATTTAACTAAAACGGTTTTTTCCCCTGCTCTGTGATTGGTCAGAGCGGACTAGCACCCACCCCCTATACTGACCACTCCCCGTCCGCGTTTTCTCCACGTGACTCCGCTCGCCTCGCTCTTGCAAAGTTAAAAACAGACTTTGTTTATCCAGCAGGCTGAAATATGCTATTCGACTAGTGTGGCTGCTTTCTCTTCCCCCTTCACACTTTCTCTCGCTCTTCCCAGCTGTAAACGCTGCGAAGAGCTAAGCCATTCACCCCACAGCGTTTATCCTCTCTCTGAGAGTCGTCTTTTTTGTTGGTTTGTTTTGTTGTTTTCTGCAGCCGAGACCGTTGCAGCAGAAAAAAAGGGGGTCAGAGTAATCACTCCAGAGCTATCTGTCAAAACACTGGTTATACGGTGATCAGACGTTTGGCTTGGGTTTTTTTCCTGTTTTGTTTGTTTGTTTGTGTTTTTTTTGGTGGATTTGTTGCAGCTGCAGGATTTTTTATTTTTTTTGATCGAGCATTTTGGAGAGCGCCATGGCGACCGAAGTGGATACGTGGCCCACCGCTCCGAAAGCCGACGGTGAGTGAATGAACCCAGCCGAGCGTAATGCAGCTTCCATCGGCCTGCTGCTGCTGCTCCCCCCCGATCCATTGTCCCTACCGGGGATGGGCTGCAGCGCCATCCATGCTCCACCATGTGCTCCGTTTAAAACCAAACACACACACACACACACACATACACCTACACGCACCCGACCACTGGCGCAACAATCACTGCACACTTGACGCAACGTTGCGCCATGAGCACCGCGAGCTAGCCTCTTAGCTCATTTGCGTGTTTTTACGATTCATTCTAAGCTTTATTGTTGTGTTTGTTGTTGAGCTGCTTTCACGTTTAACCCTTTCGCGTTTCTGATTGGACGAGGCCACAGCTCTTACTTCCGCTTTGACAGGACCCTGGTGTGTATATACATACATACTGTGGCGTTAGTCTAGTTTTTTTTATACCTAAACACAATTCTGTGCTGCCAAAGCGATAAATGCACGAAACAAAACTGATCTGTGTTTAGTTCCTGGATTTTTTTTTTTTTTCCCCTTCCGATGTCACACTTCCTCAATTTTGTACGTACGCACACACGTCAGTATTTTTAAAGTATGTGTATATTCTTGCATTTCTATATGTGTCTTTATGCGAACGCAGTACAAAACGCGTCCGGAGCAGTATCCTGTAGAAATGTTGATGTTGATATGATACATTCAGATCATATCGACTCGTTCTTCATTAAAACGGGATGCGATTGCGATTCACGCGACGTCGACGATGTTTACCACGTGATGTCAGTGTCACCCGTCACGCGTCACAACTGCGGGGAAAAGGTAAATAATGCTTTCAGACGTGACACGATGGATTTTGGTTTTTCGTGATTTACCTCTCTCTCTCTCTCTCTCTCTCGCAGCCTGTCAATGACGTAAGCACGTATAAGCTACTGTAGGAGCCAATGGGAGACGCTTTCCTTATATAATCTCTGCTCTGCTGCTGCTGTGTTTAAAGGTTACATAAGAAATACATAGGTGGCTTTGCTTTGCATCAGATTGAGACCTTTAATGACTTTAAAACGTCCAAACATTGCTTTTTGTCAGTCTCTCTCTCTCTCTCTCTCTCACACACACACACACACGCACACACGCACACACACACACACACACACACACACTGGTTGATTCACCTGAGGTTGTACAGAGGTAAATCTGTACATGTGTTATGGTAGTGAGGCTATGTGCACAATGAGCAATGAGGCTTTTCCTGCTTGAACTTGACTGACCTTTTTTTTCTCCTTCCCGCCCCTAAAGGATGCTCAGCCACGCATGTGGTGCTCTCGTACACACAAACTGTCAAAGACTCTGTTGTCTGAGCGGGTAGGAGGAGAGGGGGGGGACAACGACCCCCTCCATACGTTAAGGGGTCAGACCGTAACACTGACACGGAGGACCACGCGTCTGGTCAGACACGGACCTGGGCACCGCTGTTTCACAGTGCACAGTGTACAGTCTTATCAGGCCGTTAACTGTTTATCTTAGCAGCTGTAATCTAACCACGTGCACCTCCCCTCGCACTTTATCTGTGCTGTTCTTCAACTACTATAGGGTGTGACACACACACACACACACACACACACACACACACACACACACACACACACTGCAGAAGATTCAGTTTAGTGTAGCTGGTTATCTCTTCTGTTATTGGATTGAAGAAAAACAATAACATAACATTGGTTTACACATGGCAACCCTTGTACCTTTTTGTTTGAGGGTGTGTGACCTATTCATCATCTGTTATCACCAGTGCATATTCAAACACTGTGTATTATTTTATTATATTAGTTATGAACATACACAGTCTTGAGCCGTGTCTCGTCGTGCAGATGCATATTTGAACATCTCACATGGTCTGCTCGTGTGTCTTAGTCTTTGGGAGAGAGAGCGCTCTCCGTCAGTGGATTTGACTTGTGATTGTTCAGCTGAGACTGAGGCTCTCTTCAAGTGCGTCACGGCGAAAAAGAAGAATTAAGATAATAAGGATTGGTTTAAAATCACTGCTACTATTAAAGACAACACAATGTTGTGTAAATGCATTGTTTCTCTCTGTCTTGGTGTGCAAACACACCTGCTCGTCAGGGTTGTCTGTCTGTGCATGCTGGATAAACCACCTCCACCCTGCAACCACCAACACCAGTGGCATGCAAACTTAATACTGTGTTGAAGCTGTGGCAGTGACAGTCTGAGACATGCTACAGTATATTCTTAAGACACATGGGGATTTATAAAGCTTTTAGATGTGTGGAAATACATCATATTATTTATATGATTATTACTCAAATACTTTGACTAATAATCGTAAAAATAATATTTTGTTCTACTTTTTGTCTTAAAATTATCTACAACTTATCTGCCACTACCACCAATCTAACATTAATTTACTATATCACCTATAAAGTAAATCTATCTTTCCACTATATGAAAACATACAGAAATTATGTTTATGACGATATTAAGATCTTACAGGTGCAATATGCACGCTTAACTCCAGTCTCGTGTATGTGCACCGGAGAAAATCCTGCTCATGCATACGTTATAATTTAAGATGATGGACGTGAAAACAAGTTTCGATAGTAAAACTTTTGACTGCTCACAAACCTGAATTGATTGGTTTGTTAAGAGACTGTTCTACTGACCTCTTTATTCATAAACACTACAGCTACTGTACGGTCAAATAAACATGTCAGCGCTGCTGCCACACAGCATTTGGCCAGAGGTCCTCTGCTGGCCGGCATCCGGCTGTGTGCACAAACTGCGGGGGTGGCTTTGAAAACTACCAAACCAGTGGTTTGGTATTTGTTTTGGTATATTCTGGTAGGCGGCTTAAAGATGGCTGGCTTTGTTAATGCGGCTTTACAGGAACTGTGACAATGGCACAGACAACGGCTCTTATAGTGTTTACCATCAAGCTCCACCATTACAGGGCCCCATGATCTTCGCTGTGTTTATGTAAAAAATGGAAAAAAAAGAAAGAAAAAGGTCTTGTTTTGCAACTTTTTTTCTTGGCCAACTCCTTCGACTCTCTCTCTGCTCCTGTCTACTTCTTTCCCCCTGCTCTTTTCCAGTTGGCCTGTTGTGTGTTTGGCACAGAGCCACTGGTTAGTTCCTAATTTACAGTGCTGGCAGGCCATGTGGCCTACATGGGGGAAGGAGGAGGAGATGACACATGGTCGACTGATTGCAGCTTGTTTTTTTTTTTTGTTTTTTTGAAGGCCAAGGGTGTGGCGCTGCTCTTTCCACAACAGGTTCATTCAGGGAGGTGACCTGCTTTTGCTCCTTACAGCTTCCTTTGATTTCACGTTTGCATTCTTAATCTTTCAAGGAAACTTTTGTCTTGAAAGTTTTGTCCTGCAAAAGAAGCACGGTGATCACTTAAGTTGCGGCCGTTTGTTGCTTTGGCTCACAACTGTTTAACATAGTTTTATCTGTGGCTTGGACACATCGCCTGTAATCTATAGGGCCAATACTCCTCCAACCATTTTGACACACGCATTGGGGATCCAAGTATTCATTACACCCTCACGCATTCCTCCTCCTCCTCTTTTCCCTCTCCTCGACTGCCCGCCATGTGACCAGTCGTGGACCCAACCATGCCATATGTAGTCAGGTCCACTCTAGCTGCTCGGACTGATCGCGAGAAAGCAGGGGAGTGAAAAGATCGTCGTGTCAGCATTTGTCGGCGTGCCTTCCCCCTTGCCCTTCCCCTCCCTGTGGCCGTCGCTCCTCCCAGGTCTGCAGAAGCACTCCAGTACCACTTGTTGTTGTTGTTGTTGTTGTTGTTTTGTCCTTTTCTCCACAACTTAAAGAGACGATCTGAGATTCAATCCCTGAAATCTTGACACACTAACCCATCTTACGACTGTGTGTGTGTGTGTGTGTGTGTGTGTGTGTGTTTACCCATTCCTCTTTTGCTTTGGGTGTTGTGCAACCTTCGGCCACAATGTGTAAAACTCCACCGCCCACCGCGACGAGGTGGCTGTAGCACATGCGGTCAGACTGCAGTGCCATTATGCTCCGAGCTGTAGTCGCTGAATTCCCTTTAGGTAAACATGTATGGGTGTTGTGCATGTTGTTTCCGTAAGATCTGCTGTGAGGGTTTCATATAGTAGCCACAGTTGCCACTGTGGAGATGATTAGAAAAGGCCAGGTCTCAGCACGTTCCCTGTATATAGAGATCTGGATTTGTTATGATGGCAGATCAATAGGGCATGTCATTTTGTTTGAGTAGTCTTTATTTACTTGAGCTTCAGGATCGTCTCATGTTTGTTTGCCCGACTCTTTGCCATACAACACACTTCTCTATAACCAGCTCATCCCCACTGCTCTGCAGCTTCTCTCAGACCTTCATCAGTCTCACTCTGCTCCCCACTCGCCCTTCATACATTCACACTTTGAATAGGCATGTGTTGTTTTTAAGCAGCAATCAAAGTCATTTTCCTCTCTGATCACAGGGATGTTCTCTCTGGACGACAATGTGCAAGATGCCAAACGGCAATGCAGCGACGACGACGTCCTGGACGAGGCCGAGTTGAACGGCAACTGGACGCCACAGGAGAAGGCGCTCCACGAGGCGCGGATCAAAGCCAAAGCCAAGCGTCGCCTGCGCAAGTCCTCGTCACGCAACTCGGCCAGTGACTCTCTGTCCGAGTCAGGAGATGCGGCGGGAGGTGACCCACATAGTCCAAAAGGCAAAGTCAACACCAATGACCGCAAATCCAGGACAGGCAAAGGCAGAGGCCTCCCAAAAAAAGGTACAGTTTTCAGGCTGTGGTAACAGTAAATAGAAAAGGAGCAAATGTTAGTCATGGTAACAAGGAGATTTGTCTTGAAGCTGAAAATAACCACAGTCTTTGTTTTGTTTGTCCAGTCTGATTGTTGACAATGACAATTAGTTTGACTGGAAACATTGCATGCTTCAGGACATGTCCTTCAGCAGCACAGACTACATGAGGACAGGTTCAGTAACGCTTACAGTGTGTTTGCTGCTTGTGTGCAGGTGGAGCTGGTGGGAAAGGAGTCTGGGGGGCTGCTGGGATGGTTTATGAAGATGAGGAACCCGATGCGCGGGATCCCAACTATGATGAATCTGCCCAGGTGAGTGAGTGCGGCACCTTGGATTTTGGAGTTTTGTGCGAGTTGTGGTTTTTTAAAAAAAAAAATCCACTTGGTTTCCTATGAGAAAATGTCACACTTGTGATATTTGTTTGATGTTTTATTTTTGGACTTTTAAATAAAAGTCCAAAAATAAATTTTGCAATTAATAAAACAAATAAAATTAATAGCACAACAGCTGCAGATTATTTTTGACAAATGTCAGTTGAGTTATTTTAGTTTAAAAATACAGGGGGTCCTCGAGTTACGACGGAGATCCGTTCCTGAGAATGTGTCGTAACCGAATTTCGACATAAGTCGGAACATACATTCATATGTAAGGTAGATACTAAGTTGTGCCACTAGATGTCGCTATAACACCACGCTAAAATAAGAGTTTACTGTGGTGAATTGCCTTTTGTCCCTCTTGACACATCGTAGGGGTTGATATCGTGAGTGTAATGAGCATTTCCTTTAGATTTCTGACATCAACCGTGTAGACCCTGTGTTGTGAATAAAACTACGGTATCGCCACGATCCCGAACGCATCTGTGTCCCCCGCCAGCCGGCCATTTCACATAAGTAAACACAAGGCAGAGTAGCCTAGCTGTGGAGGTGTTGGAGAGCCGGTACCAACTAGTTCCCGTGCGAAGTCTGTACGTATTTACTGGGCAA